>BPTQ01000005.1:46277361-46527863 GCA_019973895.1 Chrysanthemum seticuspe
TCTCATTACATCTTATATTCGAGAACGACTCACCGGATTAGTCAATCCATATACATACGAATAATTCTGAGAGTGCAAATCATTACATCTTATATTCGATAACGAATCATCGCATTAGTCGATCCATATACATACCGACATACGTATAATTCTGTGAACGCAAACGATTTATACACACTAATCATCGAACATCTCATTACGTCTTGCATGTACGAACCATATATACACATACCCTGATGGATTCAACATTCCTTTTCATATTCAACTAACTCATCTACTAACTCGTCTCGCACAAACTAACACATGCTCAAATGACATTGACTAACGCTCTATGAAATTAATCATTACATCTTACATACAACGAACGATTCGTCACAATAATTCAATCGATAATCGCAACTATACACACACATATACATATGATGCTTTATGTACTTAGAATAACATTAACTAACGCACTGAGTTCTTTTTTAATCATTACATCTTACATGCGTGAACTATTCATCGCATTAGTCAACTGCATTACTCTACAAGCTACTAATCACACATATTTAGCAAACGCAAGTGTCTTAATATGCATACAGCCATACATATACCTAGCTGATTACGCTACTAAGCAATAGCTTATATTCTACATTACTAAACGTGAGAGTCTTAATAAGCATACATATACCTAACTGATTAGGCCACTCAGCAAGAGCTTATATTCTACATTACTCTGTAAGCTACTAATTACATGTATTTAGCAAACGCAAAACTAGTCGCGTGTCTCAATAAGCATACATATATTTACCAAATACCACTAACTGGTGCTAGTTTCGCCAAACATAGCATTAACTTCATAACACCCCTCGTTTAGCAGTCTCCTCATAAACTCTAAAATAAGCTGCCAAATTAAGCTCTAAAATAAGCAATCTAATCACAAATTTCAGCCACAACTCTTCAATCACAAATTTCATTCACAACTCTTCAATCACAAATTAAGCTCTAAAATAAGCAATATAATCTGATTCCTATAACACAAACTTTAAGCCATCACAAATTTCAGTCACAACTATTCAATCAAAAAATAAGCAACTGATGTTATTTAATCAAAAAATAATTAAAACAATGAATTTCGAAGCTTACTTTCATTAGGAACGTTAGATGAAGCACCTTTTGCCACTGAAACGCCTTTAGATAGGGCAATCTCTTCTCGAATATCCATTTTAATAGAATACTTATGGTTGCGCGGTGGTTTTGGGGGTGGTTTGGGGGCTGTTTGGCAGTGGTTGGCGGTGGTTAGGGTTTGAAGATGGTTTGGGGATCTGAAAAGTTGAGAGGGTGAGCGTGAGTGAAACGTGTGTGTGTGTTTTTCACGTTTTGCGTTTGAGTATAATGAGATAATGAAATTACAAAAATGACCCCTTTAGTATAATTTTAGTTTCAAATGTAGATTAATCTAATCCGTTGGATTCAAATGGATGGATGGTTGAGATCTAACCATTTGTTCTTTAGATAAAACTTGTTCCGTATGGAACTTTTCTCAATGCCCTATATGGTCACACAAAATGTTTCGTCACACATTCGTTAAGTGTAGCCAAAATACAGTATATATGGTCACGTAAGTTAATATGTGTGTTTAAAGTTTAGTTTGTGTTAGCTTGCCAAAAGCTAAATCTATATAGTCACATTTACTACTAACACTGTGACCAAATGCCATATATGGTCACACTAAACGTTTTGTCACACATATTATTTAAGTGTAGCCAAAATCCAGTACATATGGTCACGTAACTTAATATGTGGCCATTGGATGATCAATAGTCACACAAAATACTCGTTTCTTCACTTTAAACACCATATGGTCACACTTATTAACACTTTTAGCCACTTTATGGTTAATTGTATGTGACTAAATACCCAAAACAAACATGCTTTGTGTGACTAAATGTTAGAAAAGGCCACACAAACATACAATTCATGTGGCCATTGGATGATCAATAGTCACACAAAAAACTATTATGTTTTTCATAAACAAAACTAACTACTAATACTAAATAGACTTAACTTTGTACTGGCACCCTTAACCACTAAAACTAACCTACCAGACTTAACTTTGTACTGGAAGCCTTAACCACTAAACTTCTGCTTATAAGCAGACCACAACACAAAATATTTTTTTTTTATGCAAAGGTGAACTTTTATTAATTAAGGAAACACCATATGGTCACAATTATGTGAATTTTTAGCCACTTTATGATTAACTGTATGTGACTAAATAACCAAAATAAACATGCTTTGTATGACTAAATGTTAGAAAAGGCCACACAAACATAAAATTCATGTGGCCATTGGATGATCAAGGTTCCTCGACGTCGTAGACCAAATTTCCTAGGCCGACGTAAACGTGCCCCGACGGTTCCTAGGCTGACGTAGAACGACGGAGCCTATTCCGAAACGACCAAGGTTCCTCGACGTTGTAGACCGAGTTTCCTAGGCCGACGTAAACGTGCCCCGGCGGTTCCTAGGCCGACGTAGAACAACGAAGCCTATTCCGAAACGACTAGGTTCCTCGACGTCGTTGACCAAGTTTCCTAGGCCGACGTAAACGTGCCCCGACGGTTCCTAGGCGGACGTAGGACGACGGAGCCTATATCGAAACGACTAAGGTTCCTCGACGTCGTTGACTGAGTTTCCTAGGCCGACGTAAACCTGCCCCGACGGTTTATCATTAACCTTGATATTAGTCACATTGAGTGTTTGTGTGACTAAATTCAAGATGTTATGTATTGTCACATGAAGTATTTATTTAGGTGTCTAAATCATAGAGTCATATCTTGTCACACATTATTTAAGTGTAGTCACAATTCGATACATATCACAAATGTGTGACTAAATTATGTTACGAGTAATAAAAAATAGCAAGAAAATAAAAAAGGATGTTACAACCCAGCGAGAATCGAACATGCGACCTCCCCTACGGAAGTCAAGTGATTTACCATCTTGCCAGAGTAACATATTCGTTAATGTAATGCATTTCCTTTTTGATATAGAAGTTTAAGCTTCATTGTTTTTGGCTAGTAGCTTAAAGAGTGCTTATAGAAGCTGCTTATTAAACCATGACTTTTTCTCCCTCTGCTTATTTTCAATTTGTTTCACTTTTAAAATTTCGAATCTAGCAAAACCAAATAAGTTGTAGCTTATTTGGTTTAAAGGTTAAAATATCATAACGGTTTAAACCGTTTTCGTTCATTCTTTTTTCTTGATTTCGACCATTTTTGTACCTCTGGGACCGTTTTTGTCTATTGTCTAACGTTTTCTTAAAAAGATGGTATTAAGGCGTACAAAATGTACGAAAGCGAACACAACGTAGCAAAACAAAGAAAAAAAGGAGAAGGACGTATGAAAATGAAAAAATCGTACAAAATATACGAAAACGTAATAAACGTTTCATAACGTTTTAATATGGAGGAAAACGTTAAAAAAAGCTTGAAAACATATGAAAACGAGAGAAAATTGCCAAAACGTTCAAAAATGGATGAAATCGGTCGAAAAGGTCAAAATCGGTCGAACACGGTCGCAATCGGTCGTAGTCGGTCTAAAACGGTCTAAATCCGTCGAAATCTATCGAAAATTGTCAAAATCGGTCGAAAACTAGCGAGATCGGTCAAAATCGATTGAAAACGGTCAAAAGGGGACGAAAAACGTTACAAACGGATGAAAACGTAAAAAAAATACAAAATGTATAAAAATGTTGTATAGTATTTGTCTTAGTTTACAAACCAATGCACATGACCCATGACCCATGTTAATTACCCATTGTCGATCACCAGTCATGTATTGGCCGATAACATGACAATATAACCACTACAACCCAATGCACATGACCCATTACCCATGTTAATTACCCATTGTCAACAATCATAGATGTGTCGTAACATGACACTCTAAGCAACTATAACCCAATGCATATGACCCATATGATGTCAAATACCCATTAATTATGTGACCAATGATAACCTAGTGCACATGAACCATGACCCATGTGAATTAGCCATTATCACCGGTCGTGCATGGGTTGCACCGGCTTGGTAGGTGTATAGTTATAGTTCGGAGGTTATATGAATTATATTGGAAGTTATTAAAGGCGGTCATGCATGGGTTGCACCGGCTTGGTAGGTGTATATCGTTTGTCACAGACACTAAGAAGCAAGTATCCAGGGACCTCCCGATCATGTTATCCGGGATCAAGAAAGTTTGAACTCGGCTTGAGCTTGACTCGAAAATGTGTTTTCTTACACAATTTAAAATTGAAATATAACCTAAGAATCGAATTCGATTCGAATTCAGCTTGAAAAGCTCGATACATTCAAAAATAAGTATTTACACTTGGTATATATCACTTACAAGCTCGAAAATTCAACAATAACTCGAGTCGAACTTATATAAGGTTGAGCTCAACTCATATACATTTCGAGTTCATTTGATAGGCTTGAGCTTGAGCTCAAAGCTCGATAAGAATTAGCTCGAACGAACTCTAGTTGGATCGAACACGACTCGTTTATGCGATTCAAAAATAAAAAATTAAAGTTTGGCTCGAGCTTGGCTCGTAATATATCTATTTTGAGCTCGTTAATAAGCTTGTTATCGAGCTTGTTAATAAGTTCACCTATAAAACAAATGCATAACATTTTATATATGTTTAATATGTAAAATATCATAGTGTCATTTAGGCTCGTGAGCCCAATCAAATTTTGTATGTATAACTCACGCTTGAGCCCGATTGATAGATGAGCTGCAACTTAGGCTCGAGGTCGCGCTCGTTTAAGCTCGGCTTATTCAAGCTTTTTACTGATATGATACTGAGCTTTTCACGAGCGGCTCGGCTCATTTCCGCTAGGCCCCTACTATAAACAAAGATTAAGATATTTCGCGTGTTAAATTTATGTGTAATATTTTACATGTCCCGCACTTATTTTTGCCCAAAATAAAATTTCCCTCTCAACTTTTCACAAGCCCGCCTAAATTTTTCCCCAAAATCAAATTGCCCTCAACCCATCTCTATCTTTTTTCTCGGATCTCACATAGTTTATTTACCATGTGCACAACTGTTTCAGATTTCTTAAAAATTAATCTTACCCTACACCAAACTAAACGCAGAAAACGTCTCCTTTCTCCTCTCTTTGCAGTCACACATAATCCATAGAAAAATGATCAAACAACCGTCCATAGTTTTCTTGTAAATTGACAAGATCTTAAAAGAGGTCTAAGGTAGGTATAAGATGTGTATTTTTCTTTTTTGTTTTTGAATCCAAAGGAAGATTGGATGAAAAACGTTTGGTTTTTTGTTCACTCTTTAATTTTCGTAAATTAATAGAAGAGATAGCTTCTTAAAAGGATCTATGATGAGCTTTTTTTTGTGGTTATGTTCAAAAGATAGATCTGAGATCGTATATATTTTTTCGTTTATGTTCTTGTTTGGTTCGGGTCTTGGTGTTGGATGAGTGACGTGAATATGTTAGTGTTTGTAAGTGAGATGGAGATGGGTTACAATTAGAGATGGGTTATGTGATTTGTATTTTGTTGTTCCTTTTTGTTTGTGAATCAGGTTCTCGCAATTATGATATGGGTCAGTCTGTTTTTGTTTTTTTTTCGAGTGTTGATGGGATGAAGTTGTGTGGAGAAGAGTTGGATTAAGGTTGATGTTTGATATAGTGATAGTTCGAATCTGGTCTTGAGCTTCTTTTTCGTCTCATATTTCCTTTTTAACAAATCCAGGTTATGAATATGTGTTAGCTTTTTAAGAAATCTGAAACAGATTCAAAAACTTTTGTCTCAACCTTGTTCGTAAACAGTTGTGCTAATAGTCAACTTACCATGTGCACTATCTTTGCTGTAGAGATGATGCAAAGTGTCCTCATGTGGTGGTGATGGGCAACTCTTGTATTGGGATCTTTCAAATCAGCGCCCTGTCAGAAAATTTGGATGCCATAATGATGGGGTATATGTTTTTGCTATTTTTATTAGTTCGTATGGAATTAGGTGTATATAACTGGATATTAAGTGGCAACTATAGTTGTATGGCATATCACTATATAAAACATGGTACTTTTTAAATCATTAATGACGGTTACAATACAAATATTGGCGGATATGGAGCAGCTGGTGGTCGACCAGGACCTGGTGGTGCTGCAAATGGCATGGCTGGAGGTGTTGCAGATCGAAAAGGGCAAGGTGGTGGTGGCTATATGGGCGGTCCTTATAACGGGCAGCTCGGTTACCCTAATGCCGCCTGGAGATCTGATTCTTAAAGGGCTCCACGTTTTACAAAGTTTACAAAAGGAAATCTACAAAAGGGTTTCAGTCAGCGCCTTATGTGGTGGGATTATTCAGTGCGATGCTTTGGATATATTACGCATTGCTCAAGTCTAATGTTATGCTTCTCATAACAGTTAATTCAGTTGGTTGCTTCATTGAAACCTTGGACATCTGTTTTTTTCTCTTTTACGCACCAAAGAAGGCTAGGGTATGTACCAATGCTCAATTCACGCTCATATTTGACGATCATAGTTATTACAGTATTAAGTAAGTTTAAACTAACAAATACTTGGTTATGCAGATGGAGAGTTTGAAGCTAATTGTCTTGCTAATAGTTGTTGGGTTTGGATTGATTGTTGTCCTGACTCAGTTCCTTGCAAGTGGAGTTACTCGTGACATGATACTGTTATGTCCTTATCAATCAACAATTTGGACCGTTGATCAATGGTCAGACATGTATATTAAATCATGCTAATCAAAGTTTTTGTCTTGATGGCAGCTTCATGTTGATATTGCAACTCATATACATGTCAAGAATGACGGGCCTAAAAGGAGGTTAGCAACAATTTGCGAATTAAATTAACTTTTTATTTACTGAATTTTAGGATATTTCTAAAATCATGTACGCCATAAATCAACTCACAAACACAAAGAAAATAATGAATGACTTCACCATAAATCGACGATTCGACTCACAAACACAAAGAAAATAATGAATGACTTCACTTTTTATAATACATTGATTTGATGGTATCTTGGTTTACTCTAGCTTGCTCTGCATTGAAACGGAAGATAGACCTGGATTGCTCTTAGAAGTTATAAAGATAATGGCTGATGTTAATATTACTGTAGAATCAGCCGAAATTGATACTGAAGTATGTAACCATCTTTGCCTCCTTCGCCACTCCTTTTGATCCACTCTCTGTCATACACACACACACTTGCATACACACATTGACAATGCCTTGTAAGCATTACTGATATCATATCTTTTGAAATTACCAACTCGCCTTTCTTATGCTTCAGGGGTTAGTTGCCAAAGACAAATTTCACGTTAGCTACAGAGGGGTGGCTTTGGACGATTCCTTGTCTCAGGTAACCAAATCGTTTCCTTTGCTACATTAATATTTTTGACCTTTGTAACAAAGAGTAATGGGTTAAATGGGTGGATTGGGTAACCGGTCAAAATGGGTTAGATTAGATCAGGGTGACTTAACCAGTGGATACTTATTTGTCCAAACTTTTAACAACTTCTATGTAGAATTAGTGCATTGAAACTTGATTACAATAATGATCTAAGTTTCTATTCAAGTGATTTACGATGTATTAGTTAAAAGTACACATTGGGCGACCTTCAACCCGTTCGATACATTTGAGATAACACAGAAACTTGATTACAATCATGAATGTCACTTTTTACTGGGTGAAGTAACTATTATTTTTGAAGCACGAGTAAATATTGTAGCGAGTAGGTATGATTCTAGTGATAGTGGTTATTGATGGAGGCATAATTATTCATCTGTTATCTTCTCTCTTTTTTTACAGGAAGTATCCAAGTGATGAGACTGGATCCATGAAACTTGACTGGTGATAGCTGTTAAATTCTTAGGTGGTTGAACTTTATTCCCATGTTCATGCGACCAGGGATAATTAATGAACGTATGTTGCAAGAATTCACGTTTGAGCAAATGGGTAAGTCAGTTTCTTGTTTAAAGTTTGAATCTTTGATGTGCTTCCTTCATTCAATGTTTGTGCGTAGGTTCCATTACTGATGTGGATATATCAACTCATCTCTCTATTCATGGGTCAACTTCGTGTTAGACAATGAGTAAATTTAAACCATTAATAGCTTAAAAAGAAATGGGTTGATATCTTTAAATAGGTCGAAAGTCTCTGAGGTTGTACTATCATCATATTCCATACATATCTGACACTAAATTTATCTTTTTAAAGAACTCGACAAATTATGATTTGGTTAAACCATACCTGACCTGACCTGTTTTGACATATACATCCAGGAAGAAATATGTTTTTGGATTAGGTTCTGCTCAGGTAAGTGAAAATAGCTAGTTTTGTAATTACTAGCAAACCCGTCCAGGCCTAATATCTGAATCATCTTTCATGCAGGTCTTGACAACAGCCCTCGTTTGGCACACACGGACTTGAAAACAGCATAAGCAGAATCTACATGATGGGATGGGTTTGGACTAGTCAACTGGACTCACCGCTGGGTCAAAGGCCCTTTAAACCCTGAACATCAGAAGAAGCGGTGGAACATGTGTTGTCTTGACCTCGGGCCAACCTGAGCTGACCTATCGATAGGTAACCTTTATTAAGACATACTAACATTTTATAAATGTTTCATTTTGCTTGCAGGGCGATTGAGAATGAAAAGGTGGTAAATAAGACTCTCAAGATATACAACGTGGATCTTTCGGTTTGTGGCCGTGTGGCACGTGCTGTTGCAAAGAAGTATGGAGATACTGGTTTTGCTGGGCAGTTAAACATAACATAAGAACCTGTATCTAAATAGGAAGTATCTAAGTAACAGTGTTGGTATTTGAGAATATATGATAATGTACGACATTACAATTGTATATTTGGTTCAATTATATACATTCGAGTTTTATTCAATTTGAAATTGCTTTTTGTTTTTAATTATGTTTTATATATATATATATATACTCATTCCAGCAGCACTAACATAGTATTAGCAGTAATAACTTGCTCTAGCAGTACTAACTTAGTACTAGCAGTAGTAACTCTGCTCCAGCAGTACTAACTTAGTGCTAGAGTAGTAACCCTGTGACTAAAAGATGCGCTCACATAATATAGTCACGCTTATCAACATTATTGGTCACTTTTTGTTTAATTCGATGTGTGACTAAATATTATAAAATGTCACAAACTAGAAATTCATGTGACCATTGGATGAACAATAGTCACACAAAATAGACATTTCTTCACTTTAAACAACATATGGTCACACTTATTAACACTTTTGGCCACTTTATGTTTAATTGTATGTGACTAAATACCCAAAATAAACATGTTTTGTGTGACTAAATATTACAAAAGGCCACACAAAAACAAATTTATGTGGCCATTTGATGATCAATAGTCACACAAAGTACACATTACTTCACTTTAAATGGCATATGGTCACACTTATTAACACTTTTGGCCACTTTATGCTTAATTGTATGTGACTAAATACCCAAAAGAAATATGCTTTGTGTGACTAAATATTACAAAAGGCCACACAAAAACAAAATTCATGTGACCATTGGATGATCAATAGTCACACAAAATACACATTTCTTCACAATAAACACCATATAGTCACACTTAGGGGTGTAATCGAGCCGAGACAACTCGCGAGCAATTCGAGATCGACTCGAAAAATATTCGACTCGACTCGATTTTAAACGAGTCGAGCTCGAGCTCGAGCTACTCGTATAAGATGTCGAGTCGAGTTCGAGTTTTGAGTTACTCGGCTCGTAAAGCTCGCGAGCCTTAACGAGCTTTTATAAAATTACATATATACCCTTTATTTACACATATATTACTTTTCATTATCCTTCATATAAAAGAGAAAAAGTAAAAAACCCTACCCACTTTTACACCAAACCACATGTTGGTGCCGTCACTTATTTTTCATCTTCCTCAATTTGACCACAAAGTCACAACTCACAAACCTCTAAATCCACCAATCAAAGTTTATTAATTCAATACCCAGGTAAGTATTGTTCTTATTTTATTTCATATAAGTTCTTATATACTACTGTATTTCTATTCGTTTAACATATGACATGTCATATACATTCGAAAGCCTTCACTGGTATTAAATGACTTTATTTCGTTTGATGAACATATGACATGAACTTATTCACTTGTATTAAATGACTTTATTTCGTTTGATGAACATATGACATGAACTTATTCACTGGTATTTAAATGACTTTATTTCGAAAGCCTTGAATCTAGTTCTTTTAATGGCCCCACTTGCAATTCCGATCAAAATTACTTTATTTCATTATAATTTTAGTTTTATTTTCTTACTATTAACATTGTAAACACTATAAGAATTATTGAGCTTGATTTGCATTCAATGTTTACTTGAAGATTTCAAGGTTTAGTTACTTTTTAAAGTGGTACTATTATGAGAAGCCTTGGATTAGTTATACATTTCTATGGGTTGTTGTAGTAATATACTAATATTACAGGTTATGTTTTTTTAATTAGATATGGAATCATCTCCAAATGATGGGTCATCATCTCAAGGTTTGGGGCAAAATGGTTCTGGTAGTCAATTCGCCGCAACAAGACCATCAAAAGACAACCCGAGTTTAGAAGATGATGAAGTAAATCACACAACTAATAATAGGAGAAATATCGAAAAGGAGGAGGAGGAAAGTTTTCATTTCGGACCTAAGAAAAGGAAATATACTTCTAAAGTTTGGTTAGAGTTTCAGAAGATTAAACTACCTGATGGGAGGGAAAAAGCAGAGTGTCATCATTGTAAGAGCAAACTTTCTGTACTTGCAAGCGGAAGTACTACTCACTTAGGAAGGCACTTAAAAGGATGCACCAAACGAGCTATCTATCAAAAGCAACAACAGAGGATTACTTTACAAGTGGTTGATCCGGATAGCATGTCTCAAGTTGTGACTCCTGCTCTTGTAGATGGAAGATTTGATAGGATGAAAATGAGAGAATCCATGGCACATTGGATTCTCATGCACGAACACCCTTTTAGCATTGTCGAAGAGGAGGGATTTAATATGATGCAACAACGTGGAATGCTTCAGTGGGAGCATACCTCGCGAGCCTCTATCAAGAATGATTGTGTGCAAGTGTATGAAATAGAGAAAAAGAAGTTAAAGAATTCCTTGAAAGGTGTTAATAAGATTAGCGTAACTACTGATATGTGGAAGTCAACTAATCAAAAGATAGAGTACATGGTTCTCACAGGGCATTTCATTGATTCTAATTGGAGATTACAAAAACGTGTTCTGAGCTTCATTCATTTACCCCCACCTCATCGTGGTACTGACATAGCTGATAATCTTTACAAGTGTTTCAAAGATTGGAATATTGAGAACAAAGTATTCACTATTTCTGTTGACAATGCTTCCAACAACGATGCAGCAATAAAGAACTTGAAAGAAACATTTTCAAGGTTTAAGAATCTGCCATGTGGAGGTAAGTTATTTCATGTGCGATGTTGTGCACACATCTTGAATCTTATGGTACAAGATGGTCTTTCAAAAATCGAGAAAATTATTGAAAACGTACATGATAGTGTCAAATTTATTAATCAAAATGAAGCTAGATTGATGTTGTTTGGAGAGATTGTGCAACAACTACAATTGCCACATAGAAAGCTTGTACTTGAATGCAAGACTAGGTGGAATTCTACCTATCACATGTTGTCAACCGCATTAAAGTTCAGAGAGGTGTTTCCAAGATTCCAAGAACGAGAGCCACGCTACCTTTCTTGTCCGAGCAATGAAGATTGGATCAAAGTGGAAAAGGTTTGTTCCATATTAGAAGTTTATAATTCAGCCACCAATATCATATCAGGTAGTGAGTATCCAACATCAAACTTATTTCTTAATGAAGTTCATCGAATTAAAGTGTTGTTAGATAAATTGTTTTTCGACCCTAGTCAAGATAATTTTGTCCATGATATGGTTGAGTCGATGAAGGAAAAATTTGATAAATATTGGAAGGAGTGTAACCTTCTGATGTCTGTTGCAGCGGTTTTAGATCCTAGGTGTAAAATGACAGTGGCTAACTTTACTTTTCCTAGAATGTATTCTGGAGACGTACTTCAAGCTAATATCAAAAAAGTAAAGGATGCCTTAGGCAAGCTATATGCAGAATATGTAAATGAATATTACTCTAGTGGTGAACAAAGTGGTGAAACAAATGTTGGTTTGACAAGCAACAATGTGACAATCCAAGCTTCATCTTCCGGTTGGTCGGAATTCAATGAGTATGTGAAGAAAAATGAAAGTGTGCAGCCACAAAAATCAGAATTAGATAACTATCTTGAAGAGGGGGTATATATATGTGATGATAATACGAAAGCTTTTGATGTTTTAGCTTGGTGGCATGCAAATTCTTTAAGGTATCGTATTTTGTCTCGTATGGCTCGAGATGTACTTGCTATTCCTATCACGACAGTTGCTTCAGAAGCTACTTTTAGCGCGGGGAGTAGAGTGATTGATACTTATAGAGCATCTTTAGCTCCCGAAACAGTTGAAGTCTTACTTTGTGGAGGAGATTGGTGTCGTAGTCTTCATGGACTAAAAAGAAAGAACAAAGTACAATTTCTTCATCTTTTACTATTTCTAGTATCTTTTACTGATTTTTAGTATGCTAATGTTTTCTATATATGATACATTTCAGAAAGAGAAGAAGCCAATTGAGGTCATCCTTCCCATTACTTGAACAAGAAACTTCAGTCTAGGATCCCCCTCCCCCCAAATCATTTTGTTGGCTGGAATGCATGATGACCAGTTTATATTTCTAGTTTTTATATGACAGTCTTGGTAATCCATCTCATGTTTTTTGTTGGAATTGGAAACTGGAAACTAGAAATTGTAAACTGTTACATTTTGATCTACTTTGGTGTTAATCATGTTGTGGGTGGCTTATTTTTAGTTTTTATATGGAAGTCTTGGTAGTCTATCACATTGTTTTTTGTTGGAATTAGGAACTAGAAATTGTAAACTATTACCTTTTGATATACTTTGGTGCTAATCATATTGTGGGTCGCTTTTTTTAAGTGCTTTTTTCATAAACTTGATATCTTTCTAATATATACGAGCCGAGCCGAGTCGAGTTTCGAGCTCGAGTTTTAGTAATCGAGCCGAGCTCGAGTTTGAATATTGAGGCTCGGTCGAGCTCGAGTCGAGTTTCGAGCTCGAGTATTATAGGTCGAGCCGAGCTCGAGCTTGTCAATACTCGACTCGACTCGGCTTGATTACACCACTCACACTTATTAACACTTTTAGCCACTTTATGATTAATTGTATGTGACTAAATACCTAAAAGAAACATGCTTTGTGTGACTAAATGTTAGAAAAGGCCACACAAACATAAAATTCATGTGGCCATTGTATGATCAATAGTCACACAAAATACACATTTCTTCACTTTAAACAACATATGGTCACACTTATTAATATTTTTAGCCACTTTATGATTCATTGTATGTGACTAAATACCCAAAAGAAACATGCTTTGTGTGACTAAATGTTACAAAAGGCCACACAAACATAAAATTCATGTGGCCATTGGATGATCAATAGTCACACAAAATACGCATTTCTTAACTTTAACACCATATGGTCACACTTATTAACACTTTTGGCCACTTTATGATTAATTGTATGTGACTAAATACCCAAAACAAACCTGCTTTGTGTGACCAAATGTTAGAAAAGGCCACACAAACATAAAATTCAAGTGGCCATTGAATGAACAATAGTCACACAAAATACACATTTCTTCACTTTAAACACCATATGGTCACACTTATTAACACTTTTGGCCACTTTATACTTAATTGTATGTGACTAAATATACAAAAAAAATGCTTTGTGTGACTATACGGTGTTTATGGTCACTAATATTGATTAATCCAACAAAATTTGAACCTAATTAGTCACACATGTTAAGGTTTTGGTTACTGTTTTGTAATAGAGACTAAAAAAAAATCAAACATGTGACCGTAGGGTACCTATGGTCGCGCGACCTTTAGTCACACACGCTCGAAAAATCATGTGTGACTCGATGTATATCGTCACACTTTTTGGGTGTAGCCAAATCCACTTTTTGTTCTAGTGTTATGGTTGTCGTCGATCGGCTCTCCAAATATGCCCATTTTATTCCCATGAAACTTCCGTTCACGGCTGTGTCTGTTGCTAAGGAATTTGTCCTCAATGTTGTCAAGCTACATGGTATACCAGCCACGGTGGTTAGTGATCGCAATAAGGTGTTCATTAGTTCTTTTTGGAAATTCTTATTTAAGTTGCAGGGCTCTAATCTTTGTATGAGTTCCGGCTACCATCCCCATACGGATGGCCAAACGGAGGTTATTAATCGTATTCTGGAATATTTGCGGTGTTTTGCAAGGGACCAACCGAAGAAATGGCTTGATTGGCTACCGTCGGATGAATACAGTTACAACACTTCAGTCCATTCGTCTACTAAGTTGTCTCCATTTCAGGTTGTTTATGGCAGGCCGCCTCCAAGGCTGGTCCCTTATGTTCCAGGCACGACCAAGGTTCAAGCTGTTGATGAGTATTTAGGCGATATAAATGCTCTTCTCCATCAACTAAGGGCTAATCTGATAGTGGCTCAGAACAGAATGAAGGTGCAGGCAGATCGTAAACGTCGCGAGGTCGAGTTTCATGTAGGGGATCTTGTTTTTGTCAAGCTTCAAGCATATCGATAGGTCACGGTTGCACACTGGACATCTCACAAGCTTGCTCCGAAGTTCTTCGGGCCGTACAAAGTTCTGAAACGAGTAGGACAGGTTGCTTACCAACTTTAATTGCCACCAGGTTCTCTAATCCATGACATTTTTCATGTGAGCCTCCTCCGAAGATGTGAAGGACAGGTCGTTTCCACACATGACACAGTGTTCACGCCTCTGATGCCACAACCTGAATGTGTTCTTAATGAAAGGGTTATCAAAAAAGGGAAGTATTGATCGCGCACAAAAGTTCTTATCAAATGGGTCGGTAAAGGTCGCGAAGATGCTACGTGGGAGACGAAATGGCGGTTCGCGAAGGCTTTCCCAGACTTTCACCTTGAGGACAAGGTGGGTTCAAGTGGGGTGGATTTGTTACGGTTCTAACAGTTTGCAAGAGAAGACCCAGGAAGACTTGAAGACCCATAAACCCATGCATGCATGTTGTGTGTTTTAATTGTTTGTTTGTTGGGTGAGTTAGTTATTTTCTTTTTCAAAGTCAGCATAGTGGTGAGGGAATAAAGGAATTCGTGGGTTATGCCCAACTTTCCATGTGCACATGTTTTCCATTTTATTAGAGCATTCACATCCATAACTCAAGTTATAAAATAACGCCGTCCACATCAGCGCCATATCAGCTTTAACATTTCACCTTAACATCCCCAAAAACACCCACATCAATAACATCCCAAGTTAAACTTTAACATTTCATATTTTCAATTTCAACCCCTAAACTAAAACAAACACTTCATTCATTAAACTAAACATATCATTAAAATTGAAAACACGTTACAATACAAAATTAAAAACAAAAAAAAAGTTACAACGAAATAAAAAAAAACACACTACAAATTAAACGTTATAACAAATTAAAGGAAATGATGAGAATACAATCTAATGACGAGGTTGCAAGTTAAATTTTTTTTTTATTCGTTCTTTTTCATCATTGATCCAAGCCACGACATCTGGATCTTTGCTATCAGTATCCGTTGATGTGCTACGTGTGTACAAGTTTTAAATTTATAAAAGGTGAATTACCAATATTACCAATAACACATACGAGCAAGTATACTCGTCCGTTATAGCAAGATTATGAAGGTAAGTCGGGATCGTTCGCAGGGATTTGAGTGAATCTAAACACAAGTTTGAATTAACAGAGTCTATCCAAAACATATAATAAAGCAAATAGATATAATGAAATTCAGATGATTAAAAACTACACTTGCTTAAACTAGTTTCATATCATAGATTAATGTGATTGTGTTAACCTCTTAACATGTTGGTTATGATAATTAGTTGGAAGACTAATCTATTGTTCTTACAAGTTAAACCTTCGTCAAGATTTTAGTTCATAAAAACAAGCATTACGTTTTAACCAATCAATTCAAGATCAATTCAAGTTTCATAAGTCTACATACATAAACTTAAACACAAAAACATCCACTTGTTCATCAAATTGCTTAAGAAATGGTCAATACAAAAGGTAACCGATCATAGACAAAAGGCAACAATTGATTATCAACAACTAATCTTACGACCTTTTAGATGTTTCCAACCAATCCAATTTGATAATCAAAAAGCGTTTCTATTACAACCACACCTTAGTTCCTTTGTATAATCAAGAATAATGGGTAAAAACAATCATCCATAGACAAAATGATTATGACTAGTTGAATAACAATAAGTTCTTTCGACCCCAACGATTACTATCAATTAGCCAAACTTGATTAACAAATGTCACTATGAAACTTAAGCACAATTGGATCTTAGAATCAACTTGAAATTGAATTAGAACATGTTAACACAATCACTAACTAATCATATGATAATCAACATCATTTAAGCAAGTGTATAAAGAAACTAGCCACTCATAGAAAACATGAACATAAACTCAGAACTTTGAACATTAGAAAACATGATTAAAAGTCTTACAATGCTTGGAATAAGATTACAAATGGTGTAGTAATGATTCCCAAAGTATTGGGGTAGACTTCTTGGTGATTTGGCCTCCAAATGTGGAACTTCTGGAACTCCAAACTTCCCTGGACTTCTAAGGAAGAATTTTGAGAGCTTGAGGCTTTGTTTGATGAGTAGAGAGATTTGTATTTGAGGTGTTGCTCATATGCTCACAATTGGCCTCTATTTATACTAATTCCAAAGCCTAGGGTATTAATTGCTGAACTTGGCCTCCAAGGAGTAAGGAAGGGACTAGAATACACCAAGAGAAGGACCTAGAATCGTTTGGATGCAAAGGGGAAACTTAGTGATGAAGATTGGCAGATGCAGCTTCTCCAACCGAATCGGTTATACGACCAACCGATCTGGTTGGTCTTCTACAAAAGTGGCCAACCGATCCGGTTGAAGGTTACGACCGATCGGTTGGTGATGGTCATAATGTTTTTTCTGGTCGTACTCCAGCCGATCCGGTTACAGTTGTAACTTATCCGGCTGGATTTCCTGAGTTGCGGAAACTTGATCTCTTCTTCTCTTTATCTTGTAGAACTTGGTTCTTCAATCACTATGGTCTTCAAAGGTCCTTGAGATACTGATTTAGACTTACTGAAACGGGAATCTTCAATTTGCTGAACATTTCTTTATTTTCCTTCCGTTTCCCTTCACTTGGTTATGAACACTAGACAAACATCTTTTGATGCGTTTAAGTACTATAATCACGCAAATATAACCAAATAACAGATATAAAAGCACACATAACGCTACTAAAAACATGCACAATCTGAGCGTTATCAAATTCCCCCACACTTAAACTTTGCTTGCCCTCAAGCAAATCTAGGAAAAACATCCACTGGTACACGATCGTGATTATGAAAAATGTGATGCAAATCAACCAAGTATAAATACGAGAGAGGATTCATCAATTATGCTTTATAAAGGTGAAACATCAAGATGTTTGACAATATCCAATGATTTTCTTGCATGATTAACATTTCAAAACACCTCACGAAAAAGGAACGAAATATAATTCACTCAATCACTCATTTTTTAGTGGAGTAACAAGATAAATCACACTCATTGCTCAGTCATGATTTGATTATTACCATAAGCTTGTACTAGAAACAAAACTCCACCGACGTGGCGTGAGCACCAAGTAAAAACATCTAAAGAGGGCTTTTATTCGGGTTCTAATGATATGGCTTAGGGTTAAGGGTATGGATAAGGCATGTTTATGTTTATAAAATTGGTGTTAAAATAAAAATGAAATCAAGTCTAATACCCGTGTTGCTAGCTACCAAACATTCCACGAACCAAATAAATGATTATAGCTTTGCTTTCTTCTTTTCCACTTTCCACAGCTTTTCGCTTTGCCATGACAATTGTTCTTCGATCATAGCATATTGGCTATTATTTTCATAAAATATTATTTATTTATTTATTTATTTATTTATTATTATTATTTTTTTTTGAAGATACATAACATAACGCATGGCTCAATCAATCTCATAGGATGTGGTACTCATAATCATTTGAACAATCTTCACTTTCCAGGCGACTAGCAACCAACCGTTTAGACATTGATACGGGATAGGCTAAGGTTAAAAGTGTAAAATCTTTTTGTATTTTCTGGGTGAAGCAAAAATGAAAAGGATGGCTCAGAGGTTGTAACTAGGGGTATCTAGTGCTAAACATGAGCACTACAAATGGGTCCATGTGGGTGGTTAACTAACCAATGTGGTTAGCTAATATATCATTAAATGTAAAATGGAAGGCCATTTGGGTTAAATCCTAAGGTGCCTCTTTATCACACGAATTCACTTATATCCCACGAATGCAATCTCACTGCGGTTTGGTAATGATTTACAAGCACAAGTTCTAGAATAAATAAAATCACCGGCACACTCATAGCAAAAGATCTAAGCATAAAAGATGTATGCTAATAAGAAATAGGCTCAAATCCTCACAATTTAGTGGAATGGGTATAATATGTGCTAGCAAATGTTTATCGATCCCAGAATGGATTGCAATAGTAATCGGAACACATCTCGAAGTTTCAAATATTACCAGTTTTACCAGTGGTTTGATCCAGTTATTCTAATAGATAATCCTAAAAGTGTTAAAACAACTAGATCACAAGGGCAAACAAAATTTTAAATTTAAGCATGAAAACTCTAATTTTTCCTATTCACCCCCCCCCCCACTTAAGTTAGACATTGTCCTCAATGAAAAACAAACTTCAAAGTATAGAAATAGGGAAAATAGAGATGAAACCAGATATGCCAACGAGTTATTCTGCTTAAAATTCTTTCTTCATTCCTAGCGTCCACTGGAGAAATCATCACCTGCACACAATCTTATAAACAAATGAAAGGTTTTATTAAAGGGTGGCACCCCCCCCCCCCCACACTTAAGTTCAACCAAAGGTTAAAACTTTGGGGAGTGACCACAAAAAATCAAAGCACACGGGTTGCCTCCCGAGAAGCGCTTGTTTTATTACCGAGTCATCAGCCTGACTCGAATCTTCCTCGGGTTAGGATACTTTGACCATACGGTTCAAATGGGGAATTTCAGCTCTTAAACGTTGAGGGTATGGAATCTTTGGTTTGTACTCCACAATGGATGGAAATACATTTGATTCTTTTGGTTTGACCATGTTACAGTCTCTTTTCGTTATTTCGAACGTTTGGTCAATTTCATTAGAAATGAGGACAGGTGGCGGATCTTTTTGCTTTTTCAAAGGGTCATTGGACTTTCCACTCCAAGTGAATATTGCATCCACATTCTCAAGGTGAGTTGTAGGAGGTGGCTTAGTCCTACCGTTTGGATTTTGTGGTTCAGACCATTTGTCTATCTTTCATTCCAGTTGTCACCAGTTTTGTTGGACTTCTTCTCACCAATATGATTTGGAAATACATTGTGTTCAGAACCTTTTAATTGAGTCATTGGGTTATGCATGGCGCAATCCTCAAGAAAAGGTGACATGGTTGCTGAGTTAGACATGATTTGGTTCAGATTTGGCATGGTTGGAATGTGCTCGGTCTCGTCCTCTTCGATAAATTCAACCTCACCCTTATCTTTCTCGTCTTGAATTGAGGGTGGTTCGTAGATAAATTCATGTCTCGAGTTGGAATCTGTGGTGTAAGGTAGAGATTCAACATGATGGACTTTTTGTTCCTTACTTAATATTTCTATCCTCCTCTCCAAGTCTTGGCTTATCGCTTGTTGGTTCCTTCTTCCTTGATCGACTTTATGTTCCAATTCAACCAACAGGTTCGTCATATTCTCATTGGCTTTCGTTTGACTGGCAATCCACTCTCTCATTATCTCCTTCGGTGTGGTTTTAGGTGTATTGAAATGTTGTGATGGATGCGGTATTGTATTCCATGGCTGATATCGAGGATATGTTTGGGTTGGGTTGTGGTATGGAAAGGAGTACGAATTTTTGGAATTTTGGTCATAATATCTGCCGTGATATCCTGGGTGATATCCTTCATGTTGGGCATGGTTCGCTTCCATGGGATCACACATCGGCGTGTCATCCTCGGCATCGTGGTTTGAAGCGTGGTGATTATTTCGCAGTTCCATCATCTCTCTCCGTATGCTTATGAGTTGGTCATCGATGTTTGTGGAAAGAGCTTCCAATTTCTCGATCAATAAGGCATGATCGGTATTGATGTTGCTTCCACCGGCGGAAACAACGATATTCGGATTGGAATCGTTCGAGAAACCACTACTTGTGAAGATAGCGTTGACATACTCGTTTCTTGTTTGTTGTGTACGGTACGTCTTATCATTTGATGGTTTTGGGTTGGATTGGGTATTACTTGGCAATGAACCAGATGGTCTAGAGGAATGTTGGTCAGAAAGTCTGCCAAACTCGTTTTCAAGATCTTGGATAGATGCTTGATGATTTTTCTGTCCTTGCTCAACTTTGGCTTTGAGATTGAAAAATTGATTTTTGATAAAATCATTTGCGGATTTTTGACCAGCCACGAATTCTCTCATGGTTTTCTCGAATTCGGTTTCTTCCATCCTTTTGTCTGGATTTTGTGGTGGTGGGTCGTCAGTTCGTGGTTGAGAATCACGTTGTCATCCATTGGTCGGCGATCTTGCCGATTTCCAGAATTTCGACCATAGTAATTACTACGATATCCTCCTCCACGGTATCCTCCTTGAGCGTAACTCGCTTCTCCTTCCTTTGGTCCACCCATAGGTTTATCGTCGCACTCGGACGATGGATGATTTCCTCCACAGTTGTTGCATCCGTCTCGCATTTCCTTCATTTCATATTTGATATCTTTGTACTGCGAGTCGATTTTTGAGGTTAACGCTTCCATCTTCTCCATGAGTTTTGAGGTATCGGTGTTTTCGACAAAAGCAACGGTTTTTCGGAGAGGTTTAGTTTTGGAATCTTTGGACCAATCAAGTTTGAGAAGTACTCGATCTTCGAGCAATTGATGTGCATCGTTGGGAGTCTTATAGAGAAAAATTCCTCCAGCATCAAGGATGCCTTGAGAGATTTCATCTAGTCCATGGTAAAAGATTTGGATAATGGTTCTTTTGGATAGTCTATATCCATGACAACTACGAAGCAAATCTTTCATTCGAAGCCAAGCTTCGACAAGTGATTCGTTTGGGTTTTGGGTGAAAGCACGAATTTCTCCCATTAATCGATCAAACATAGCAGGTGGAAAGAATCGGCTTACAAAAGCTTGCCTCATCTCCTCCCAAGTATTGATGATTCCTGGTGTTAATTCATTGTACCATACTTTAGCATCTCCGGCGAGTGATGATGGGAAAAGTTTGAGTTTGATGGCATTGACATCGGTGTTGCCGTAACGGAACATGCCGCAAATTTCGATGAATTCGGCAATGTGCTTGTGCGGATTGGCCCGCGCAAGGCCATCGAATTGACGGTCTTTGATCATAGAAAGGTGATGTCCCTTCACGGTGAAGTTGTCACCAAGATTGACAGCAACAATAGCACTTTCGGGGGTTGGTGCTACGGTTCGGTTGGTTCCCCACATGGGTTGATCGTCCGCCATGGGAAAAGGTAAATTGGCGAAAGGGTTGTAAACAACTTTAGCTTCTATGAGGTTATCAAATGGTGGGTTTGGTACTCTTGGTACACGATTTTCCAATGGTATGAAAAGTGTTCTTCTTCTTCTTCGAATCAAACGTTCGGGGTTGGTAAGAGGTGTAATTGGTTCTATTCCCGCTGCTCGAGTGTTCATACAATGTCCTAGATAATCCAGGCAATATCTTAAACACACGGACAAACAACGAAAACAGTTTTTCTGGGACAGATTAGGTAACCGGATCGGTTACGGGTTGCGACCGATCGGTTAGACCAGTTGGGTAAAGGGGTACAATCGTAACCGATTCGGTTGAGGGACAACCGGATCCGGTTAAGTTTTCTGAGAAAATTTTTTTTTGGTTGAATCGACTGAGGGAAATTCAAAAACTTGCTGAAACACAATCAAATCCCCGGCAGCGGCGCCAAAAACTTGATGTGCTACGTGTGTACAAGTTTTAAATTTATAAAAGGTGAATTACCAATATTACCAATAACACATACGAGCAAGTATACTCGTCCGTTATAGCAAGATTATGAAGGTAAGTCGGGATCGTTCGCAAGGATTTGAGTGAATCTAAACACAAGTTTGAATTAACAGAGTCTATCCAAAACATATAATAAAGCAAATAGATATAATGAAATTCAGATGATTAAAAACTACACTTGCTTAAACTAGTTTCATATCATAGATTAATGTGATTGTGTTAACCTCTTAACATGTTGGTTATGATAATTAGTTGGAAGACTAATCTATTGTTCTTACAAGTTAAACCTTCGTCAAGATTTTAGTTCATAAAAACAAGCATTACGTTTTAACCAATCAATTCAAGATCAATTCAACTTTCATAAATCCACATACATAAACTTAAACAATAAAACATCCACTTGTTTATCAAATTGCTTAAGAAATGGTCAATACAAAAGGTAACCGATCATAGACAAAAGGCTACAATTGATTCTCAACAACTAATCTTACGACCTTTTAGATGTTTCCAACCAATCCAATTTGTTAATCAAAAAGCGTTTCTATTACAACCACACCTTAGTTCCTTTGTTTAATCAAGAATAATGGGTAAAAACAATCATCCATAGACAAAATGATTATAACTAGTTGAATAACAATAAGTTCTTTCGACCCCAACGATTACTATCAATTAGCCAAACTTGATTAACAAATGTCACTATGAAACTTAAGCACAATTGGATCTTAGAATCAACTTGAAATTGAATTAGAACATGTTAACACAATACTAACTAATCATATGATAATCAACATCATTTAAGCAAGTGTATAAAGAAACTAGCCACTCATAGCAAACATGAACATAAACTCAGAACTTTGAACATTAGAAAACATGATTAAAAGTCTTACAATGCTTGGAATAAGATTACAAATGGTGTAGTAATGATTCCCAAAGTATTGGGGTAGACTTCTTGGTGATTTGGCCTCCAAATGTGGAACTTCTGGAACTCCAAACTTCCCTGGACTTCTAAGGACGAATTTTGAGAGCTTAAGGCTTTGTTTGATGAGTAGAGAGATTTGTATTTGAGGTGTTGCTCATATGCTCACAATTGGCCTCTATTTATACTAATTCCAAAGCCTAGGGTATTAATTGCTGAACTTGGCCTCCAAGGAGTAAGGAAGGGACTAGAATACACCAAGAGAAGGACCTAGAATCGTTTGGATGCAAAGGGGAAACTTAGTGATGAAGATTGGCAGATGCAGCTTCTCCAACCGAATCGGTTATACGACCAACCGATCTGGTTGGTCTTCTACAAAAGTGGCCAACCGATCCGGTTGAGGGTTGCGACCAATCGGTTGGTGATGGTCATAATGTTGTTTCTGGTCGTATTCCAGCCGATCCGGTTACAGTTGTAACTGATCCAGCTGGATTTCCTGAGTTGCGGAAACTTGATCTTTTCTTCTCTTTATCTTGTAGAACTTGGTTCTTCAATCACTATGGTCTTCAAAGGTCCTTGAGATACTGATTTAGACTTACTGAAACGGGAATCTTCAATTTGCTGAACATTTCTTTATTTTCCTTCCGTTTCCCTTCACTTGGTTATAAACACTAGACAAACATCTTTTGATGCGTTTAAGTACTGTAATCACGCAAATATAACCAAATAACAGATATAAAAGCACACATAACGCTACTAAAAACATGCACAATCTGAGCGTTATCAAATTCCCCCACACTTAAACTTTTCTTGCCCTCAAGCAAATCTAGGAAAAACATCCACAGGTACACGATCGTGATTATGAAAAATGTGATGCAAATCAACCAAGTATAAATACGAGAGAGGATTCATCAATTATGCTTTATAAAGGTGAAACTTCAAGATGTTTGACAATATCCAATGATTTTCTTACATGATTAACATTTCAAAACACCTCACGAAAAAGGAACGAAATATAATTCACTCAATCACTCATTTTTTAGTGGAGTAACAAGATAAATCACACTCATTGCTCAGTCATGATTTGATTATTACCATAAGCTTGTACTAGAAACAAAACTCCACCGATGTGGCGTGAGCACCAAGTAAAAACATCTAAAGAGGGCTTTTATTCGGGTTATAATGATATGGCTTAGGGTTAAGGGTATGGATAAGGCATGGGAATGTTTATGAAATTGGTGTTAAAATAAAAATGAAATCAAGTCTAATATCCGTGTTGCTAGCTATCAAACATTCCACGAACCAAATAAATGATTATAGCTTTGCTTTCTTCTTTTCCACTTTCCACAGCTTTTCGCTTTGCCATGACAATTGGTCTTCGATCATAGCATATTGGCTATTATTTTCATAAATCATTATTTATTTATTTATTTATTTTTTTGAAGATACATAACATAACGCATGGCTCAATCAATCTCATAGGATGTGGTACTCATAATCATTTGAACAATCTTCACTTTCCAGGCGACTAGCAACCAACCGTTTAGACATTGATACGGGATAGGCTAAGGTTAAAAGTGTAAAATCTTTTAGTATTTTCTGGGTGAAGCAAAAATGAAAACGATGGCTCAGAGGGTGTAACTAGGGGTATCTAGTGCTAAAAATGAGCACTACAAATGGGTCCATGTGGGTGGTTAACTAACCAATGTGGTTAGCTAATATATCATTAAATGTAAAATGGAAGGCCATTTGGGTTAAATCCTAAGGTGCCTCTTTATCACACGAATTCACTTATATCGCACGAATGCAATCTCACTGCGGTTTGGTAATAATTTACAAGCACAAGTTCTAGAATAAATAAAATCACCGGCACACTCATAGCAAAAGATCTAAGCATAAAAGATGTATGCTAATAAGAAATAGGCTCAAATCCTCACAATTTAGTGGAAAGGGTATAATATGTGCTAGCAAATGTTTATCGATCCCAGAATGGATTGCAATAGTAATCGGAACACATCTCGAAGTTTCAAATATTACCAGTTTTACCAGTGGTTTGATCCAGTTATTCTAATAGATAATCCTAAAAGTGTGAAAACAACTAGATCACAAGGGCAAACAAAATTTTAAATTTAAGCATGAAAACTCTAATTTTTCCTATTCACTCCCCCCCCCCCCCCCCCCACACTTAAGTTAGACATTGTCCTCAATGAAAAATGAACTTCAAAGTATAGAAATAGGGAAAATAGAGATGAAACCAGATATGCCAACGAGTTATTCTGCTTAAAATTCTTTCTTCATTCCTAGCGTCCACTGGAGAAATCATCACCTGCACACAATCTTATAAACAAACAAAAGGTTTTATTAAAGGGTGGCACCCCCCACACTTAAGTTCAACCAAAGGTTAAAACTTTGGGGAGTGACCACAGAAAATCAAAGCACACAGGTTGCCTCCCGAGAAGCGCTTGTTTTATTACCGAGTCATCAGCCTGACTCGAATCTTCCCTGGGTTAGGATACTTTGACCATACAGTTCAAATGGGGAATTTCAGCTCTTAAACGTTGAGGGTATGGAATCTTTGGTTTGTACTCCACAATGGATGGAAATACATTTGATTCTTTTGGTTTGACCATGTTACAGTCTCTTTTCGTTATTTCGAACGTTTGGTCAATTTCATTAGAAATGAGGACAGGTGGCGGATCTTTTTGCTTTTTCAAAGGGTCATTGGACTTTCCACTCCAAGTGAATATTGCATCCACATTCTCAAGGTGAGTTGTAGGAGGTGGCTTAGTCCTACCATTTGGATTTTGTGGTTCAGACCATTTGTCTATCTTTCTTTCCAGTTCTCCATTCCAGTTGTCACCAGTTTTGTTGGACTTCTTGTCACTAATATGATTTGGAAATACATTGTGTTCAGAACCTTTTAATTGCATCATTGGGTTATGCATGGCGCAATCCTCAAGAAAAGGTGACACGGTTGCTGAGTTAGACATGATTTGGTTCAGATTTGGCATGGTTGGAATGTGCTCGGTCTCGTCCTCTTCGATAAATTTAACCTCACCCTTATCGTTCTCATCTTGAATTAAGGGTGGTTCGTAGACAAATTCATGTCTCGAGTTGTAATATGTGGTGTAAGGAAGAGATTCAGCATGATGGACTTTTTGTTCCTTACTTAATCTTTCTATCCTCCTCTCCAAGTCTTGGCTTATTGCTTGTTGGTTCCTTCTTCCTTGATCGACTTTATGTTCCAATTCAACCAACATGTTAGTCATATTCTCATTGGCTTTTGTTTGACTGACCATCCATTCTCTCATCATCTCCTCCGGTGAGGTTTTAGGTGTATTGAAATGTTGTGATGGATGTGGTATTGTATTCCATGGCTGATATCGAGGATATGTTTGGGTTTGGTTGTGGTATGGAAAGGAGTACGAATTTCTGGAATTTTGGTCATAATATCTGCCGTGATATCCTGGGTGATATCCTTCATGTTGGGCGTGGTTTGCTTCCATGGGATCACACATCGGCGTGTCATCCTCGGCATCGTGGTTTGAAGCATGGTGATTATTTCTCAGTTCCATCATCTCCCTACGTATGCTTATGAATTGGGTATCGATGTTTGTGGAGAGAGCTTCCAATTTCTTGAGCAATGAGGCATGATCGGTATTGTTGTTGCTTCTACCGGCGGAAACAACGGCTTTCGGATTGTAATCGTTTGAGAGACCACTTCTTGTGAAGATAGCATTGACATATTCGTGTCTCGTTTGTGATGGACGGTACGTCTTATCATTTGATGGTTTTGGGTTGGATTGGGTATTACTTGGCAATGAACCAGATGGTCTAGAGGAATGTTGGTCAGAAAGTCTGCCAAACTTGTTTTCAAGATCTTGGATAGATGCTTGATGATTTTTCTGTCCTTGCTCAACTTTGGCTTTGAGATTGAAAAATTGATTTTTGATAAAATCATTTGCAGATTTTTGAGCAGCCACGAATTCTCTCATGGTTTTCTCGAATTCGGTTTCTTCCATCTTTTTGTCGGGGTTTTGTGGTGGTGGATCGTCAGTTCGTGGTTGAGAATCACGGTTGTCATCCCTTGATCGGCGATCTTGCCAATTTCCAGAATTTCGACCATAATAATTGCTACGATATCATCCTCCACGGTATCCTCCTTGTGCGTAATTCAATTCTCCTTCCTTTGGTCCACCTATAGGTTTATCGTCGCACTCGGACGATGGATGATTTCCTCCACAATTGTTGCATCCGTCTCGCATTTCCTTTATTTCATCCTTTATATCTTTATATTGTGAGTCGATTTTTGAGGTTAACGCTTCCATCTTCTCCATGAGTTTTGAGGTATAGGTGTTTTCGACAAAAGCAACGGTTTTTCGGAGAGGTTTAGTTTTGGAATCTTTGGACCAATCAAGTTTGAGAAGTACTCGATCTTCGAGCAATTGATGTGCATCGTTGGGAGTCTTATAGAGAAAAATTCCTCCAGCATCAAGGATGCCTTGAGAGATTTCATCTAGTCTAAGGTAAAAGATTTGGATAATGGTTCCTTTGGATAGTCCATGTCCATGACAACTACGAAGCAAATCTTTCATTCGAAGCCAAGCTTCGACAAGTGATTCGTTTGGGTTTTGGGTGAAAGCACGAATTTCTCCCATTAATCGATCAAACATGGCAGGTGGAAAGAATCGGCTTACAAAAGCTTGCCTCATCTCCTCCCAAGTATTGATGATTCCTGGTGTTAATTCATTGTACCATACTTTAGCATCTCCGGCGAGTGATGATGGGAAAACTTTGAGTTTGGTGGCATTGACATCGGTGTTGCCATAACGGAACATGCCACAAATTTCGATGAATTCGGCAATGTGCTTGTGCGGATCGGCCCGCGCACGGCCATCGAATTGACGGTCTTTGATCATAGAAAGGTGATGTCCCTTCACGGTGAAGTTGTCACCAAGATTGACAGCAACAATAGCACTTTCGGGGGTTGGTGCTACGGTTCGGTTGGTTCCCCACATGGGTTTATCGTCCGCCATGGGAAAAGGTAAATTGGCGAAAGGGTTGTAAACAACTTTAGCTTCTATGAGGTTATCAAATGGTGGGTTTGGTACTCTTGGTACACGATTTTCCAATGGTATGAAAAGTGTTCTTCTTCTTCTTCGAATCAAACGTTCGGGGTTGGTAAGAGGTGTAATTGGTTCTATTCCCGCTGCTCGAGTGTTCATACAATGTCCTAGAGAATCCAGGAAATATCTTAAACACACGGACAAACAACGAAAACAGTTTTTCTGGGACAGATTAGGTAACCGGATCGGTTACGGGTTGCGACCGATCGGTTAGACCAGTTGGGTAAAGGGGTAAAATCGTAACCGATTCGGTTGAGGGATAACCGGATCCGGTTAAGGTTTCTGAAAAAAAAATTGGTTGAATCGACTGAGGGAAATTCAAAAACTTGTTGAAACACAATCAAATCCCCGGCAACGGCGCCAAAAACTTGATGTGCTACGTGCGTACAAGTTTTAAATTTATAAAAGGTGAATTACCAATATTACCAATAACACATACGAGCAAGTATACTCGTCCGTTATAGCAAGATTATGAAGGTAAGTCGGGATCGTTCGCAGGGATTTGAGTGAATCTAAACACAAGTTTGAATTAACAGAGTCTATCCAAAACATATAATAAAGCAAATAGATATAATGAAATTCAGATGATTAAAAACTACATTTGCTTAAACTATTTTCATATCATAGATTAATGTGATTGTGTTAACCTCTTAACATGTTGGTTATGATAATTAGTTGGAAGACTAATCTATTGTTCTTACAAGTTAAACCTTCGTCAAGATTTTAGTTCATAAAAACAAGCATTACGTTTTAACCAATCAATTCAAGATCAATTCAACTTTCATAAATCCACATACATAAACTTAAACAATAAAACATCCACTTGTTTATCAAATTGCTTAAGAAATGGTCAATACAAAAGGTAACCGATCATAGACAAAAGGCTACAATTGATTCTCAACAACTAATCTTACGACCTTTTAGATGTTTCCAACCAATCCAATTTGTTAATCAAAAAGCGTTTCTATTACAACCACACCTTAGTTCCTTTGTTTAATCAAGAATAATGGGTAAAAACAATCATCCATAGACAAAATGATTATAACTAGTTGAATAACAATAAGTTCTTTCGACCCCAACGATTACTATCAATTAGCCAAACTTGATTAACAAATGTCACTATGAAACTTAAGCACAATTGGATCTTAGAATCAACTTGAAATTGAATTAGAACATGTTAACACAATACTAACTAATCATATGATAATCAACATCATTTAAGCAAGTGTATAAAGAAACTAGCCACTCATAGCAAACATGAACATAAACTCAGAACTTTGAACATTAGAAAACATGATTAAAAGTCTTACAATGCTTGGAATAAGATTACAAATGGTGTAGTAATGATTCCCAAAGTATTGGGGTAGACTTCTTGGTGATTTGGCCTCCAAATGTGGAACTTCTGGAACTCCAAACTTCCCTGGACTTCTAAGGACGAATTTTGAGAGCTTAAGGCTTTGTTTGATGAGTAGAGAGATTTGTATTTGAGGTGTTGCTCATATGCTCACAACTGGCCTCTATTTATACTAATTCCAAAGCCTACGGTATTAATTGCTGAACTTGGCCTCCAAGGAGTAAGGTTGGGACTAGAATACACCAATAGAAGGACCTAGAATCGTTTGGATGCAAAGGGGAAACTTAGTGATGAAGATTGGCAGATGCAGCTTCTCCAACCGAATCGGTTATACGACCAACCGATCCGGTTGGTCTTCTACAAAAGTGGCCAACCGATCCGGTTGCGGGTTGCGACCGATCGGTTGGTGATGGTCATAATGTTGTTTCTGGTCGTATTCCAGCCGATCCGGTTACAGTTGTAACCGATCAGGCTGGATTTCCTGAGTTGTGGATACTTGATCTGTTCTTCTCTTTATCTTGTAGAACTTGGTTCTTCAATCACTATGGTCTTCAAAGGTCCTTGAGATACTGATTTAGACTTACTGAAACGGGAATCTTCAATTTGCTGAACATTTCTTTATTTTCCTTCCGTTTCCCTGCACTTGGTTATTAACACTAGACAAACATCTTTTGATGCGTTTAAGTACTATAATCACGCAAATATAACCAAATAACATATATAAAATCACACATAACGCTACTAAAAACATGCACAATCTGAGCGTTGTGCTACGTGTGTACAAGTTTTAAATTTATAAAAGGTGAATTACCAATATTACCAATAACACATACGAGCAAGTATACTCGTCCGTTATAGCAAGATTATGAAGGTAAGTCGGGATTGTTAGCAGGGATTTGAGTGAATCTAAGCACAAGTTTGAATTAACAGAGTCTATCCAAAACATATAATAAAGCAAATAGATATAATGAAATTCAGATGATTAAAAACTACACTTGCTTAAACTAGTTTCATATCATAGATTAATGTGATTGTGTTAACCTCTTAACATGTTGGTTATGATAATTAGTTGGAAGACTAATCTATTTTTCTTACAAGTTAAACCTTCGTCAAGATTTTAGTTCATAAAAACAAGCATTACGTTTTAACCAATCAATTCAAGATCAATTCAACTTTCATAAGTCTACATACATAAACTTAAACACAAAAACATCCACTTGTTCATCAAATTGCTTAAGAAATGGTCAATACAAAAGGTAACCGATCATAGACAAAAGGCTACAATTGATTCTCAACAACTAATCTTACGACCTTTTAGATGTTTCCAACCAATCCAATTTGAAAATCAAAAAGCGTTTCTATTACAACCACACCTTAGTTCCTTTGTATAATCAAGAATAATGGGTAAAAACAATCATCCATAGACAAAATGATTATGACTAGTTGAATAACAATAAGTTCTTTCGACCCCAACGATTACTATCAATTAGCCAAACTTGATTAACAAATGTCACTATGAAACTTTAGCACGATTGGATCTTAGAATCAACTTGAAATTGAATTAAAACATGTTAACACAATCACTAACTAATCATATGATAATCAACATCATTTAAGCCAGTGTATAAAGAAACTAGCCACTCATAGCAAACATGAACATAAACTCAGAACTTTGAACATTAGAAAACATGATTAAAAGTCTTACAATGCTTAGAATAAGATTATAAATGGTGTAGTAATGATTATCAAAGTATTGGGGTAGACTTCTTAGTGATTTGGCCTCCAAATGTGGAACTTCTGGAACTCCAAACTTCCCTGGACTTCTAAGGATGAATTATGAGATCTTAAAGCTTTGTTTTGATAAGTAGAGAGATTTGTATTTGAGGTGTGTCTCATATGCTCACAAATGGCCTCTATTTATACTAGTTCCAAAGCCTAGGGTATTAATTGCTGAACTTGGCCTCCAGGGAGTAAGGAAGGGACTAGAATACACAAAGAGAAGGACCTAGAATCGTTTGGATGCAAAGGGGAAGCTTAGTGATGAAGATTTGGCAACTGCAGCTTCTTCAACCGAATCGGTTATACGACCAACCGATCCCAACCGATCCGGTTGGTCTTCTACAAAGGTGGCCAACCGATCCGGTTGCGGGTTGCGACCGATCGGTTGGTGATGGTCATAATGTTGTTTCTGGTCGTATTCCAGCCGATCTGGTTACAGTTGTAACCGATCCGGTTGGATTTCCTGAGTTACGGAAACTTGATCTTTTCTTCTCTTTATCTTGTAGAACTTGGTTCTTCAATCACTATGGTCTTCAAAGGTCCTTGAGATACTGATTTAGACTTACTGAAACGGGAATCTTCAATTTGCTTAACATTTCTTTATTTTCCTTCCGTTTCCCTTCACTTGGTTATAAACACTAGACAAACATCTTTTGATGCGTTTAAGTACTGTAATCACGCAAATATAACCAAATAACAAATATAAAAGCACACATAACGCTACTAAAAACATGCACAATCTGAGCGTTATCAAATTCCCCCACACTTAAACTTTGCTTGCCCTCAAGCAAATCTAGGAAAAACATCCACTGGTACATGATCGTGATTATGAAAAATGTGATGCAAATCAACCAAGTATAAATACGAGAGAGGATTCATCAATTATGCTTTATAAAGGTGAAACATCAATATGTTTGACAATATCCAATGATTTTCTTGCATGATTAACATTTCAAAACACCTCACGAAAAAGGAACGAAATATAATTCACTCAATCACTCATTTTTTAGTGGAGTAACAAGATAAATCACACTCATTGCTCAGTCATGATTTGATTATTACCATAAGCTTGTACAAGAAACAAAACTCCACCGACGTGGCGTGAGCACCAAGTAAAAACATCTAAAGAGGGCTTTTATTCGGGTTATAATGATATGGCTTAGGGTTAAAGGTATGGATAAGGCATGGGAATGTTTATGAAATTGGTGTTAAAATAAAAATGAAATCAAGTCTAATACTCGTGTTGCTAGCTACCAAACATTCCACGAACCAAATAAATGATTATAGCTTTGCTTTCTTCTTTTCCACTTTCCACAGCTTTTCGCTTTGCCATGACAATTGTTCTTCGATCATAGCATATTGGCTATTATTTTCATACATCATTTTTTTTTAACATACATAACATAACGCATGGCTCAATCAATCTCATAGGATGTGGTACTCATAATCATTTGAACAATCTTCACTTTCCAGGCGACTAGCAACCAACCGTTTAGACATTGATACGGGATAGGCTAAGGTTAAAAGTGTAAAATCTTTTTGTATTTTCTGGGTGAAGCAAAAATGAAAAGGATGGCTCAGAGGGTGTAACTAGGGGTATCTAGTGCTAAAAATGAGAACTACAAATGGGTCCATGTGGGTGGTTAATTAACCAATGTGGTTAGCTAATATATCATTAAATGTAAAATGGAAGGCCATTTGGGTTAAATCCTAAGGTGCCTCTTTATCACACGAATTCACTTATATCGCACGAATGCAATCTCACTGCGGTTTGGTAATGATTTACAAGCACAAGTTCTAGAATAAATAAAATCACCGGCACACTCATAGCAAAAGATCTAAGCATAAAAGATGTATGCTAATAAGAAATAGGCTCAAATCCTCACAATTTAGTGGAAAGGGTATAATATGTGCTAGCAAATGTTTATCGATCCCAGAATGGATTGCAATAGTAATCGGAACACATCTCGAAGTTTCAAATATTGCCAGTTTTACCAGTGGTTTGATCCAGTTATTCTAATAGACAATCCTAAAAGTGTGAAAACAACTAGATCACAAGGTCAAACTAAATTTTAAATTTAAGCATGAAAACTCTAATTTTTCCTATTCACCCCCCACACTTAAGTTAGACATTTTCCTCAATGAAAAACGAACTTCAAAGTATAGAAATAGGGAAAATAGAGATGAAACCAGATATGTCAACGAGTTATTCAGCTTAAAATTCTTTCTTCATTCCTAGCGTCCACTGGAGAAATCATCACCTGCACACAATCTTATAAAAAAACAAAAGGTTTTATTAAAGGGTGGCACCCCCCCCCCCCCCACACTTAAGTTCAACCAAAGGTTAAAACTTTGGGGAGTGACCACAGAAAATCAAAGCACACGGGTTGCCTCCCGAGAAGCGCTTGTTTTATTACCGAGTCATCAGCCTGACTCGAATCTTCCCCGGGTTAGGATACTTTGACCATACGGTTCAAATGGGGAATTCCAGCTCTTAAACGTTGAGGGTATGGGATCTTTGGTTTGTACTCCACAAATGATGGAAATACATTTGACTCTTTTGGTTTGACCATGTTATAGTCCCTTTTCGTTTGGTCAATTTCATTAGAAATAAGGACAGTTGGCGGATCTTTTTGATGTTTCAGAGGGTCATTGGACTTTCCACTCCTAGTGAATATTGCATCCACATTCTCAAGGTGAGTTGTAGGAGGTGGCTTAGTCCTTTGATTTAAAGAAACTGGATTTTGTGGCTCAGCCCATTTGTCTATCTTTCTTTCCAGTTCTCCATTCCAGTTTGCCACTGATTTTGTTGAACTTCTTATCATCAACATGATTTGGAAATACATTGTGTTCAGAACCTTTTAATTGCGTCATTGGGATATGCATGGTGCAATCCTAAAGAAAAGGTGACACGGTTGGTGAGTTAGACATGATTTGGTTTAGATTTGGCGTGGTTGGAATGTGCTCGGTCTCGTCCTCTTCGATAAATTTAACCTCACCCTTATCGTTCTCATCTTGAATTAAGGGTGGTTCGTAGACAAATTCATGTCTCGAGTTGTAATATGTGGTGTAAGGAAGAGATTCAGCATGATGGACTTTTTGTTCCTTACTTAATCTTTCTATCCTCCTCTCCAAGTCTTGGCTTATTGCTTGTTGGTTCCTTCTTCCTTGATCGACTTTATGTTCCAATTCAACCAACAGGTTCGTCATATTCTCATTGGCTTTTGTTTGACTGACCATCCATTCTCTCATCATCTCCTCCGGTGAGGTTTTAGGTGTATTGAAATGTTGTGATGGATGTGGTATTGTATTCCATGGCTGATATCGAGGATATGTTTGGGTTGGGTTGTGGTTTGGAAAGGAGTACGAATTTCTGGAATTTTGGTCATAATATCTGCCGTGATATCCTGGGTGATATCCTTCATGTTGGGCGTGGTTTGCTTCCATGGGATCACACATCGGCGTGTCATCCTCGGCATCGTGGTTTGAAGCATGGTGATTATTTCTCAGTTCCATCATCTCCCTACGTATGCTTATGAATTGGGTATCGATGTTTGTGGAGAGAGCTTCCAATTTCTCGATCAACGAGGCATGATCGGTATTGATGTTGCTTCTACCGGCGGAAACAACGGCTTTCGGATTGTAATCGTTCGAGAGACCACTTCTTGTGAAGATAGCATTGACATATTCGTGTCTCGTTTGTGGTGGACGGTACGTCTTATCATTTGATGGCTTTGGGTTGGATTGGGTATTACTTGGCAATGAACCAGATGGTCTAGAGGAATGTTGGTCAGAAAGTCTGCCAAACTTGTTTTCAAGATCTTGGATAGATGCTTGATGATTTTTCTGTCCTTGCTCAACTTTGGCTTTGAGATTGAAAAATTGATTTTTGATAAAATCATTTGCAGATTTTTGAGCAGCCACGAATTCTCTCATGGTTTTCTCGAATTCGGTTTCTTCCATCTTTTTGTCGGAGTTTTGTGGTGGTGGATCATCAGTTCGTGGTTGAGAATCACGGTTGTCATCCCTTGATCGGCGATCTTGCCAATTTCCAGAATTTCGACCATAATAATTGCTACGATATCATCCTCCACGGTATCCTCCTTGAGCGTAATTCGCTTCTCCTTCCTTTGGTCCACCTATAGGTTTATCATCGCACTCGGACGATGGATGATTTCCTCCACAATTGTTGCATCCGTCTCGCATTTCCTTTATTTCATCCTTTATATCTTTATACTGTGAGTCGATTTTTGAGGTTAACGCTTCCATCTTCTCCATGAGTTTTGAGGTATCGGTGTTTTCGACAAAAGCAACGGTTTTTCGGAGAGGTTTAGTTTTGGAATCTTTGGACCAATCAAGTTTGAGAAGTACTCGATCTTCGAGCAATTGATGTGCATCGTTGGGAGTCTTATAGAGAAAAATTCCTCCAGCATCAAGGATGCCATGAGAGATTTCATCTAGTCTAAGGTAAAAGATTTGGATAATGGTTCCTTTGGATAGTCCATGTCCATGACAACTACGAAGCAAATCTTTCATTCGAAGCCAAGCTTCGACAAGTGATTCGTTTGGGTTTTGGGTGAAAGCACAAATTTCTCCCATTAATCGATCAAACTTCCCTAGACTTCAAAGGACGAATTATGAGAGCTTAAAGCTTTGTTTTGATGAGTAGAGAGATTTGTATTTGAGGTGTGTCTCATATGCTCACAAATGGCCTCTATTTATACTAGTTCCAAAGCCTAGGGTATTAATTGCTGAACTTGGCCTCCAAGGAGTAAGGAAGGGACTAGAATACACCAAGAGAAGGACCTAGAATCGTTTGGATGCAAAGGGGAAGCTTAGTGATGAAGATTTGGCAACTGCAGCTTTTCCAACCGAATCGGTTATACGACCAACCGATCCGGTTGGTCTTCTACAAAGGTGGCCAACCGATCCGGTTGCGGGTTGCGACCGATCGGTTGGTGATGGTCATAATGTTGTTTCTGGTCGTATTCCAGCCGATCCGGTTACAGTTGTAACCGATCCGGTTGGATTTCCTGAGTTACGGAAACTTGATCTTTTCTTCTCTTTATCTTGTAGAACTTGGTTCTTCAATCACTATGGTCTTTAAAGATCCTTGAGATACTGATTTAGACTTACTGAAACGGGAATCTTAAATTTGCTGAACATTTCTTTATTTTCCTTCCGTTTCCCTGCACTTGGTTATAAACACTATACAAACATCTTTTGATGCGTTTAAGTACTATAATCACGCAAATATAACCTAATAACATATATAAAAGCACACATAACGCTACTAAAAACATGCACAATCTGAGCATTATCAGTCATCAAAAACTTCAACTCCTCCAACCATGTTATTGTTTCATCTTTTTCCTGCTGGGCCCGATACGCCGTTGCGGCGGTTTCACGTTTGATACGATACTCGTTTGCCATATTTTTGGTGAAATAAGTTGACGAGCTCATTCCTCCAGTGCTTGCTCCCCCAGTACTTGTCGTGCTCTCGGATCTTGCTTTCTTGGTAGCATGTTTCTTTCCCATTGGGCGTGGTTGTTCATCATGACCAAACAAAGCCTCGTTTGTTTAGCTTGGGACATCGCCGGTTAAATCAACCGGTTCCGGCGTGTCCCATTTCTTAGAATGACGCAAAACCTCCCAAGCGTCATCAAGAGCAAACGGTGATGCTTTGGTTTCCTCACGATACCATTGCTTTGCCTGTTTCATCACATCCACCTCACTTTCCCCGCTTCGTTGTTCCCGTTGCGCACGTTTGTAACAAGAGTTGAACTTTGTGCATATGCCGTTCAACGTTTTCCACTTGCTTGAAATCATATCCTTGTTGCGCCGTTGAAAGTTGAGTCTATTGAACTCATTTGCGACCTGATACCAAAACGTATCTTTGGGTTGGCACCGCCCAACTTTCGGATCCTCCGAAAGAGCTATGTAACACCTTGCAAGTAATTTTTCCTCTGCTGGAGTCCAACGCCCAGTAGCGAAAACTTCCTCTTCATCATCATCAATTGGTTCGGGGTCTTTGGATTTTTTCTATTTTCGTTTTAACATGACATTTGTATTTTTTTGGAGGAGACGTGGGTGTCTCAGCAACATCATGTGTTTCAGTTTGTGATTGTTGTGAGTGTTGTGTGAATTGTAGGTTTTGAAAGTTGGAGTTTAAGGTGCTTTGTTGGTTTTATTGTTTCCAAAAGAGATATGTTTGATGTTGTTGCCACATTTCTTGGCTCGAGAAACCTAGTGGGTTGGGAAGAGACATGTTGGGGTTTGAAGATGAACCCACGTTCGGGTTAGATGATGAACCCGGGTTTGAGGTAATTCACCCACCACCGAGAAGATTGAAGAAAGTATCATCGTTGCCTCCCGACATTTTTTTTTTTCAGTGAATAAAAGATTGAAGATTGAGAGGATTGAGTAGTGGAAGTGTGAAAAAAAATGGTGTTTTAGTTGTAAAAAAAGGTTTTTGAAATTTTTTTTAGTAAAACTAGCCGTTAGGGTTAAAAGTGAATTTTTTTTTAAAACCTAACGGTCACTAGCCGTTATAGGGTTAGAAGTGAAAATTTTTTGATTTTTTGATTTTTTTTTAATGCACCTCAACGGGCGTTGCCCAAATAACGCTTCCCCCTTTTTCCTTATTAACGCCGCGTCTCCAACAGATATAACGGCTTCAACGCCGTTAAAAGCTTTCTAACGCCGTTATGGCGTTATCACTGGGAATGCTCCTAGGTAGTGGGTTAGTGGTGAAGTCTTTATTTGTACCCTTTATAAGGGATTTCCATGTTTGTTAATGTTATTCAAAAAATTGCCTCAAACATTTCTCTCTAAATTTCTATCCCTTCTCTTCTTTTTTTTTTTTGCTTAAATCCCATCCGAACCACATCACATCATTTGCATTAAACTTAAAATAATGCATTGAATTTAATGTTATTCTTTAGGGATTTGTACCGAGCCACAAATTGTTTAGCCGTTTAGCGACACTAAAAACTACAAAGAAAAAAAATGAGTGAAAAAATTGGTTTGAGATCCCTTTTATAAATGTTCGGTTTGTTAGAACCTCAAATGACCAACGAATAACGACTTTTTTCGTAAAGTATAAGCGACTTGTAAGGGTGGTGGCAGTCAAGCCTCCATGCCTCTCCAATGCCTAACCACTTATCAATAATATTCTGCCATCTCACCTCACGCCTCTCTCATGCCTCACCATACTTTTTAGTGGCAATCATGATTCACTCATGCCTCACCTAATTTTATTTTTAATTTTTTATTTTCATAATTATATTAAACAATTTAATAAAAACATAATATTTCATTAATAATTAAAAGAAAATTACATCCTAAAAAATGCATTAAAAAAAAAAAAAAAAAAAAAAAAAAAAAACATATCTAAAAATCGCAACTCCATCCATATTTCTCCGCGACTGCGAGCTCACGTTTTTTGGCAGGAGTGAACGCTAGAATATTTGGATCGGTTATGTGATCATGCGGTTGGTTATAGAATTTCATTGCCCTAAAAAATAATATCAGTAGTTATGCTGCCATGCAGGTCTTAGTGTTTTCAGTTAAGTTTCTCATAGTGTGGTAGTTACGATACATCATGAAAAAAGACTCGAAACTGATATGAAAATACTGAAGAAATATGATTGGTTCCAAACGTGTTTTAAGTTGTTTAGAAGTAAACTAAACCTGTTTATTATACAAATCGTATTCTAGTTAAGGACTAGATTTTGCAAAAAAAACCACTCTATCCAATTTGGCGAATTTTTCTTTTCTCTAGAGTTGGATCAGATAAAAGAAGAGAAGCTTGATGTCGGTGAATATCAAGTCTTTTATGGCCTTTTTGGGGATGAATACCGTGTCATTCTCAGTGGGTTATGTGACAATCCGTCAATTTTCAGGCTATTATTTATATCAGAATATGCGAGTTATTTATTTTCTGATCATTATAACTCAAAAACGAGAAGTTATCTCCTGTTTTCCAAAGTCCCGGCACCACACGCGTACCGTTACCATAATAAAATTGGCACGAAATTTATTTTCTAATGTCAAGATAATAATAATACCATAATAATTCGCTCGTCAAGACGTTTCCAAAAATATAAAAATTACAAGATACGGATACCCGAAAAATGTTCTACATAATTAAACGTTATCCTGTACAGAACAAATTATACAGTACGGGGTACATATAATACACTAAATAATAATAATAACAAAAATACACCTAAATATTCTAAACCGACAACACGCCCCTCCCCTACTCTCCTTTTCAGAACGTCTTCCTCCTCACCTATGAATATCGAACAAGACAAAAATCCCAAAGAAGCAATCCAACATCCATCTTTTCTCTCCTCATAACCTCCCTCACCATTCTCATGACTCAAATTGTCTCAAACATGTTCCCTTTGATGATTTCTGTTTTCACGCGCATGGGTACGAATCAAGACAAAAGAGAGAAGAGAAAGAAGAGTCAAGGCATCCTAAAACACTCCTTTAAATACTAGTGGAGGTAGAAGACGCCCCAAAACAGTTTCTCATCATCACTTCCACAAAAATTAGGGTTTGGTAAATCAAAGGGCTTTTTGAAATTGATTGAGAGGTTTGATTAAGGGAAGTATAAGGAAGGTTTTGCAAGTGTTTAATTGTACCAAATCGTTTCGGGTCACCTCCAATCGAAGTTTTTGTATTCGGTGTTCATAGCCACTCGTCCTCTTTTCTTGATTTAATTGTAAGAATCATCTCCTTGTCAATCTTTTCAATCCATCTTGTTGTAATCTTGGTACATGTAATGGAAGAACCATGGTTAATTATAATGGAAGTTGTTATGAAATTGATAAAGGTTTAATTGGGTATAAATAAAAATTGTCATTCACATGTTATTGTTGTTGCTACTGTCGATACACAAGAGAAAAAGAAAAAGAAACTTTTTGGCTCAAATATTGAAAAGTGCATAATTTACTTATAGCCTATCTATTTACTTAGTACTTATTTGATTTTGTTGTTTATTTGCTTTACTTGTTGATTTATTTCTAAACTCCTTGGACTAAAAAAAATGACTTTGAGTTAAAATGGAGTTGCATTATGTGGTGCTGACGAGCCACTGTTTGGGTCGAGCCAACAGTGGTGCGTTTGATCCTTACTCAATTTGAGTCCCCAAAATGTCTATTTCAAAAGCATAATAACTCACTTGTTTAAAATGCTAACTTAATGGTTATTAAGGTTACTTATTAGGATTAAATTTAAAATGGTGTGGTGTTGTGTTTTTGAAGCCCACGAGCCAACAGTAGGGAGCACATTTGTACTTGCTTTTGGTTCTTGCTAATATGGGTCATCAAGTAGTAGTTTTAAAACACTAATAACTCTTTTATTTAATATCTAATTTGGTTTGAGTTTTAGTAATATTTTGAGGTGCGTTAGTCTTACATATTTTAAGGGACCAATACTTATTTCAATACTTAAAATCTTGTTTGGTTTTATTTATCTTTGACTTATTTTGATATAAAATTTTGACGTTAGTCAACCTGGACAAATAAAAACTTACACAAGAATCATGCTCAAATTTTCCAAAAAAACTTACATTTACAGCTAATAAAAGTAACTCAATATAAACTCTTTTAATAAAATCATCACTTATAGTACGATTTAATATACTATTATCATTGACTAGTATTAATCATATATAAATATACTTTTAATGACTTTTAATTATAATCCATTAACGTGTAATATTATATATAATTATTTTTCGTACGTCGTCTTTCGGTTGCCATCGAACCGAAGATTCTTTCGTCATTGTTATTTTCTTATTATGTAATTATGCACTTCCAAGAGCCAAAATCTACAAAAATTATATTAAACATTAATCATTGCCACACAAGCAACAACAAACCTTTATTAAACCTTGTCGAGTCATAATTATGAATAAAGACTAAATTTGCCATACTAATCTAGGTCGCGTGTCGGTGTCATCCAATAATTCTATTTTTGACTGCTGCTTTAGACTGCTTTTTGCCAAGGTGAGTATTCACAGCCCTCTTTTTATCGTTTTGCTTATTTTGGGTGAAATGCATAAACTTAAATCTTAAACTATATTTTTTTATCTAAATTATGAATTTATTTGGACTATTTGATATATCCTGAACCCTTTGACTTATTATGACCTTATGACTTGTTCCTGATCCCTTAGTATGCATAGACCTATAATCTGCCTTATGTGCTAAGTCTTAAAGTCTCCCTTGTTCGGAGCAACCCTGAATTGATAAAATATAATAGCTATGTACTGTGCAAGTCTCCCTCTGAGCAATACTAAGTCTCCGATAGAGCAATACTAAGTCTCCTTGTCGACAGGAGCAACACAAAGTCTCCCTTGTTCGGAGCAGGCGTGATCTATTATATATTAGGCATTATTTATCATGGACTATTATGACCAAATGCGTATTAATTACCGGGCATACTACTTGAACTATGGGAGTGTATGTGAACTTATATGTTACAAGTCTTGTATGGGCAGGACTTGTAACATGGTGAGTTCATAGGACACTTGCCAGGCAGACTTTCTAATTATAGTTTTCTTAAAACCTGTGTACTCACCAACTATTTTCATAGTTGACCCGTTTTCTCATGCATTTCAGGTGATCGTTGATTAGCATATTTTATGAAGGATTTAAATAAAGGAGTCGTCACAAGTCAAGTGGGTCGTCATGTACTAAAGTGTCATCTTTTAAATGTCAAACTTTATGTTTCAATTGCCAAGGTCGGCTAGAACTTTGTTGTAATGTTACAATATTTCTTTAAATTTAAATTATGGTATTGTACTATATCTCTTTGTGATGTATATTGATTAGAGCATTCCCATTCTTAACGCCCTAACGGCGTGAAAGACGAAAATAACGGCGTTATGCCGTTATTACCCTTGGAAGTGCAGCGTTATAACGGCGTTAGTCCCTGGGCGTTACAGGGCTAACGCCCGTTATTTGCTGCTTCTTTTTTTTTTTTTTTTTTTCCTTTTTTTTTTCATTAATGCCCCTAAATGAGGGGTTGTTTTTGTAAATTGTTAGGAATGTTATTGATGTTATTGGGATGTTATGGATGAGAGTGTTTTTTGGGGATGTTAATATTAAATGTTAAAGCTGATGTGGCGCTGACGTGGACGGTGTTATTGGTGTTATAGTGTTATGGATGGGAGTGCTCTTATGTTACACCTCGCGTTTCCGCCTCCGGCGGGGTGTGACAGTTAACTGAACAGTTAAATAGTTTTGATAGGGTAAAGTGGTAAACCGTACACCATTTCCTTAAATTGTGAGCGAACCAAAAAACTTGGTAAGTGAGTTTTGGTTTTGTCAGCGTTTAACTAGCTAACTTTCTTTTCAATGCAATCAATTCATCTCTTATTGATATGTAAAATATGCTGTGCGCTACTATATTTTCAAAGATAATAAAACATTTTAGTATAATTCATGTAAGACTTTTATTTGTTGAAGAAGAAGGCTCTCTAAGCTTAATGACTAAACATTATCACTCTGTTCATGAAACTGCGTGAAACTTCACTTATTAACTATTGTCACACATAGACAAATACTAAAGGAAGAAACCGGCATGGCATGAAGAAAAACTACCTCTAGCGGATGTTAGTTACAAAAAACAATTTCAATTTTCCACATTATAAAGGCCAATTGGCCACGGTTAAAAATGTGTAAAATTATAAATGCCACACTTACTAATATGTGGTAATAATGGGTGTGACAAATTTTCCTACACACATAAGTGTGGAGATATTATCCAAATGTCTATGTTTAAAAGTGTGGAAAAATTCTTTGAATATCCACACTTAAAAGTGTGGCAAAATTACAAAAAGATGCTTACAATTAAAAGTGTGGAAACATTGTTAAATATTCACACCTAAAAGTGTGGACAAAGTGTCAATGCTACACTCATAAGTGTGGATATATTTTCTGGAACAAAAAAAAAATAAAAAAGAAATTAAATAAAAATATTCAATATTTCAAAAACCTGATGATTTTTATTTTCTGGAACACATATCAAACATTTAAACCTCCACAATACCAATACACAGATAAGTCGATGTGGCTAATGATATTTATCAGTAAACTAGTAAAGTGTATAATAAGTGTATCCAACAGTAAACACAAGTATACATGTAGCTAATGATATTTATTTCTGAAGGAAGTATGGAAGTATGTTTGCCAACACTAAACATCAGCCTATTTACTACCAGTCTTGTCTTCTTCATTAGAGTGGCAGACCGACATATATCATCAATCTTGCTGCAGCATATCCGAGTAACTAACCTGCTGTCCAGTTAGTGGGTTTTGTTGCGTGTTTGTAGCATTTGCCTGCTGCCCCATTGAATCCGACTGAGTTGGTTGTAGTTGCTGTCGTGTGGCTAGCCCTTGTTGTCTTTGTTGCCTCAAAACTGAATGTATGATTATTGGATTGTTTAGGGGCAAATTATCCCATGCTCCGCCTGTGTACTTCTTGGCATTATCCCAAGAAGAGTCAACTTCTATCAATAGGTTTACCTCAATGTACTTCTTGGCATTATCCCATGCTCCGCCTGTGTTAGAAGCCGATATTGCAATCTGAAAAAAATATTAAAAATGACAAGTTCAGTTAAAGGATAATCGTTTATGTTATGAGAATGTAAAAGCAGTAAAATGGGTGAATTGGGTCATAGGTCAAAACTAGTAAACGGATCCGCATGGTTTTTGAAACTTTTTTAAAATTTTATTTGCTAATAATGATTACATCAATGATATAATATTGATAATAGCGTGATAGTTTGAACCCGTTTACTGGTTTGCTAAACTTTTTCATTTTACGTACGTGAGGCATTAGAGATAATATATAACCCGCACAGAAAGTTCACATGTAAATATGTTAAATTGCCACCTCTAAAAACTGAAGGAACACATATATTGTACCTGGACACCTGAAACAAGTGAACCTGCAAGTACACCAGCAAGCGATTCAACTCCAAAAAAGGTCCCAACAACAAGAGGGTAACCATAACCAAAGCACCAGGGGGTATCATCTCTTTGAGTGAAGCATCAGTAGAAATCTTAACGCAAGTTGCATAATCTGGTTTTGCAGTTCCTTCCATTAGTCCCGGAATGGTGTTGAACTGGCACCGAACCTCTTCCACCATTTTCAAAGCAGCACTGCCCACACTCTTCATTGTCATGGCAGAGAACCAGTAAGGAAGCATTGCTCCTATCAGTAAACCAATGAAGACTTTTGGAGTTAACACATTCACTATTTCAATCCCAGCTCTGCTCAGAAACGCACCGAATAGAGCAAGAGAGACTAAAGCAGCCGATCCTATTGCAAAACCCTGAGAACCAGTCACAGTTACATAGTTGCAAATGTGTTGATTTCAAAGTTTCTAGATACACCCTTTGACTTTTGTGGTCAGACAGACTAGTTTTCAACTTTGATTTGATATGAAAAACTATAACTTCTAAGAATATTGATAGTAAGGGTATTTTACCTTGCCAATAGCAGCAGTGGTATTTCCAGCAGCATCAAGAGCATCGGTTCTTTCACGAATGGTGCGACTCATTCCAGCCATTTCTGCAATACCACCGGCGTTGTCACTGATGGGCCCATAAGCATCAATTGCTAGACCAGTCGATATGGTGCTTAGCATCCCCAAAGCAGCCACTGCGATCCCGTACATGGCAGCTAATATTGGAATGATGACATATTCCATATACCCATAAGCATCAACTCAGTAGTGATGGTTGTATCATGTTCCGTGCCTATAAGTATGATGCGATCATATACTCGTACAAAGGTGAGAAAAAGCAATCGTACAAAGGTGAGAAAATTAACAAAGTGGATAAAAAGAATCAGATAACTCTATTCCATATACCCGTATCTGATTGTTTTTAGGCCAGCTAAGAGAGTCTAAAAGTGATTGAAATAAGCATGTTCCAAGCTGCTTTTTTCTAAGTTGCTTATTATACCCCAAAATAAGAAGATAAACACTTTGGAGTGTTTGGATAACCAAATTGCTTCTGATTATCTGCTTATTATAGTGTAAACTGCTTATAAGATGAGAATGTAAGTGGTCCAAACTACGATATTCGAGACTCAACTACACCACACACCAAATTCCTAACGCCGTCTTAGACCTACTCACGCTATTCAATACTATACAACACAATCTATGTGATTTACATCTATCAGCAATCATCAATCAAATGTACATACTCTAAACATCAAAATAGACAATCAGAATCATAATCACTTACAACAACCCTATGAATCAATCAGTTATCATCAAGCTTAGCTCCACACTCAAAAAAGACCTTAATCGTTTTTATCAACCAGTGAAACGTCCATAGACGAAAACGACCGTAAATCATCCACCGCAGGTCATACATACAAAACACGAAGTTTAAACACCGAAACAATCACACACGGAGTAGAAATAACCTAACGCATCTAACGCCAACACATTCACAGCTCCACGCATACAAAACCTAAACATAAACAGTCACAACATAATTTCACAAGTTCGATAACCTATCATTTACAATTTGACATGAATCAGAAAACATGAATTCTAAAAAGTAATAATAACAACTTCAGAAGCTGAACATGAAATTAAAATAAAATTAGGGATTAAAGAAATAATACATACATGAAGATTGACCTGATAATCGGAACAGTTAGATCTGGTGCCACGTCACGGCAACAACCGTTACATCAACAACCACGACAAAACCACCACCACCGGTACAACTTCCGGTACATCAACAACCGTTAGATCTGGTGCCACGTCACGGCGTGAGGGTAAGGATGGAGATGATCGACGATTACGAAACAGCGATTACGGCAACGATTACAGCGATTAGGGTTTTGATTTTATGATTTTATGATTTTAGGGTAAGGATGGAGAAGATTACGAAACAACCGTTTGAATTTATGAGCGGATAATTCTATAAAGTGTGAATAATTTATATCAGCAATACGTTTTTGTGTGGATAATTTATATCAGCAATCTTATTTTAAGTGTGATTTTATGAGTGGATAATTCTACAAGTGTGGTGTTTTTTTTATAAGGGTAGTTTTTTTTTTTAGTTTTTTTTTATTACATTTATAAGTGTAGCATTTTTTAAGTGTTTTTTTACACTTATAAGTGTGGCATTTTAAGAATTTGTTTTACCTCAATTATAAGTGTAGCGTTATTGTAATTGTCCACACTTATATACGTGAAATATTTTTTAATAAATTTGTGACACCTATAACTGTAGCAAAATTATGATTCATATAAAAAAAACTCCACGGTTGACTATACCGTGAAGAAATAAGTGCGGAGAATTCAACTTTTTTTTGTAGTGTATATACGTGACTAGATTTTGCAAACTGATTATGAGATTGTTGGGTTTTCTAATATCACTATCATTTAAACTGAGTTAATCACTTAATCAGTTCAAATTAATCAATCAATTAATATTCTGACAAGCTTGTTAAAACTGCTTATTTTTTATACTTTATAGCAATATTTCATTCGAAAAGTTTGACATAACCCACTTCAAATTGTTTACTCAAAACAACATATTTCGCTCACAAATACAAACAAGTTTACCTATTTATGAATTTAGTCATTTACTAGATAATACATTTACAATAACGAACAACATATCATCTTATTATGTCTTTTCAAATATCAATATAAGAAATTGATTTTACTTTATCTCGAAATAAGCGGATCTACTCGCATTATTATTGGTTTACAATAGGTCGACATATGTCATGCATATTAGTTACATTGAGATGGAGGCCTTGGGATGATCTGATAATAGTGTTCCATTACGATGACATTGTGAACCATGAATATACCCGTTTCTTTGAACAGTCCATTGACAACAAAGACTTTTCTTTTATAATTTAATAGTACTTTCCTTCGAGAATAAAGAGATCCATGGACATCCAACTAGACCGCAAGTGAAATAATTAGCATACATTGCTAATTTAATTGATTTTCACTCCATGGGAGGCTGTCATAATATATTTACAAGTTTAGTTTTCTCCAACATCTCAAAGTAAATATTGAATTTACAAATAAATTAGAGTATTTCATGCCTTTGTAAATGCAATAAACAACACATAATACACTTGAACTAAACAACACTCCCTTTCTTATGGTGTTATGCAAATACTATATTTAACAAACAAGGGCATGCAATTAACATGGTTGGCACATCATAAGATTTAAGTGAAGGTTAATATTTCGTGAATCTTCAATGGGGCTGGTACGGTAAATGTTAGTGGGAGCCGATTATTACACAAACCATGCCTCTTTGAAACCAATCTCAGATTAGAAACTTGTAAGTTATGATTTTTAAGAGTATAAGAAATAAGAGAATCTCTAATCTAAACTATTTATATAAGAATATATATTAGATATAGATGTATTACACATTATTCTTCTATTAGTTATACTAGCATTATACACGTGCAAAGCAGCGGCGGTATCCAACATGTAAGTTTCTCGTACTTTGATCTTTAAGCGGTATGCAATGAGAGTTAGTATTTGACGGTTTACCCGTGTGATAGTTCGAAAAGAGTAGATGCGTATTTGAATTTCCGTAAAGTATATCAATACAAATATAGATATCCATACTTATAATCATTTGAACTTTGTATAACTTGAATGTTTATGATAAAAATTATTGTACAACTAGGGATGAGCATTTCGAACTGAATCCCGAAACCGAACCAGAACCGTACCGGTACCGTACCGAAACGGTACCGATTCTTGAAATACCGTACGGTACCGGGACTACGATATAAGGTGAAAAAAATTGGGGGCACTAATTCGGTACGAGACCGGTACCAAATCGAGAAATTCCCGAAAAAAAGTGGGGAAAACCCGATATCCCGGTTTCGGTACCGGTATCCGAATCCCGTTCGGTACGATACCGGTACCACTAATTTATGCTCGGGAAAAAATCGGTACCACTAATTTGGTACGGGATTGGTACGGGACCGGTGTCGTGCTCATCCCTATGTACAATTATAAGTTTGTATATTATAAGTTTGTAACATCCATTTTAATACTAAAATTTAATTTGTCATTAGTGTACATTATAATGCAATTATTATCGTGTAAAATTTAATTATATGAATTGCTAATTATAGTAAGATGTGTAGGATTAAAAAAATAAGACTTCCTTCTTTAGAAAATCATAAATACATTATAAGGTAGTATAGATGAGAATATATTAGCTACAATTTTGTATAGCCAACTCTTTATAATTTTTTGCTACAATTTGTGGGACCCAGAGTCCTTTTATGGGTTCATGAGTCATTTTTGTGAATCCCTGAAACCTTTCTTGTATAATGTTGGTGAAATATTGTAGCCAAGTGACTATTTTAATTGTAGCCAAGATATCCTCTAATTATATTGTTGTATAGAGTTAAAAGTGGAAACCACTAAAGTAAAACTATGCTTTAAATGGAAGTTGGAACACATAAAAAATGAGGAACTTGAACTTTGCACTGAAAAGTTATTTAGAGTAACTAACATCGAAATCTATACTATCTAATATACTAAAATACAGTACCACCCCCCTAAAGCATGGCATTAAATTTTATTATTAAAAACACTACCTTATTTAGCTACTTTGTACAACACCCCAATGCATCCTTTTACCACACTAAAACCGTGTAATTGTTAAAACTTCTTCAACACTCATCTGTTAAATACTTTTGGAAACTAATTATGGTCTTCAATTCTGCGTTACAACCATTCAATCAAAATTTGAATCTCTCAAATTTTCTTGCGCAATACGTTGGCCGTTTGAATGCATATATCACCTCTCAAAATAGTTGAATCGCTGGCATCAATTTTATTTGGTAAGTATCTTGATTTTGGTTAAATTGTTATTTGGTTTAATACGTTTGGCGTTTTAAATTGTTATTGGTTTATGTTAATTTTTGTAGTGATTTGTAGTGATTTTCATGATTTGATATAATGTCCAACAAGAACCCTAAAAAAATTTAATGATCTTAATTTTGGGAATATGAGTATGCAAAATTAGTTTTCTGATTCATATGATCCCTAATTTTCAGGGCGACACACATTGTATAAATTAAGGATCTCCGTGTTGATAAAGATGCACACCTCATTTTCTTACCTAAGCGTTGAATATCAAATCAAGCAATGGCAACCTTTGTTTCTGGGTATATCAACGATTTATCACCTGTTAAGGACAACATCAAGTTACGAGTGCGTATTCTTCGCACTTGGATGCAACCTATGTTTAGCAAGCCAAATATTGTTAATATGGAGATGATCGTATTTGATGAACAGGCAAGCATCTACTTATGTTATGCTTCAAATTATACTTTTTATTTGTGTCTTTTTAAGTAGCATTGTTTGTTGATTTTTTGCATTTTAGATATGAATTGTTATTTTGTATAGAAGTTTTGCTTTATGTACTAAACTTTAAAATATTCACATTTTTTCTTCCAGAACACTAGGATGCAAGCAACTGTCCGGATGGCGTTGGTCAGTGGTTTCAAACATCAATTAGAAGAGGGCAATGCTGTCATCCTTCAACGATATAGTCTTGGGGAGATTCAACCAAAGTTCCGCATAGTTAATAAACCACTCCGCCTAAGCTTTCTTTCGAACACTGTCATAGAAAAGTGCACAAATTTCACCGGTTCTCGATATGGATTTGACTTTCGTCCATATGGAAACATTACATCTCTTAAGAATGAGGAAGTTGGCCAGTTTGGTATGTAGAATCGTTTTAGTTATTTATATACATTTGTCTTTTCTTGAGTACATGATATGCTATGCCAATGAATTGAAACTGTTTGTGTTTCAACATTATGCAGATGTGATAGGCCAGGTTGTTGCTTGTGATGACCTGGATACTTATGACAAAAACGGCAGGTCTGGAAAGAAGAAACCCATCACAATCATTGATGCTGAGTAGGTCATTCTAACAAACTTTTTACAGTTGCATAAACATTTACAATGTATTTACTGAATTGATAACAATCATATATACAGGGGCAATGAGTTGCCGTGTACGTTGTGGGGTAGTTTTGCTCAACAATTCGCTGATTTTTTGAATAAACTCGATGAACATGGTAAGATCATTGCTGTCCTCCAGCTGGCCATGATGAAAGTCTGGGATGGTACGTTTATATTCTGTTTACATTCAGTCAATTTATCTGTGCACTTTTGACAATGGGTATAAATCCGAAATCATTTAAATATTTTGTACATGTTTTTGAATAAACAGGAAAAATGGCCATCCAAAATGGTTTCAATGGAACAAGGTTGTTCCTCTTCAACGGCAAAGACTGTATACCTGGCAATGAATTTAAAGATGTAGAATCTTTTAGGAAAAGGTATCTTAAACCAATATTTGTATATGTTTTTTAAATTGATTAATATATTAGCGTTGATATGGTCGATACTAACTTCTGTCTTTTTAACCATACGTAGTTTGGTGGCTGCTCAAGGTACGGAGGATTCTCAACAAACTGCATCACGTATCTCAACTGCTTCAAAGAATTCTACAAAAGATGATTTCGTCACCAAATACATGTATAGAAACATTGCGGAAATTTTTGATGTTGAACAGGTAAATTCTTTCACAATCCCAGCATTTACATATAGTATACTCGGATTTATACCTAAATGTAGAATGAAACTGTTCCAAACAATACATTTTTTTTGGGTTATGTAATGAAATGTAGCATACCAATTCATTGTTTCATGTTTAAAACGATTGTACAGAAATAACACCAACTTATCCGGACATATATGCAGGGTGTTCCATCCGTTATCGTCGCTACAATTTGTGCTATCCAAGAGGAGGAAGGTTGGTGGTACCTCGGATGCAGGGTGTGTAGAAAGAAGTTGGTTAAGTCTTCTGATATTGTTGACCTTGAATCCGATACCACACCAAAACCGGCTGCTGGTCCTAATGAATGGTGGTGCTCAAAATGCAATGCTGCTGCTACGTCAATCAAAACCCAGTGAGTATATGCTTTCCCTTAAACTGGCTTTGATATGGCATTTGTTTGAATCTCTTAGTGCCTCAGTGCATGTGTACTTTTTTGCATTTAGGTTCCGCTTACAGGTGAGGGTTCAAGATGAAACTGGCACTGTATCAGTTTGTCTATTTAATGATGAGGTGCAGGCTATTCTGAATAACTTAACTGCTTATCAGTTGGTGGATAAGTATGGCAAGGTATAAATTGGCCATCAACAGTGCTAATTGTTTGAAACAGTTTGTACATTCTATATTGTCCACTCATTTACATGTCTTTATGTAGTCTGATGCTGTCTTCCCGACGGAGATTATGGAAATTGTTGATAAGAAATTTGTTTTTAAGGTGGCTGTTGATGCCAAAAACAAAGAAAAGCTGATGCCTGTCTTCAATGTATTGCGTTTGTCTAATGATCCCGATATCATTAAATCTGTTTGTGCTACCGCTACACCGGGAAAGGTGAGGAATTAATTTAAATGTTTAAACGGTTTTAACCAAAGTTCATGTACTAAGACATTACCAACAAAAAATTAGCCATATAATTTCTTTATTTCATTTGGATCTCAGCCTGAAAACGAAGCCACCAGCTTAAAGGTTGCTGATGTGACGCCATTTGTAAGTAATTTTCATTTATGCTATTGTACACATTTTTATGGCACATCTTCTACTGTCAGTTGCGACGTTTTATACCTTTTTACAATGATTAACCTACCATTTGGGTGATTTTACGCAGGATTTGGAGTCACAGACCGATGAGAACACAACGCCGATCGCCGCCCTAAAGAATGATGTTGTGAATGCCGAGCAATCGTCTTCTGATACTACGTCTCAAGAAAAAAGGAAGGTTGATCCATTGGATAAGACTGACTTGCTCCAAGGCGAAGAGAATAGTGATACCAAAAGGACAAAGTTGGTTCTTGACAAGGAGATTAAAGTTGAGAAGCCGTGAATGTAGTGTTTATTGGAGTTTTTAATTTTGAAATAAGCGGAAGCTGTGGATGGATATCCACGTAAACAATACTTTGTCCGTACCATTATCTTGGTCTTTCATTTTATTTTCCTCACTTATGCGATACTGTTTGATCTGATTTTACGTTGTGGACAATGTCTTATTAAGAATAACCAATCAGTACTTTGGTTAATTATTTGAAATAAGTTTTGTGCTTAAAGTTGTATTTCAGGTTTTGACAGCTACCATTATATACCTGTTTTTGGCTGTTTTGTTCATTTTGCAGGTAACGGTGTGGTATATTCTATGGAACCAAGTCAGTTGCTTGATCAAGTTTATGTATTACCTACAGTCCTAATCACCTGGCACTTTGGCTGTTAATACCTTTTTTCATACTGATTGATTCTGTATTCATACAAAACAAATGTATACTTGCACATTTAGTGTATTATTTATATGTTGTAATGAAAAATTTATGATACTATCCCATTTTTATTTACTGACATTTGTATTTTTTAAAGACTATCAACGCAGTTGTATTGAGCATTTGTATTTTTGGCTAACTATCAATTCAGTTCTTTTTGTCTCTGAAGCATAATACAAATATTCACTTCTTGATAATGATGTGTAATTACCCTTTTTGGGACAAAAAGTTTGTTATATGATATATACTCATTGTCACATATCTGTTATATCTGAAAACAAGATGCATACTCCCATCGTATCACATATTGGACAACACTTATATATCTGATAGAACACTGCCATTCAATTCATCACCAAGTTATCATGCTACCACCATTAACAAATGTAATTACAGATAGATTCAAATAAGCATCAACAAACCATTTTATCGTACATCTACAGATTCAACATTATTAGGGTATTATACATGTTTAACAGTAACATAGATCATCAAGTAGACAAATATCATGCATTTTTTAAAAAACATCAATTATCATCCTTAACGTATTTTGTGTACACTATGTTACATGAAGTTGGATAATCTAACCACTATCATCATGCACTGTTTTGATAATGCATGAACCTAACGACTTGATAGTGTTTGAACTAAGATTCAAGATGTTTTGTGCTTGGAAAACGTAATCTTTCTATTTCTAAACACGCAAAAAATCTCTTGAGCTTTTGGACTTTTGCAGTTGACCGGAACATGAGATATTAATCTATTGGGCTGTTTGGATTTAATGGGCTCATTTATAAAATATATAAGGTGTAACTTATTAATTGAAGCATTCAACCAAGTCTACCAATCTGCTATATAAAATGTCAGTATAACAAACATTATAAAAAGGTACTAACCCACATACTATCATTCAGTTTTATATCAGATTGTAACACAACTAAAATTCTGACTACATAGACAAGCAAGCATACTTTAAACAATAAAACACACTCCTAAAGGGAAGTAATGTAATTAACAGATGACTGCATTAGTCTAAAGAAGTTGATTCAACAATATATAAATAAGAACTGACTGTCAACATACGAAACTTAGTAGGATAACACCTTAAACGTACTAGGATAATAGACTGGATGAACAAGTCATGTATCCAGCCATTATTCAACTTAACATATAACTAAACTACTAAAGTCTTCCCACCTAAACATTGTTTCAAAAGACACACACCCACTGACAATCCCGATAACAAAAGTCAAATACACTTGAACACCTTCATTCAGCACATATCAAATATTGGAACAAGCACAGGAAACTCCGGATCAACTGTCTCCGCCAAATCAGTCATCACGTCAACAAGCTGAAATCGAATCATTTTGTCCTTCCTGAAACGGCATTGCCTTTTGACATGTTTCCATTTGTCCTTTGCAATCATTGTTAGATGGTTCTTTCTCGGCTTCCTCTTCCGTGTCTGTTTGTGCCTTACAGTCACCAGGTCAACCGCAAACTCCATCCCACCGTGTCTAACAATTGCGTTGTCAAATGTCTGCAGTTCACTCTTATCAACAAACTTGGCAGGTACAGTCTGTATATGAAATACAAAACCTCAATAAGCTCTCATTTTTAAGTAGACATAACCAAAATTAAATACATAGAAACTGACATGCACTAACAATTATACATAGTATCTACTTACCAAACGGTTCCTATCAAGGACATAGGCCAGCATTGGTGTGTAAAAACATGCATCTTCATTTCTATGCTGATCATGCCCTGCCCAGTCGCATATGTGAAACATTCTTGGATCTATATTGCAATTTGTGAACACAAAATATTAGAGTTATGCAATCATATAGTATAGATGTGTAACATAAATATCGTATGATACCTTTGTCCAGGGGACCTCGATAGATAGGTAAAGCTAAATCCAATTCTGTTCTCGGGATGTCCTCAAAGCCTAAACCAAGTCCATCCCTTCCGAAAGTAATCATATTAAGCACTGCACCACCAAGATTTGTGAAAACCATTGGTTTCCCGGGTACCAGGTGTTGACTGTCAACAACAGTATTCCATCCATCTCCGTAAAACAAGTTTGCATAAACTTTTGGATTTGATGTTCCTCGAATATGAACACGACGATGATTCACAGTTGCTAAATTCATTCCTCCCATCCGAATATCAAATTCGTTTGTCACTATATCTTGCAGGAAATCTCCGGGAAGCAACTGCATACAATTGAAAATAATCAACATACTCACAGATTTATAAACTTCATATTTTAACGTAAAAAAAGACGTTACAAAATAGATAATAGTTCGTGTGTGCTTACCGGAGAATGTCCAAGATTCTCGCCCTGAAACACTAAGCATCTCATCTGCCTACTGCCTATCAGGCTGCTGTCATATCCACCGCATTCAGCGCCAGCACGATTGTATGCAGTTACGTAATACGTGTCTTCCTCCTCCTTTATAAAGTGCAACATTTCGACGTCTGTATACCTACTCTTCTCCAGAAACTTGACCCACTCATCGCCGTACAATTTGTAATGGTTTTCTGACCTTTGTTTTATCCATACTTTGTGTTTTGTTCCCCGATTATGTATTAAGTACAGCCATGGTGTTCCATCGTAGAAGCTTTTTGTGAACAGAGATGGTAAACGCTGACAACACAAACAAAATAAAACAAATATTCAATTATAAACATGACTATTAATGTTTAAATTATCACCTTACGCGCATACCTGACTTTTCGCAAACTTTGCTTTGTTTACAGCAAACACAAATTGAACACTCATCCTGTCAAATTATGAGTAACATATAGATTAGCTAAATGATTCGTTTTGCAACAACCTTGGAAACAAATATAAGCAATCAGACTGTATTTGTACACAATTATCAAAACAAGTATTCATTTTAAAACATATGAATCACTTTACAAATATAAATTCGCATATCCTATATGATAAATAAACAAATGGTTTATGTTTATTCACGACAGTCATAAGTGATTATGTTATAACTAATAGTAATTTATGTTTCCTTTAGAAACAAACTAATAATGAATATCATAAGTATACATTCACATGTCATATATATTGCAAAAGCGCAAATCGTTTTAATCGACACACTGTATGTCTTGCGTGGATACTTTATACATACTACTTATTTCGAATACACTAAAAACACAACACCTTTATAAAACTTATACAGTATTACTACACTTTGGGAATATGAGTAACCTTTCGATTATATGATTTCACTCTATAATCATATCATACATTCCATGTAACAAAATAATGGACCACATAATATGTTATTCTGTTAACTAACTTTTAAACAAAACATACACCATATAAAATTAACCAACCTATATACTTGAAGACTAATCTTCATATCTATTACTGTTTATAGAAACTACAAAACAAATAGTCTTTCAAGTTAAACCTATTTCGTCAAATATGAAACCGCATACCCCAAGCAAGTATGTATGTATCAACATACTATAAATCACTACCATCTTAAGGGTTAAGAATCAACCTAAACCATATACAGTTGGTGTTTAATATATTATAGTTGTCATTCTTACTTACATGCAGATCATCATAAAACTAACAATAAATTTACTAGATTTGTATTTTGTTCAAGATGATTACCTGTTCTTGGTTAGAAATCGCTACAGTGTTGCTTGATTAATGAATGAGGTGTGTGTGACAATTCATCTACCACCGGGTCATTTATCAAGGTAAGTTGGATATTTTTACCAAGAACAATCATTACCTTTTGTAAATACACGTTTAATATAAATGCTATTTTTAAAAGTATATTTGTAATATTTGTATTTGTACTAAATAACAAATGACCCATCAAGTTAGTCAACTCTATATACGTATAAGATTTGTTTATACAATTAAATTATTTCATGTAATCAACTCACAAATTCTATGTAATTTCAAAAGTAAATTAGAGTATGTTAGAGATCAATTCTTAACTTAACTTTGTATACATTGTGTATAAAAGGTGCCACCAATGTAGGACATAAACACACAACTAATCTCCTACAATCACATTATGGTGAATAACGACTCACCCAAGGTTCGTATGTATTTTATGATATTCATAGACAAATCAAGTGATTAAACTTAAATACACTTTTCGATACATTTGAAATAGTCAAATTTGTTCATTTTACTTTTATCTTACATCTTTGTTTCTATGTAGGCTCTCAAAAAAGAGGAAGCCAGTAAAGTGTTAAATACATTCGATCCATCCGATAAACCTGTATCTTTTATCGACATATCAGATGACAATGAGGTAAGAATTTGAACGTGCATATGTCATCGTTAATAAAGATGAATATTATATTTTTACAAACAAATTCAACAAACAATTTGTACAATTTTTAACCGATTATTACATTCTCAAGGAGTGCCCCGTATCTCGCAAACGTGGAAGATTGTTGAAAAAAGATGTTTCTGTGAATAACAATGTTGTTCACATTGTTTCGTCTGATGATGAAAATGTTCAGCCAATAACACAAAAAAAAGAAACCGTTCATGACACTATACACAATTATAATGTGGTACGAATTGATCATCTATAATATATTTGTTTTGCTATTACAATTGTTCAGTTTACACATATACAAGATATGACTAATATCATGTTCCACTACCTTTTACATAGGAAGATGATGACGATGGACCTGTAACGTTTAGTCGATCACAAAAAAGACAAAGGACTTTCTCATCAAATGTACTTCCATCAAGGCTCATGGACGTAGAAACGGATGATGATTTTGATAACGTTACCTTTGAAGATAATTCCATTCCCATTAATGATACGATTACTAATGGTACTGATAATGAAGATGATGATGGAATTAGTTTAGGCGATCTTGATACCGATATTGATGAATCTCTCGATGATATTGATGATGATTTGGCCGATTTTATTGAGGATGATGATGCAACTCCGTTTCCTACGGATGATGACAGTTATGACGATGATGTTTGATTGAATAAGAAATGTAAATGCCAAAAAATGTTCTTTTATCAATAAGACATGTTTCACTCTTGATATTCTTATTCACTATGTTAAGTTTTAAAAGTACATGCATTTTAATGAGAAAATATGCATTCATATTCTTAGTAAACGTTGTCATTGTCATTTGGGGTAACTAGGAAGGATTCTAAATGAGATCATATATATTTTGTGATGATACAATTTCTATTTATAGTTTTTTAGCAACTTTATATATGTCACTGATTTTGAAACCTTATTTAGAATATTACTCAATCATGAAGGATCACATGTGTAAAATACATAATTATACTCACAAAATATCTATAAATACTCCTAATTCACATACATCTTCCAATACGACTTTACACATGGCATCATCAAACCCTAAAAACAGAGATCATGAAAACTCAAATACGGCTAAAACAAGTGCAAAGGTTAATCCTCCAACCGTTGCTGATGTTGATCCTGCAACGCAACCTACTGTTGAACCTGCACTGCATGATGGGCAGAGGAAACCATCAAATAACAAAGTTGATGATGCAATGAGATTTCTTGCATCGCTTTTTGAAGAAGGATCGTCTTCTCAACGTGATAAAGGTATGTCGTATAACTAGCGTTACCATCTTATAAATAAAATCATCATATATATTTCCTTTATAGTGGCTAATTTAATTTTCTATATGCAGGTGAGTTAGACACATCTGTTTTTCTTGATTGGCTTAAAGTAAATGGTGGGGATCCTGAAGAACAAGCCAAGATTCTAAATGCCGTTAAGTCGAAGGTGCTAAAAACAGAAGCTATGATCAATGAATTACGGGCAATGGGTCACGATTTGACTGATGACTACGTTGTCGATTTAAACTTCTTCGACGAGGATTGAACTCTCATCATCAAAGTTTTATTGTCATGTTTATGTTATGTCATTTTTATTAATAAAATTATTTGAAGTTCAAGCCCTTACAATTTAACTTCATATAACACCATTTCTGTGATGAATATTATGTCTATTGTTATAAAAGTGTTTGAGGTTCAAATAACTATTTCTATACATATTTATCATCAATAGCATCAAAATTAACTTGATGATAATCATGTCTTAATATCATTGAATACGTCAATTAATATAATCAGATCTGTTTATGACGGGGAAGATGATAGGTGTGTCAATTAATGTCATATTCTAATAGCGTTTCCAAATGAAAAATCAAATTTCAAATCGCCATTTAACCAACATATCATATCCTTTAAAAAGTTATCAATGCAGTAGAAGTAAAAACTGGAACAAAACAAGGCCCATGTAAACGCTCTTATTCTCTTATATTAGCCCAATACAGTTGTTACGCTATTAAGTTTGATGAAACAAATCGAACATATTAAGCTATGCATACTTATTTTCATACAAGTTAAAAATAAACGTTGACAATAAAATAGAACATACGATGAAATATATTACAAACGCTTACACATAAGTTCATAACATTGATCTATTTACCATTACATACATAGCATATCATTATAGAAAATAAGTGTTCATGCCATATACGGCCAGGCTTCATAACCACTCCAAAACACAAAACATACGACATAAGCAATCCAAACGTAATTTATGATGCTTCAGTTAGACATAACAAGTTCAGTCATTAGCACACACACAAAGTTTCTTGACGCACGATTGCGGATGTCTTAACACATGTGGAATACTGGAATTTCAACTTTGTTACCTGAAGGCAAAGAGACGCCGACGTCTGGAACTTTTTTGACAAGCTTGAACCGGACCATTTTGTTATCTTCCCAATCACAATCTCTAACAATCTCTGTCCAGTTGCAATTGATTGTAACATGATTTTTGCTGTTTGGCCTGTCATTGTGGCGTTCCAAATCAACGTCAACATAGAACTCCTCTTCTTCGTATTGCAGCAACGCATTGTGGTACTGCCACATTGCATGCGACTTCACAAAGTCATGAGGAATGTTCTGCATTAATACGAGACTTAATGTAACGAATAACCTTAGATTTACAAGTTCCAATAAATTATATATTAATATCAATCAGTCACTTACCAACCGCCTTCTGTCCGTAACGTACGCCAATATCGGTGCGTAGAAACAGTCCCTCTCATTGTCATGTTCAGCGGTGTGTCCTTCCCATGCACACATATGTTTCATCCTCTTATCTACAAAAACAAAATTACGTTAAATAATTATCATATTGAAATGTTTTTATCTTGACAAATAAGTACATATATTATTCCAACAGTTTCAGTAACATACCATTGTCAATCTCTGAACTCATGAAAGGGTTTCTGCAGTTCAGGTACATACGTTCTACAACATCATGACGCATCTCGACACCAGCTGCGTCAAATGGCATCAATGAAACAGCATTGTTTAGCAAGTTTGTCAAGACAAATCTTCTGCCAACAGTCAGTTTTTCTACGTGAACTAAAATATCCCATCCCTGACCACCGAATAGATGGACATGCCTATCTTCATCCAGCAGCACAATCCTACGATGAGCTACAGTTGCTACAACCACTCCACCCACAAGAACGCGAAAGCGATCATTATCAAATGAAGTAAAGAAACCGCTAGGAATGTCCTGCGTAACAAATTTTATATAAAATAAAATGTTATTTACTAAATGGATTTTCATGAGATTTGTAATCAAGTTATTCAATTTAATGATTAGAGTTTAGTAATTACCGGTGATTGTTCAAGGTGTTGCACAGTTAGCAAGCATCTTCGCTGTCTGTAACCTACGACATCCAGACAGTATCCATTGCACTCAGATCCATCATTGGTATACGCTGTAACGTAGTAACAGTCCTCTTCTTGCCTAATAAAATGAAATGTCCCGACATTCGTGTACTTGCTGTCATCTAAAAATATTCGCCACTCACGTTCATACAGCTTAAAACGCTTCCCACCAGCCATCTTTATGTAAACTTTATGTTTCGTTCCGCCATTATGAATTAAGTAAATCCAATTGTTCTTGGGTTTCAGTGGTCCCGTAAACAGAGTAGGAAGAAGCTGTAATTGAAATACATGCTGCATGTATTAATGTCAAGAGTTTCGAATAAACAACTCAATTAAATAACTTGATCGTACCACAAAATACCTGTAATGTTCGAATGTTAATTTGGTTTGCCTCAACCAGAAACTGTATCATCATTCTGTTTCATAAAACAACATACGTTCAAAGGGTCAACAAGTGTTCACATCAACAAATATATGCACATTCGTATATGTTACTACATACTAAACTGTTGCACACATCTATAATCATTTAACCATTTGACCGTACGAATACCTATTTTTGTCCTTTCACCATATTATATCATATCACGCGCTTTTTCATATGGAAAACTTAAACGACAATCTACCCAAACTACCTTCCCGCCATAGTTGCAAACAATGTTCATACCGATAGTCAGTGCATAATTACATATTCAGTAAGTATAAAACAAAGTCTTAGTAAATCGATAATATCTTAACCCATATAATTATTTAAAATTACTAACTTCAACTGCGCACATATTTTCATACAATTTAACTACACATCCATTATGAAATTGTTCCTCATATTGTGTAATCATATCTCCATATTACAGTATATGTTTGTTTAGCTCTTGCACCTTTGATACAGCATCACCCTTTTTCATATGCAACAACTAATCTATACTATACTAATCTTAGCCAAACTTATCCCCATAATTGCATACAATGTTAATACCTATATTAAGATTCTTAGGAAGATCTTGCTTAACTATCTAACAAAGTCCTACTAAAATGATTCTAACATAACTCATACATATCTTTAAAAGTAGTATCTTCTATTTTTTATATGTTTCATATCATCTAACCTCACATGCAGTGTCAATCGGTATTTCACTTTAACAGAACCGTGTTTTTCCTTTGTTTTGCAATCTAACAATAATCACAAACATTAAAAATAGTTTGATCGCTGCTTAATCTATGCATTATTAACACAAAATCATTCAAGAAAAAAAATAAAATAAAATTATTTGGAGAACCTGTATTCTTCAAGAGAGAGATGGAGGAGATCAGGTTGAGTGTGTGTTTTGAAATTATTGGGGTAGTTAAACGTTAATTATAGCACCCCCGTTAACATCACACCTATCTATACACGTTAGTCATAGTTATGATGGTTTTTGTTGAATTTTTCCGATGCATCATCACTCAAGCCTACAAGCGTTATATTGTAGATTTAATTACCACTTTTTGTATAAGTTTGTATAAGTAATTAAATTATATTTTTACAAAATCACACAAGGTTTGTTTAGTAACATTTTATCACTTACATGTTTCAAGACCAAGTGATGTGTGTAATACATACATTTGCAGAAACTGATGTGTATAAGTAATTTGTATTGACATTTGGACTTAATACATTTGACATGCAAATATTGCTTTTTGTCATATACAATTAAAAAAAACAAGGTAACCCAATTTTTTAAAAGTTTTTGTTAGTGTAGCCAATCAATGAAGATGAACTGCTAAACAATTTAATTGTCTATATCTCCCGGTTAATTATATACATTTACTACGCAATGTCAACAATCATGACATTCACGATAGGAAGCATCTGTGACATATTATGCGTATGTTGTTTTTGCTCTTGCAACAAAAATCTAATGAGATCCTGATAAAATGAATGTCCGGTCACCAACACACACATGATGACCTCATAATGTTATTTAGAATTTGTGACTTATATTACCAATAGCTTTTAGCAAGTTATTGATCACGAATATGCCATTACTTTACAAGATTTTTGATGTAATATTTCATATTCTACGGATGAGTCATATTATTTACTAAAGTATAATCCAACCATCATGACCCACATACATTAGTCGGTTTACTTTAAAGTCAATGCAAGAAAAACATGATACAACAAATTTTTTATACAACAATATGTATACAAAATTTGTAGTAACTAAGACCTTTAGTTACAATTAAAGTTCGTTTGACCCATATTCTTTTGTTTCTTTTAGACAACGTTCCGGCACCATGTTCGTATATTCATCTTTATCTAAACGAATAATTTATTTTTTACATTCGTTCCATGGTAAATCAAAAATTATAATTTATTATTTAAAATGATAGGTGCATCTGTCTCTTTTACACACATTCAACCAACAACTAATCCAACATTGCCGATTTCGAACACATATTGTATTAGTACTTATACATTTACACAACCATGTATATGTTTTTTCATAATACTTAAGCAACTATTTGCGTTTCATCTACACTATGCTATTGTATAATTGTTTTGCATATATCCTCCATTTATAGGATCTCAAATACATTTTTAAGTAACTATAGTTTACTTAATAACAATATGTATACAAAATTTGTAGTAACTAACACATTTAGTTACAATTAAATATCCTTTCACAAAGCTCATTTTGTTTGTTTAGAGAATGTTCCGGAACCTATGTTCGTATATTCATATTTATGTAAACGAATAATTTATTTTTTTACATTCATCCCATGATAAAAGATACATTATGCTTTATTCTTTTAAATGATAGCTTCCTATGTCTCTTTTACACACATTCAACCAACAAGTAATCCGACATTGCCGCTTTCGCACTTAAATTGTAATTAGTACTTATACATTTACACAAGCACGTCAATTTTCTTTCACAATACTTATGGAACTAATTGCGTTTCATCGTTATTGTATCATTGTTTTACATATATCCTCCATGTATATCCGTGATCCGCGCAAAACAGTCAAGCTAAATCACACAAGCCCGCCACTTGTGAATGGCAGACCGTAATCAGCTTAAAACTGCTCAAACACGAATGCAATGAAGATCAGGAGAGTATAGTGTTTCCCCAGGTCGTTAAGTCCCAACGAGCTGTGCGAGAATAGTCAAACGTAAAGTGATCGGGAGATTTGAACGGGAAAAAGGGATTGTGATATGATTATAACTAAGGAAAAGCCCATAAACTACAGGGGCTTAAATGCAAATTAAAGAAAATTAAAAAGATAAAATCTATTAAATAAACGCTATCACTATATTTAAAATGATGTTTTTGTTTTTAAATTTTATAAAACTGAAATTAAAAACTACGCGATGTACAAGTAAAAACGTGAAACTTACACAATATAAATCCTAAAAATATGAAAAATACATTTTTACAATCCTAATGATAAAAGAAACTTTTTAGAAAAAGAAAATTATTTTTATAACTATTTATCTAATTATTATTAATTAAAATCTATTTTTAATTATTAAATAATTACCTAAAATACAAGAAATTAGGAAACAAAGCTAGAAAAATAAAATTATGAATTGGAAAAGTCTAAAATATCAAAATAGAATTTTCAAAACTATTTTTGTATTTTTCTGATTATTTTTCTATTTTCTATGAATTTTAAACTATTAAAAACTAATTAAATTATCTAAAAATACAAATTTAACTAAGAAAAATATGGAAAAATACTTTTTTCTCTTTTTATATTTATCTTAACTTAAGAAAATTGAAAAATTATTTTTTTGAAGCTTTTCTTAATTATTTGTATTTAAAGCTAATTAAAAATGCTTAAAAACTAAATTTAATTAAGAAAAATAGTGAACAGTAGCTAAAAATAATGAAAAATTCAGGGAATTTCTAAAATGTTATTCTAGAACTGGGAAAAATATAAAAACTTGGGCTTATATGGCAGAAATAGCAACTGTAGTGTAAACTGAGTTGGAATAAGCAAATGGAAATAAGCTAATAAGCTCTAAAGTGTACCAACTGATAACATAAGCTAAACAACTCTAAAACTACTCTAAGGGAACTAATGGCACCTACTCCTAACACCTAATGATCAACTTACCAAGGATTATAGCAACTGAACTTTAAGCAAATAAGCTAATCTGGCCCTACTATTTAAGCAGTTCTATAAGCTTAACCAATAAGCTAAGGTGAAAACTAAAAGTATGGGACTCAAGATAATCTAGCAGAGAACATTTATCCAAATTTGCAGCTAATAAGGGCTATTAATGAAAAAGTTAAGGATCAAACAAAACGACTGCATAATGGACAGAAGCTGAACTGATGCAGAAACAGAAAGACAGATACCTACTTTAAGCTAATGTAACAAATTATTTAATAAGCTAAAACAAAAACTAGAATTGTGGACTTGAAGACTACCTAGCAGACTACAATTTGACCAAATTTGAGACCATGAAAAGCAGAATTGAACAGTGTGCAAGGCCTGCAAGTTCTGCACAAAATGGGTCAGACATGATTTTTGACTTCTGAAAACAGTGAAGAGAGTTGACTTTTTTGAGATTCAAATGCAAATGGAAGACTGAAATCAATGTAATATGATGCAATAAGACTTTCACAAGTTAGCTTATCAAATACTAAACCTATATTAACAGATTTCAGAAACTGGATTTCAACAGTTAGCTCACAAGATCAGTCACAAGATCATTTTGACTTTTAAAGCAGTGTGATGCAAAATAAAGACAGAGATAGACTTAATGATCAATACTAAGCCTAAAGCAACAGATTAAATCAACTACTGTATCCTCTAAAACAGTCTTAATCACTAAACCAAACACTACTTTATGAAAACTCAATTTGCATTTAAACACAAATCCTCACTGAATCTGACTCTAACTGACCTCATAAGCATAAAATCTTAACCAGAGAACAGAATCAGACAAGAAATTGACCCAAAACAATTTGACTCTCAAATTTAACCCGAGTTGACTTTTATTGACTTATTGAAGAAAAAGAGATTAAGACCAAATTAAGATACCAAGAGACTCATATAAGCTTAGTAAAGCTTATGTGAGCTTGGGAAGAAGCTATTCAAAGCTTGAATATATGAATTTGAAACTGAAATACTCAACAGTAAGCATAAAACATGAGCTTAAACCAAACTCTTGGAATTGATTCTTAAAACAGATTACAAAGATGCTTTAACATAAAATATGTTACCAAGAAACTGAAATTACAATATTTTAACTAAAACTAAGAATATTTAATTAAAAACGACATTAAAGGAAAATAAATAAAACTAGCTACCCTTGTCTTCTCCTTCTTCTTCCTCTTTTATAGTTCAAGAAGCTTCCACGAGTCCTCTAGAGTGTTTCCCACCACTCCTCTCAGCCAATGGATGAGTTTTAAGCAATTTGGCCATCTTATCTGTTTTGGCGGGAAAAGCAATTTTGACTTGTTTTGACCTTTTTACTGCAACTAGGGGGTGGAGTAGTGTAATGAGTGGTGAGATGTGGAAGAGATAAGGGTGAGGATAAGGGTGGTGGAAAAGGGGAGTTGCAGGGCTAGCAGGCATCAAGTGGAAGGAGGTGTACAGTGGGCGGCAAAGGATAGTGTTTGACTGCTAGGTTGACCAGGCAGGGTCAAAAACAGGAAAGGGGGTCCAAAAAGGGTAATTGGCAGGGTCCATTTGGGTGCAAGGGTCCAAATTGGTTTAAATAACAAGGACCTATGATGTAAATTCTGAAAACACAAGGACTTAAGCTGCCATTTCATCAAAGTTACTTCAAGGGACCATTAATGACAAGTTTCAAAAGTACAGGGACCAAACTTGACAATTCCACATTTTCCAGGGACTAATTCTGCCAATTTTGAAACTTGAAGGACCATTCTTGTAATTTTCTCAAACTTTTGATATTTTTCACCAAAGGACTAAATTTGACAACTTATGATTTTAAAAGGACCTTTGGTGACTTTTCTTTTGAAATTTTGACTCAGGGACTATTTTTGACAATTTTAGAAACTTGGGGGACTGAAACTGCCAATTATGCAAATTTTGCTCATTTTTCATCTGATTTTAAACATTTTGCATCTGAAACATATAAAATGTAATTTTGGAATATTTTCAGTATTTTGATGCATTTCTGAGTGTTTTCAGATGTTTTTGCAGTTTAAATGGTACAAAAATGATGAGTATTTACACACTCATCAATCCCCCACACTAAGATATTGCTAGTCCCTAGCAATGTTTTGAGAAAAATTAATGGATTTTATCTCTTTACCAAAAGCCATTACTTCTGGAGTAGCCAAATGTTTCAGTTCAAGTAAGAACCTTGGTACACCGATAACCAAATGATTTTGAGCAAATCATCAGCTTTCAACGGATTTGATTTGTCTTTACCAGGAGCCGTTTGCTTCTGGACTAGCCAACTCTTAGATAAATTATCAATATTATCTTTGGTGAGCTGATTACCAATTATGGTTTTTCCACTGCCTTTACCACAAGCCATAAACTTGCGGGCTAGCCTACTCTTCACTTTTAAGGATATGGTGAGTCGAATACCATACAATTTTGGGCAAATTGTAAGCCGTCAACGGATTTGAGATATCTTTACCAAGAGCCGTTTGCTCCTGGATTCGCCAATCCTTATGTGGGTTAGACATGGTGGACTGATTACCATTTGTTGTGTTTAGTACATAGTACTTCCACTAAAAAAAATTTTTTAAAATTTGGCCATTTTGGGGGAAAAAGGGACTAAAAGGGTACATTTATGATCAAAATTCGCCAGAATTTCCCCCCCACACTTAGAAATGAATATTGTCCTCAATATTCAAAGTACCGGCTGTAATGCCGAAACTTAGAACGTAAAAAGATAACATTACTAGCTAAGTGTAGAAACACAACAATTATTCTCTTTTTTAGTATTTACAATTTTCATTCATTTTTTAGATCTATATACAACATGTGGGGCATCTCCCCCACACTAGGGTGGTACACACGGGTGAAAACCCATGTTAAGCTACTGTTTTTGATTACCGAGTCGCTAGCTTGACTCGACCCCGAATTAATTGGTTCATGGGGAAGTAAGTGGAAGAGATAATCTCCATCGGACTTTCATTCAAGATGTTTGGATAAACATTTGAAGTACGTGAAAGTTCCACACCGATGAGATACAGACAGACCCGGCTCACAAATGGTATATGGAAATGCCTGGGTCAAAGATAATGTCTTCATTCCCGAAGGAGTGAAGAACAGGAGAAGCCACGGGATAGGTGAAGAAGAGAAAGAAAGTCATGATAATGATCTTGACTAACTCATCATCATCAGAAGGGGAATTCATGATAGCATGAATTTCATCTTTTAAGCTCAATTGGTCTAGACATATCCCTGGTGTGTCTAGATCAAAGTAGAAGTTATCATACTCTGGTGGAGATATGATAACAGTGAGTTCATCTGAGAACTCCATGAAGGTGAATGAATCATATTCAGAATTGATATGAGTGGGTTCACTGGTGAACTCCTCCAATGTACATGATTCATAATCGGGGAGAGAATTATGAGAATGAAAAGTGGTACTGCCACTAATCTTCTCTCCCATATCATTAGAACAGAAGGCTTTCATTTCCTGAATAGAATCATCGGAAAAAATGTCACTATCCTTAATGGGGATAGGAGATGAAATAGGTTTTTTACTGAAAGCCTCGATTTTAGAAATGAGAAGACTGACATTCAGTAATGTTGCACGAAGTGCTTCATCTTTGATTTCAGTGTCAGTAACTTCATCATTCTCTTCTTCTAAGCTAACAAGCTCAGAAGGTGAATCTTCCATATAAATGATGTCTCCACAAGATAACGAATCATTATCATTAGAATCGGAGAGCATCTCAATATGATCACTTTGGAAGACAAGAGGAGGAGGGATATCACACACATGATCAAGAATTCCCTGTGACTCTCTTGGGATTGGGACAAGGTTCTCAACACTAGACTTTATGAATTCGTCCGATTCCTTTTCAGGAACAGTGTCACGATGCTCGTCCCCCATAGTCAGAGAGTGAGTGGGAGCTTCGGGTGTGATAGCAGTTGTTTGAGATGGAATCTCAACTGCTGGGATATCATCTGATGAACTTGATGAATCAAGTGTATCATCATCATCACTGTCATCAGGAATAAAACGAAATTGAGAGCTAGATCTGGCTGCTTTTTCTTTTGCAATTGATTCCTTAACAGATTTCTCAAAGGCAATTTGGGATTTTATTTTAGCAGCCTGCTCTTCAGCTAGCAATTCTTCCATGGATTTCTCATGTGAATTTTGAATGACAGGACATTGTGGGAGTGGAGATTTGTCAAAACCGGAAGGTTGACATTGATAATCATCATGAGGACCCCCACAATGTACACAAGAAAAACTGGGAATATTATGAAGTATAGTTTTATTGAACTCCTCACCTCTTTTCAGTAACTCCAGAAGCTCTAGATAAGTGTCTTGTTGGGCTTGCTGAGGAGTTGGAGTCATTTGGCACTGTGGAGGTTGGTCGTGATATGGATAGTCGTAATTGTTACAAGGAAATGGATTCCCTGTTTGACAATCAGAGCTGAAATGGGGACCTCCACAGTTCTCACAACAAAATGATTGTTGTGGGTGGTCATGTGAATAATATGGAATTTGGTCATTTCCAAAGTCCTGAGTGTTACCAGAAAACTGTTCGTAGACAAACGTGTTTCCGGATTGACACTCAGATCCTTGGTGAGGACCTCCACAAAATTCACAGCAGTAATGTTGGTTATATGAAGATGAGTCGGGCCGTGGTGGGTAATTGGAAAAGTTTGAGGGTTCGTTAAATGAGTTCTGATGAGGATCATAATCAAATGAGTTCCTCGAACCACAAAATAAACAACTCCCGTTACGGATATCATTACCACAATGTACACATGTACACCAACGACAGGGTGAACCATAAAGAGGCTCACCACAACCGACACAAGGAATAAACGATTCTGTTTGAGAATTATGAGAATGAATCTGATTATTCAAAGAATCAACAAAACCAACATGGTGATCTGAATGACTATCAAGTCTCGAAGAACATTTTGAAAAATCCGGAGGTGGGACAAGTGGTGTGCTCTGAGAGCTAGCAATTTCCACCACTTTCGTTATGGTCTCCGGTTCTAGTTCTTGAGAAACGTGAAGATTAGGCAAGTCATTCTTGCGAGTCACCGGTCTGAATTCTGCATGTTTGCTTTTAACCGTAAATCGTGAAAGTTTAGAATCAATTCTAGACGGCTTAGGAGCAATTGAGGGATTAGATCTTTGGATAACCGTGGGTTGGACGTATTTAGCACTTCCATTATCAGAGGGAAGTACCTGGTCCTTTGTCACCCCGGTTTTTCTTTCCATTTCCCTGAGCAGAATTAATGGATCTTCACGAACAACACGAATTCTAGACATTTGTGATAAAGTCTGAAGCTTTTCAGCTTCGTCCCAGAATTCGTTCTCGAGAGATTCCATGAGAATAGAAGTTTAGAATCAAATGGATAGAGGGTTAAGGAATAAAGAATCAAAAAGGGTAGGAGGGTAAAGAGGAATATTTTTTTGTATTTTTGAAAAACATGATGTAAAAACTAAGAATGAAAATCTTTTTGGGTTTTTGAATTATAAAAATGGTATAAACAAGGAGTGATGTCAAATCACTAATCTGCTAAACGTAAGACTATTAGCACTGCTCCCCGGCAGCGGCGCCAAAATTTGATCCGCGCAAAACAGTCAAGCTAAATCACACAAGCCCGCCACTTGTGAATGGCAGACCGTAATCAGCTTAAAACTGCTCAAACACGAATGCAATGAAGATCAGGAGAGTATAGTGTTTCCCCAGGTCGTTAAGTCCCAACGAGCTGTGCGAGAATAGTCAAACGTAAAGTGATCGGGAGATTTGAACGGGAAAAAGGGATTGTGATATGATTATAACTAAGGAAAAGCCCATAAACTACAGGGGCTTAAATGAAAATTAAAGAAAATTAAAAAGATAAAATCTATTAAATAAACGCTATCACTATATTTAAAATGATGTTTTTGTTTTTAAATTTTATAAAACTGAAATTAAAAACTACGCGATGTACAAGTAAAAACGTGAAACTTACACAATATAAATCCTAAAAATATGAAAAATACATTTTTACAATCCTAATGATAAAAGAAACTTTTTAGAAAAAGAAAATTATTTTTATAACTATTTATCTAATTATTATTAATTAAAAACTATTTTTAATTATTAAATAATTACCTAAAATACAAGAAATTAGGAAACAAAGCTAGAAAAATAAAATTATGAATTGGAAAAGTCTAAAATATCAAAATAGAATTTTCAAAACTATTTTTGTATTTTTCTGATTATTTTTCTATTTTCTATGAATTTTAAACTATTAAAAACTAATTAAATTATCTAAAAATACAAATTTAACTAAGAAAAATATGGAAAAATACTTTTTTCTCTTTTTATATTTATCTTAACTTAAGAAAATTGAAAAATTATTTTTTTGAAGCTTTTCTTAATTATTTGTATTTAAAGCTAATTAAAAATGCTTAAAAACTAAATTTAATTAAGAAAAATAGTGAACAGTAGCTAAAAATAATGAAAAATTCAGGGAATTTCTAAAATGTTATTCTAGAACTGGGAAAAATATAAAAACTTGGGCTTATATGGCAGAAATAGCAACTGTAGTGTAAACTGAGTTGGAATAAGCAAATGGAAATAAGCTAATAAGCTCTAAAGTGTACCAACTGATAACATAAGCTAAACAACTCTAAAACTACTCTAAGGGAACTAATGGCACCTACTCCTAACACCTAATGATCAGCTTACCAAGGATTATAGCAACTGAACTTTAAGCAAATAAGCTAATCTGGCCCTACTATTTAAGCAGTTCTATAAGCTTAACCAATAAGCTAAGGTGAAAACTAAAAGTATGGGACTCAAGATAATCTAGCAGAGAACATTTATCCAAATTTGCAGCTAATAAGGGCTATTAATGAAAAAGTTAAGGATCAAACAAAACGACTGCATAATGGACAGAAGCTGAACTGATGCAGAAACAGAAAGACAGATACCTACTTTAAGCTAATGTAACAAATTATTTAATAAGCTAAAACAAAAACTAGAATTGTGGACTTGAAGACTACCTAGCAGACTACAATTTGACCAAATTTGAGACCATGAAAAGCAGAATTGAACAGTGTGCAAGGCCTGCAAGTTCTGCACAAAATAGGTCAGACATGATTTTTGACTTCTGAAAACAGTGAAGAGAGTTGACTTTCTTGAGATTCAAATGCAAATGGAAGACTGAAATCAATGTAATATGATGCAATAAGACTTTCACAAGTTAGCTTATCAAATACTAAACCTATATTAACAGATTTCAGAAACTGGATTTCAACAGTTAGCTCACAAGATCAGTCACAAGATCATTTTGACTTTTAAAGCAGTGTGATGCAAAATAAAGACAGAGATAGACTTAATGATCAATACTAAGCCTAAAGCAACAGATTAAATCAACTACTGTATCCTCTAAAACAGTCTTAATCACTAAACCAAACACTACTTTATGAAAACTCAATTTGCATTTAAACACAAATCCTCACTGAATCTGACTCTAACTGACCTCATAAGCATAAAATCTTAACCAGAGAACAGAATCAGACAAGAAATTGACCCAAAACAATTTGACTCTCAAATTTAACCCGAGTTGACTTTTATTGACTTATTGAAGAAAAAGAGATTAAGACCAAATTAAGATACCAAGAGACTCATATAAGCTTAGTAAAGCTTATGTGAGCTTGGGAAGAAGCTATTCAAAGCTTGAATATATGAATTTGAAACTGAAATACTCAACAGTAAGCATAAAACATGAGCTTAAACCAAACTCTTGGAATTGATTCTTAAAACAGATTACAAAGATGCTTTAACATAAAATATGTTACCAAGAAACTGAAATTACAATATTTTAACTAAAACTAAGAACATTTAATTAAAAACGACATTAAAGGAAAATAAATAAAACTAGCTACCCTTGTCTTCTCCTTCTTCTTCCTCTTTTATAGTTCAAGAAGCTTCCACGAGTCCTCTAGAGTGTTTCCCACCACTCCTCTCAGCCAATGGATGAGTTTTAAGCAATTTGGCCATCTTATCTGTTTTGGCGGGAAAAGCAATTTTGACTTGTTTTGACCTTTTTACTGCAACTAGGGGGTGGAGTAGTGTAATGAGTGGTGAGATGTGGAAGAGATAAGGGTGAGGATAAGGGTGGTGGAAAAGGGGAGTTGCAGGGCTAGCAGGCATCAAGTGGAAGGAGGTGTACAGTGGGCGGCAAAGGATAGTGTTTGACTGCTAGGTTGACCAGGCAGGGTCAAAAACAGGAAAGGGGGTCCAAAAAGGGTAATTGGCAGGGTCCATTTGGGTGCAAGGGTCCAAATTGGTTTAAATAACAAGGACCTATGATGTAAATTCTGAAAACACAAGGACTTAAGCTGCCATTTCATCAAAGTTACTTCAAGGGACCATTAATGACAAGTTTCAAAAGTACAGGGACCAAACTTGACAATTCCACATTTTCCAGGGACTAATTCTGCCAATTTTGAAACTTGAAGGACCATTCTTGTAATTTTCTCAAACTTTTGATATTTTTCACCAAAGGACTAAATTTGACAACTTATGATTTTAAAAGGACCTTTGGTGACTTTTCTTTTGAAATTTTGACTCAGGGACTATTTTTGACAATTTTAGAAACTTGGGGGACTGAAACTGCCAATTATGCAAATTTTGCTCATTTTTCATCTGATTTTAAACATTTTGCATCTGAAACATATAAAATGTAATTTTGGAATATTTTCAGTATTTTGATGCATTTCTGAGTGTTTTCAGATGTTTTTGCAGTTTAAATGGTACAAAAATGATGAGTATTTACACACTCATCAATCCGCCACAAATACATTTTAAAGTAACTATATTTTAATTAACAATATGTATAGAAACAAATATTTCGTGTAATCAACTTTCAAATAAGTTGTATACAAATAAATAAATTATACAACAAATCATTTCCTAATATATTGTCACATTCATATTCTATAAATGTATGTATGAGAAATTCTTTAAACCATAATTGTTAACATATTACGGAGTAAAGGATTATAGATGAAATGTCAAACTCAAACCATCACGACGAAGGTATGTTACAATCATAATCGATATTTTTCTGAATTATTTTTCCGAATTTGTATAAATTTAGTTTACGAAACATTTATTTGCCTAAACAATAATACAGTCTATTCCTTCGAATGTATTATAGGACAAAAATTTGCATATGTTAAAGAAACTGTTGCACCAAGAAACACATCATCTGCCAACGAACATGGTGCAGACAAAACGGATATTATTGGTTTTTTTGAAGCATCAGTCGTTCATGACAAGAAAAATGAAACATCAACCATCTTGGAGAACGATTTTGTATGCGATCCTAAGGTGGGAAACGAAGATCAAATACCACAACCATTTGAACCTGGATATACTACATACTATGATTCCGTAGATCCATATGATAACGGTGATCCATATATACTTAAAAGTATAATTGAGGAGAACTGTCATTGCCCTGTTTGTTCAGGAACTTGCAAATGCCCTCCTGGAAAATGCGAATGCTCATATTGCTCGCCTCCAACGCCATAATTTATGTTCAATTTTTCAAATGAGAATAATTGTCTTTATCTTTTGAAATCTATTTATGATTATGATTATGATACAAATTATGCGTGGAATCATTTTTTTACTTTTAAACAATCAAAACATTGTCTAAAAAACTGACACTTTAATGCCCATAAATCGTTTCTAAAATTAGTATAGTCAAATACGCTATAAAAGATGTTCAACATTACATTCTCGCCACATTACACACTACAATGCCTCTACGATTCAACAATGGTAATCGTAGGATTAGAGCTTACACGTAAGTTTTTCTGTTTATTTCCCAACATTGTCGTAATGTACATCATATCTAATCGTTTACTTTTACATTCTAATAGTGAATGGGGTGTTGCTCCTCCTACAATTGACATATGCATTCATCATGGAGGTAGAGTTGTAACTACAAACGGTTTTTATGATTATTGGGGCGGAGATGAAATTATGATATGAAATGTCTCAACACACAATTTAACCTACAGCAACGTTAGACGATTAGTTCGTCACCATCTAAATCAGTACACTGATGTCGTTGCTTACTACTTGCGTGTTCCGACTGTTCAAATGGAAGAAGCAGATAGTCTTCGTAAGATAGAACATGAATGGTATATCGATGGCTGGCTACACAACATTCAACTTGGTCAAGCACTGGATATATACTTAGCACATTATTGTTATCCTACCCTTATTGACCCAAATCGTCAAAGATGGCTACTAAGAAGATGGGAAACAAACGGCTGGATAAGTGGACATGTTGAAGCGAATCGAAGGGCTGATCGGTTGTCATGTGAAAGAAAGAATTCATCACGTTAACTAGCATTCCATTTCATATTTTAAGTACACTACCCATTACAATATTTTCATCATTCATGTTGACTTTTAAAAATTTATTTGAAATAAGGATTCATCCAAAATAATTATGCGTATTACCATTCACAAAGAACATGCAACATTTAAGGATTTATTTGCATTTGCAAATGTAAGTAACAAATATTAACATGAATTCATAAACAAATACATTTACACATTTTGTTTTAGAGAATGAACATAACCTTGAAAGCATATCAAATTTACAACTAAAATATGTTATTTCTACTATCCTTTCCAAATAGATACTTTAAAATTTTCAATAATACAGACATACACAAATTTTATTACAAACGCTAGAATCGAAAAAATATTCTCATAATCAAACATATTTGTTTACAATATATCTTGATATACTTTCCTATAATACATAAAATATTGAAACTACATAAATCCCATACTGATTCATACAATTCATTAACATAAAACATATACGAGTATGAAACCATGTTCAATAGCAAATCATCATTGAATGTTGTATTCAGTTCTTATTATATACATTTCAAACGTTTAAGACATTTACATTTACAAACTAACTTTTGTTGTTTCTGTTCCTTTCAGCATATTTCCGTCACAAAAAAACGACGAAGACTACTTAAAGATGGCAACCCTGCTGTGGGACGTGTTACTTCTGATAACGATTTACAGGAATTTGCAAACCTATTAGAAAAGGTATGAACATATATCAAACAATTCTACTAAATTCTGTTTACATAGTACCAACTTATATGATTCATGGTTAAACATCTTGATAGGAATCTGATGACGAGAAACCGCTGAGGATAAAGCGCAAAACCAAGTCTGCACAAAGGCGTGGTAAAAAGGATGAAGAGAAAGAAGAAGCGAATGATGATTGTGGACTATTCCACAATTCGGTTTACTCTAAGTCTAAACAAGCTGATAAAGAGGATGACAAAATATTTGTTCATTCTAATGATCATGTATACCATCTGGACGATTTTAGCGATGATGAACATTTACTTGATAAACAAGACAGTTTGTTTAGTACAAAAGATCACAAGTTTGCGCTTATTGATGAAGAAGCAGATGCACATATTCAAAACAATAACAACACAAACGACGATGGTGTGTGGGTTAATATCAACGATATTCCACATGAACCATTTCGCTCTTTAGATATTCATAACAACTACATTCATGAAGATGCCGAAAAAAAGTTACAACAACCTTACGTGTCCGATGATGATGAATCAATGGGAAGATATTATACCGGTCATTAACATCACGCAGATGATTTCTAAATATTTTAGCTTCCTAAAACATGATCATTTGTCAACACATGATCATTTAGATTATGGGTCGGTTATGTGATTCTTATAATTAATATTATTAATAACATTTTAAGTTGATGATTTTTTGTAACTGTTACTTTGTGTGAATTTGTCATAACTTTATTATTATCTTCCATATAGCAAGTTTTTTTTTGAGTTCAAAATAAAAGCATATTAAATGATTTACTATAAATGAAATAATGACACATTTATTACTCCATTTAAATGATTTGGAAAATTTACTCTTCATATCATTAGCTAAATTATATCTTTTTCAAAGTGTATGTAGTATCTTTTGAATGAATGTCTTTACAACTTCATATCCATAACATATTTTCATACAACAGTTTCGGAAAAACATATCATTGTATAAATTCTCTAACACAGAAAACGATTGTAATCTATTATCATCATGGATGATGAAAACACTCCACCAAACAACAGAAAACGTTCTTCAGCTCATCCTGAGAATAGGAAACCAAAAAATGGACAAACTTCGGCCATGTCCAACAAGATTTTCAAATCGTCTCCAGATCCAACTCAATTTTCAAGTGAGACTTTTGCACAAAATATGATTGTGCATTCCGGTTCAACAAACAGAAGAGTATCGCTGACAGAATTGTTGAATTGTAAGATTATCTTCAATAAAGAATTACACTTTTTATTCATAACATTTTTCCATCTATGGTACCTTTGTAACTATTTCTTCTTCATGCATTAGATAATCCTCTACATGTAGATATCGTTTCCAACAGACAGCCAACATCATCGACCAAAAATGTAGGCAGACCACCGTCGGTGTTGAGTCATGAAAGGCAGCCTTTAACTGACTTGACTAATTGTTAGTTTCTTATAAATTATATGCAGTAACAAAATTAAGTTTGCTACTACCTGTGTTGTTACTTTAAACTATTCGATAGTCATGCTTTACCACTAACTTTGCTATTTGACACAGGTCATCCACACCGACTAAATACATCATCTCTGTCGCCAATGGCCACTAGAAGCTTACCTTTACACATTCATCAAGGTTTCCTAATTTTGCTTATATAAGTTTGTTTATAAACTTTGTTCAAGTGTAATTCGACATGGCTGCCTCATTTTAATTTTCCAACCTTGATTTAGGAAACGGGGTACAAAATATAAGCACCTTATCGTCCTACAATAGTCAGCAAAGTCCTTTACAAAATGCTAAACTATACCTACAATATCAATTAATTGCTTTACGCTTATGTATGTAGATTACTTAAATTACTGTCTATTTATTTTGATATGATCTTAGACGTATATGTTATGTTGCAACATCTACTGAAATATCAGCTGAAGCTTATACTCAGCCAATGAATAGTTTGGAAAAAAAACAAGCGCATTTTCAAACAGTAACCTAACTACATATTATACATATGTAAGACATAAGAAATTTTCATTATATGGTCACTGATATTCTTCCACTATACTTATCCAACAGTTTGAAAATATAAACGCCTGATATACTATTTTGAATGTCAAACGTAGGCAGCAATGGTCACAATAGATGCAACGTGTCGCCTTACAATATTCTCTCAACTCCTTTACAGCATGGTAAACTATAAATAGAATATTTAGTTTTTGTTATTTTATGTTTAAAAGTAGTTTGTTTGGTTAATGAGTGTTTTGTATGCGAAACTGTTACAGCTACATCTCACGTTGCGCAAAACACTCAAATAACACCACAACGTATCACTACTTCAGTAGATACTCTGCAAAGAAACAGTTCACCATTGTCAACGCATAAACAAGGTACATATTATACGATTCACAGCCAACCGTAGAGAATCTTATTTGTTTTTTTTCTTCTTTGTTTCAGTTTTTTACTTTGTTTTTCCGTTATGTTTTGACGAAACTGTTATAATAAATTTGTATATAAATAGGCACCAATTCTGTGAAGAAAAACACTCCTCAATTAACTCCTGTTGGCACACTACGCAAACGACAGACTCCACTTACTAACGTTTCAACGGGTACGTTTCAAAATTAGAGATACTGTTTTCATGCATTTGTTTGACCCATATAATTTAACCATGGTTGTACTATTTTTGTTTTCACAGTTACTTTTCAAACACCTGTCATCCGTCAACGTACTGCACGTCCAACATGTGCTGAATCTTCTGGGGTTTCAAATGGCATTCGTGGTTTAGCAACAAAAAAATCAACATTCGAACAAGGAGAATCTTCAAGAAGACAAAAAAGGTCTACCAGACCAACGTTACAGTCTCACACTCCGATTGTTTTCAATCTTGATGAAGAAGGACCTGTCAGGAAAGTTTACGACAAATACGTCGGTATATCTGAAGGTAAAAGTCAGTAATATTCTTATATAATTGCACAATTTTCATGGTGTTTATTAGAGTAAAATTAATTAAAATATATTATTTTACGTGAGTGCAGAGTACTATGACATTGGCGATCCTACGTTCGAGTGTAAAGAATGTCGTGCCCTGTTATGGGAAGCAGAAGCAAAACAAGGGAATCCTAATCCGGTGGGAAAAGCTTATTCCATATGCTGTTCCAAGGGAAAAATTTCTGTTCCACAAGCACCTCCTGCTCCAAAACAGTTAGTTGATTTATTCTGCAATGACGACATCAAAAGTGAAAATTTCAGAAAGAACATTAGAACGTACAACAGCATGTTCGCGTTTACTTCAATGGGTGGCAAGGTTGATGACACAATCAACAGGAAAGGACGAGGTCCCTATGTTTTTCGTTTACATGGTCAAACGTACCATAGTATTGGTAGCTTACTTCCGGAAACTGAGACTCCTCCAAAGTTCGCACAGTTGTATATATATGACACGCAAAACGAAACCGACAATAGAGCGGCTGCCTTAAGGTAAGTGAGTGATTGCCGTTTTATTATTGTGACTGCATTTTTAACAAAAAAGGATTGATAAACATTATCTCTTACCTAATGTTTGTCCCGTTACTCTATTAACAGTGGTTCAAAATCTGCTTCGTCTGGCACTTCCAATTCAAAGACACCTATTGATCGAAACATTATCAATGAAGTGAAAGATATTTTGGATACATCAAGTGATTTGGTTAAAACATTTAGAAGGGCACGTGACCGCTACACAGAAGACACCGAGCAGAATATTAGAATAAAGCTCATGGCAAAGAGAGGCAAGAGTGGACGACAATACAATCTTCCAACTGCCGACGAGGTTGCTGGACTTATCGTAGGCGACTTGGATGCATGCGCAGAAGATAGGGACATTGTGATAGAAAAGTTTGGTGAAGGTTTGCAGCGTATAAACATTTTTCATCCTATGTACCTTCCCTTGCAATACCCTTTGTTGATGCCTTCTGCGCAAGATGGGTATTATTTAGGAATACCACAGAAAAATAAATCAGGACAACCAGCAACTGAAAAGAACGAAAGAACAGTTACTATGCGTGAGTGGTTTGCCTATCAGATACAGGACCGCCGGAATACAGAGAATTTATTCATACGTGGAGGTCGTTTGTTCCAGCAATTTCTTGTGGATGGGTTCGCCATGGTTGAGAGAGAGCGTATGTTTTTTCATCGTTCCAAACAGTCTAAACTAAGGTGTGATACGTATTCAAATGTGCGTCAAAGCGTCGCATCAGGAAATACCGACCCGTCCACGGTTGGAAAGCCTATCATTTTGCCTTCTTCTTTCACTGGCGGACCAAGGTACATGCAGCAATGTTATATGGATGCCATGGCATTGTGTAGGTGGTATGGTTGTCCAGATTTGTTTATAACGATAACATGCAACCCTAAATGGCCAGAGATTGAAAGATATATGCGGGAGCATAAGCTTTCATCTGCAGATCGACCTGATGTGGTATCTCGAGTTTTTAAAATGAAACTCGATCAGCTGATGAAGGATATCAAAGAGTTGCGTTTGTTCGGACGTGTTCAAGCAGGTATGTTCTTTACTTATAGGCCACACCACATTCATCAACATTATAGTGTTATACGAAATGTGTATAATTAGAATTACAACTGATATTATGTTTATTTCAACAATATTGTGCAGTTGTATACACCGTTGAATTTCAAAAAAGAGGGCTTCCACACGCACATGTTTGTTTGTTTCTACATAAGGATGACAAACTGCCAAACGCCGAACATATTGACAAACACATATCCGCTGAGATACCAGACCAAAATGAGGATCCCGATCTGCACAAGTTAGTTTCCGACTTTATGATGCATGGCCCATGTGGTGTTGACGACCCAAATCAGGTTTGCATGGATGATGGTAGGTGTACGAAACACTTCCCTAAAAGGTTTATGCAACACAGCTCTGTTGACTCGGAAGGCTACCCTGTATACAGAAGACGTGATAACGGGATCCATGTTGTTAAGAGTGGACATAAGCTGCACAACGGTTTTGTTATTCCGTATAACGCTGTGTTATTGAAACGTTACCAATGCCACATCAATGTTGAATGGTGCAATCAGGCGGGATCAATAAAATATTTGTTTAAATACATAAACAAAGGTCCTGATAGAGTATCAGCACAGTTGTATGAACCAGCAACAACGGAAGACGGTCAACAGATTGATAAACCTGTTGACGAGATCAAGGCGTTCTATGATTGTAGGTACCTGTCTGCTTGTGAAGCCGCATGGAGAATATTTGGATTCGAGATAAATTATAGAACACCAAATGTCGAACGTCTCTCATTTCATCTCGAAGGCGACCAGCCAGTTGTATTTGGTGAGAACTCTGACCTTGAAACCGTTATTCACAAACCAACGGTTGGTGCTTCTATGTTCGAATCATGGATGCATATGAACGAAATGTATCCATCAGCAAGGGAGTTAACATACGCTGAGTTTCCTACAAAATTTGTATGGAATGTTCCAAAAAGAACGTGGACACATAGGAAGAAACAATATGCAATTGGCAGAATTCATAATGTGCCAGTCTCAGCAGGTGAAGGTTACTATTGTCGGATGCTACTAAACAGTCAAAAAGGTTGTCGAAATCACGCTGAGATAAGGAAAATCCACGGTGTAGTTTATCCTACTTACAAAGATGCCTGCTACGCAGCGGTACTTTTAGAGGACGACAAGGAACATATTGAGGGTATTAAAGAGGCAGCCCATTGGTCCTCTGCTGAGCATTTGCGCGACCTTTTTGTTACATTATTGTCACAAAAAGAGCTTGACACACCATTGACAGTTTGGTTGCAAACTTGGCATTTGCTATCAGAAGACGTCGAGTACAAGAGAAGAATTCTTTTAGGCATTCCAGGTATAACCACCAACTTAGCTTTGTTACTAACTTTTTATATAAATTTATACATGAATGGAAATGGTTACTTATTACAAATTAGTGATTTATCATCCCTGTTAAAAGACCATCTTTTTGCAAGTCACCTCAACTAAAAAATGATCTACTGATTCTTACGATATGTGTGATAGTCTATAAATATCGTACAATGCTCACTGTTTTTTACAACTGTTATTTGCATACATAAGCTACGCCTCATGTATGGCTATTTTGATACAGGTTTACGACTAAGCGACGACGAGAAAAAGAATATTTGTTTGTTCTTTATCGAACAACTTATGCGCTCAAGAGGCACCAGTTTGAAAGCTTTTCCAGAACTTCCTTATCCAGATGAGAGTTACATGGCCGACTTTGGTAACAGGCTAATCTTTGCTGAGAGAGATTATAATCCATCAGAGTTACAGGCTGAATACGAGACTCTATATGCCGCGTTAACCACGGAACAGAGAAATGTATATGACACCATCATGACGTCCGTTACAAATGGTAGAGGAGGAAATTATTTTGTATACGGGTACAGAGGGACTGGTAAGACGTATTTATGGAAAACCCTTGCTGCGGGGATTAGAAGAAATGGTGACATAGTCATAAACGTTGCATCAAGTGGAATTGCATCTTTATTGATGTCAGGTGGACGGACTGCTCATTCGAGGTTTCATATTCCGATAAATATTGATGAGACTTCTACATGCTCAATAACTGTGCAAAGTGACTTGGGGAAGTTGTTGAAGAAATGCAAGCTTATTATTTGGGATGAGGCTCCCATGACAAATAAGCTGTGCTTTGAGGCATTAGATAGGTCCTTGAGAGATATCTTGCGTAAGAACAGGTACGACACTTTTGATGCGCCCTTTGGTAATATGACTGTAGTATTTGGCGGTGATTTTAGGCAGGTGCTGCCCGTTATTCCAAAAGGTTCCCGCCAAGACATTGTTAATGCATCTTTAAAACAATCGTACTTGTGGGATCATTGCAAAGTGTTAAAATTAACCGCTAATATGCGCCTTACGGTTGGATCACGGCCTGAGGATGTGGCTGAGATAAAGGAATTTGCCGAATGGATACTGAAAGTAGGAGATGGAGATGTTGGAGGACAACACGACGGAGAGGTTTTGATAGATATACCTGAAGATATTCTAATACATGAAACTAATGATCCCGTACAATCTATTATAGATTTCACTTACCCAAACATTTTGGATAACATAGGTGATCCGTCTTACTTCCAGGAAAAGGCCATTCTTGCTCCAACCAATGAAGTGGTTGACAGTATTAACGATCATTTGCTTCAAACCTTTCCTGGTGAAGAAATAGTTTATCTTAGTTGTGACAACATAGATAAAACTGACCGTGGTGGTGCTATAGACCAAGCCGTCTTTTCACCTGAATTTATCAACGGTTTAAAATTTTCGGGTGTCCCAAACCATAGGCTCGCATTGAAGGTCGGTGTCCCAATAATGTTGTTGAGAAACATTAATCAATCACAAGGTTTGTGTAATGGGACAAGGCTTCAAGTGACTAAATTAACGCGTGCCTCTATTCAAGCCAAAATAATTAACGGAACACATTTTGGCAATACGGTTATACTTCCAAGGTTGAAAATTACTCCATCGGATAAACGTTTACCACTCAAGATCGTGCGCAAACAATTTCCTGTGTCAGTTTCTTTTGCCATGACGATAAACAAGAGCCAAGGACAATCACTTTCGAAAGTTGGTTTGTACCTACCACGTCCTGTTTTCACACACGGACAATTATATGTCGCACTTTCACGCGTAAAAAGCAAAAAGGGTTTGAAGGTTGTTATTTGTGATGCCGATCGTAATTTATTAAAGACTACTACAAATGTAGTCTATAAAGAGGTTCTTCACGGTCTTTGATCAGTTATCAACAGGTATGTTCGGATACTCACTTAATGTCATACGAATTTGTTTTTTACATGTTTATTGTAATTCACACAAAAGTTTTACTTACACATTCTTTTCATGGTTTGTTAGGTTCTCGACGAATTTGTATTGCCTTACCAATTCATCTACTTCTCACTACATACGCTTTCTTTTTCAAGCCTGTCAAGATTGAAGACCACCTGAATGTATGTAAGAGACATTATTACTTACAATAATTGTACTCTATATTGTACTTGACTTATCACTTCATATTAATAAATAACAGATTCAATATTTGTTTTCTTTCATTATTTTTCTTATTTTGTTTACATACTAATTTTTTTCTTTTTGCAACATCTTTTTTCCTCTTATTACTTTTATTATCATCTCATTTATATTTTTTTTTTAAACATTACCCGGTGTCAACGGGTTTTATAAGCTAGTTGGATTATACTCGCTTATCACCTTTTGCATTGAACGTAAAACGATGCATTGAATTTAATGTTATTCATTAGGGATGTTTGTCGAGTCACAAACTCACAAATGGTTAGCGACACTAAAAACTGCAACAAAAAAAAAAGTGAATGAAAAAATTTGTTTGAGATCACCTAATAAATATTCGGTTTGTTAGAACAAGTCTGGTCCCTTGCTCAAGTGACCAACGAATAACTGACATTTTTAGAAGAAGTAAAAGCGACTTGTAAAGACAACCAAAAATACCTTGTTACGCTTGTCTTAGTGTTTTCAATATAGTTTTACATAGTTTGGTTACAATACATCATGAAACATGACTCGAAACTGACATGAAAATACTTAAGAAATATGATTGGCTCCGAACGTGTTTTAAGTTGTTTAGAAGTAAACTAAACATGTTTCTTATACAAATCGTATTCTAGTTAAGGATGGGTTAGCCACTTCAACCTACCGGCGTATTCAACATGTGTAACTTGTTAATTAGTCGTGCTGGTATTGTGTAAACAGGTTAGGTTTGTTTTGATCTTCAATCCAACTCAAATTACTGCCTCAGTTTTATGTTATTACTTAAAGTGGATTTTCAAATAAAATTAGACAGTTTAATATAATGCATATTAGCAAATTTATTTTATTGAAAGACGAAAGTTTCGTTAGCTCACTAATGATTATTTAATCCCTCAAGTTCTCTTAAAAAATAACGTGAACCATGAAATAGAATGAATGATGTACTATATCTTTTTTCATTTTTTTATATAATCATACACCTCACAAGCTCACATAAGCTCACATGAATTTTCCAAATGAAATTATTTTAGTGTAGCAACTCATGTCAAAGATTAAATAATTATGTAATAACAATAATAAACATGTAAACAACACATGTCACGAAATAACAAAACTAAGAGAAAAGTGATAAGTCTTTAAAATAGGCTAAGGAATTACAATTCGTAAGATTATTGTACTATACATTAGCTCAAGGTTAATCTACTCATTCAAAAAACAAGCTTCAAACTGTGATTTTTCAATCTATTTCTTAACTTATGAAGATCATATTAAATTCATTCACAATTCTTTGTGATGCGCTTAATCCCATGTTTGATTCCATTATTTTTTCTTTCTCCGAGAAAAGAGGATAGCTGATACTTCATTTCACTTAGTGAAGTAATTAGCATTAGCCTTTTTTTTTTTTTTTTTTTTTTTTTTTTTTTTGTTATTTTTTTAAACAACGACACTTCTTTTAACAAAACCAACAAAAATACAATACAACATCAGCATCACCACCAATCTTCATCACCTCAACACAACCCAAATAAACACATGAGCTATGCAATAACCCACTCACATTTGAGACCCCACTCTTTAAGGCTGTGCAATAACTCACTCACATTTGAGATCCCAACCAAACACAATCGGCAAAAGAAGCAATAATGAGTCACCATTAGGTACAACTCGGACAATAACTAGCATTAGTTATCAGTTTAGTTGATTTTCACTCCACCTTAAGTGAACAAAATGTTGTTTATATATTTAGTTTTCTCCAACATCTCAAAATGAAGTTAAAATTTACACAAATTCACATTGATGCGTTGGTGGAAGGAAAAACATAACGTCTATGATCACACACACTTGAACTAAACTACACTCACTCATTTTTTCTAACATTACGCAAATCATGTATTTAACAAACAAGTTCATGCAATTTCAATGGTTGCCACATCATAAGATGTATGTGAGAGTTAACATTTCATGAACCTTTAGTGCGACTTGTAAGGTTGAAAAAATATAATTCTATATTTACTTATATTTTAAACGTGAAATTTTGCACCAATGGCTTCTTTACAAGTTCTTGTTGCACAAAGTATAATGCTTTTAAACTTATATTTTTTTAGGAGCTAGCTTAACATTTTGACACACCATATTGTGTGTAAACAGGCTTAATTCGATTCGAAAATTCCACTAAACGTGCCACTCTTTCATTATATTTGACAAAAATAGCTATTAATTATGAATGCATGTTGTATTTTTTTTTTTCCTAGTTTATAAAAATGTTTGCTAACGAGCTCTAACATCAACATAGAATACCTTAAAGCTAAATTAAAGGTTAAACGCTTCTTAACATTTTAAATAAAAGGTTTGAACAAAATCTAAAAGCTAAACACGAAGGCAAGCTTAAACACACTTGCTGCAAAACACAAGCTATTAGGTTGGATACAATGGGAGGTCGTGGGGGTCGGTTGAGGGCAAGGTTGTGGTCGGTTGGGCCATTGTAGGGAGGAGGGTGATGGTCGGTTGAGGGGAGAGAAGTGCCAAACTCGGTTGAGGAGACAACCGACTCACAAGCCAAAATCCAACCGAAAATAAAAAAATAAATAAAAACTTTACCACTTTTACAACATTATAAATACCAACCTCAAACACATTTTTAAACACACAATTTCAAACACAATTCAAACAACTTCTCATCAATATTCATCATGTCACAAGGAAAAACTCCCAACTCTAAAAACCGACGATCCCGACTTCCCCAAAATTCTCCGAACTTGAATTTCTCACCGGATCCACCGTTTGAATTAACCGGTGTAACACCACCACAAAATCGGGGTATTCGTTTTCGAGCACCCGGTTTTGATTATGAAACACGACTACCACAACCCAACCACAATCAAAACCCATTTTACGTCAATCGTCCATATTTCCCACCGGGTCGTCGAGTATCAATCAAAACCAAGCACCAAGCGGGTCGTCATATCATCCTAACATGGATTTCTCCCAATCTTCCCAACCTAATCAATCGTTTTCACCGCTTCATGGTGTTAATCTTGATATGGATTTTGAGCATTTTATGGAATTCCCTCCTCCTCAATGCTACACGTCTCAAGAATACCCGACTCAAGGTGCTTCGATGGGACAAGGTTCGAGGCAAGGTTCATACCACGGTTCTATTCGTATTGAAGAAGATGTCGAAGAGACGTCACCCGTCAAATCAAAGAAGGGTTCAAAACGGGCTACAAAGGAGAAGGGCAAGAATGTTGCAACCGAAAAGGTCAAACCATGGACAAAAGCGGAAGAGGTCGTGCTTTCTAGAGCTTGGATACATGTGTCGGAAAATTCGGAAAGAGGGAACGCTATCAACCGGAGTGGGTTTTGGGATGAGGTGATAGCGTACTTTGAAAATGAAACTGGTTCAACAAGAACCTACGACTCCATAACGACCAAATGGAATGGTAGGATTCATTCTAGGGTTGGTTTCTTTTGTGCAATTATGGATAATATCAAGAATAATCACGGAAGCGGTGAGAATGACGAAGAAGACTATGAAAAGGCTTGTAACGAATACCGTGTGCTTCACAAGCATGAATTTACATTGAAGGAGTGTTGGAAAGTTTTGAGAGGGCATTCTGCTTGAAAAACTGTTGAGATGCCTACTTTCACCACGACTAGTCGGAAGAAATCCAGGACTTCGGAAACCACCTCGGGGTCAACAAAAGGTCCTTTTAATCCCCAAGACGTGGATGATTCTGAAGAAGAAGAGACTCGAGAATCACGACCAAAAGGTCGTGACGCAGCCAAGAAGAAAGCACACGAGCCACCAACATCATTTGTTACTAATATGGCCAAGAACTTTTTCAAGTTTAAAAGTTCAGGTAAGGAAAAAAACAAGAATATGGAAGAGGAATACATAAAGTTGAAGCAAAAAGAGATGGAGCTTGCAGAGGCAAGGGCAAGGCGAGCCGAGGAGTTCAAAAGGGAGAAACTTGAGCTCCAACGTCAGCAGCTTGCATTGGCAGCACAATCAAACCGGACGCAAGATTTAATTTTCTACAACACACCCCTCGACACAAATATGCCAGCACGACAACTACAAGAACTTGAACAACTTAAGGCAGCAATCAAAGAACGTTACAACTTAGATTATTAAGTTGCAGTTTTTAATAAGTATTATAACGTCTACGTTTTATTAGTTTAAGTTTTTAATTATTGTTGTAATGTTAAGTATTTTTATTAATGAAGTTTAATTTTGTTTTTAAAAATATTTGAATTAAAAAAAAAAAAAAAAAAAAAAAAAAAAAAAAAAAAAAAAAATCTCAGGTCACCATTGTGGCAACTAGGTCGTCGGAGAGAGAAAGCTGATGTGGCACAGATGAACTAGGTTGCCACTGTGTTCAGCCTTAGGTATTCACCTTTATTTGTTGATGTAGATTTATTAGGCACTAAAAGGGTTAAAAATTTAACATTGTTTCTATTTTGCTTCATTTTGGTTTCTCCATCAAACACACGCACTTTTGCACCAAATATTGTACGCATTAGATTCATGACTAGATTTAATTAGCTATTCGTGTATGATTTTGGGATTGTATTATGTTTTGTTGGTGTATGTTAATTTTTTAATCTATGCGAAATGAAATTAGGTCGAATAAATGACATTTTGTATACGTAAATGTATTGTTTTGGACTTTTAGATAATATGAGAGATGAAATTAAGTCGACTAGCAATCATTTTTATATCATATGCTCTTTCTTGATGGTATGTTGTGATTGTAAATCGTAAATAACAAACAATAATGGTAAATCATGAGACCACATGTATGTATATGGAAGCTTCACACATACCAATTAAGCGAATAACACCTTAGGCTGGACACACTGGGACGAATTTTATCGGTTGGGCATGCAACTCGAACGACATTAAAGTCGGTCGTTGCCACTGTGGGGTGTAGGTCAAGGATCGGTCGAGGCAACTCACAAACGAAAATCGGTTGTTTTTTCATCCGATATTTACACACACTTTCCTTTCATTTTTTATTTATTTTTAGCTTGGTCATCGACTGTGGCAACTTGGTCGTGTCTGGTCATCGGAGAAAGAAAGCTGATATGGCAAAGGATGACCCGGGTCACGACTGTGTCTAGCTTTATAACGTAATGTGAAGCCTTTCAAACTAAACACTTAGGCTACCCACAGTCGTGACCTGGGTCACCGCCTGCTACATCAGTTTTCTCTCTCCAGCGACCAGACACGGTCAAGTTGCCACAGTAGATGACCGATTTTTTTTTTAATTAAAATATTTTTAACAACAAAATTAAAATTCATTAATAATAAAAATATTACATAAATCATACAATTCGATACGGTTAAAAAACATACGAACTAAAATATATTACGATACGAAATACATAAACATATCTTAATCTGAATGCTCACCGCATGCAGAATCATACGAAGCAGACCGTTAACCAGCAAATTCCTCGATGTAAGCCAAATGTTCTTTTTCCGCCTTTCTTGCTTTCTCATCATCCTCGTCTGCATAACCTAGCCCAATTTGAGTCAGCTCAGGTTGCCAAACAAATCTTGGTCTAGCAGACGAACTTGATGCACCCACACCAACAGTTGTGTTCTCCCTATAGCTTCAAGTGATTTTGGTGATGATGTTGTTCTGTATCTGTTGAACACACCCCCACAACATGTCAGCAATGTTGTCGTCTTTGCAGGCTTCATTCACAAAAAAATTGTCAATTACAACTTTTCTTTCAGGCGAAATGTCGTTGCAAATCGCGTATTGTTCTCTCAAACGTTGCTTCTCTGCCTTTGCGAGATCAAACTGCTTGATAACGCCGATAATAGCGTTTTGTCGAGCCGCATCGTCTTCTTCACATTGTTTTTAACATACGTTTGCATTTGTTCGACGGAATGGGGGAGACGACAAGCCATAAGAATTTTGTGTTGAGAGAATTATGTTTGAAATTGTGTGTTTAAAAATGTGTTTGAGGTTGGTATTTATAATGTGTTAAAAGTGGTAAAGTTTTTTCTATATTTTTTTTTTCAAATGTAACAATCGGTCGTATTTTAGACCAATACCCTTTTTTTTTCTTCAGCGACCGACATTTGACCCATACTCCACAAAAGACATGACCGATATTAATATAAGTTGTGGGTCTCGACCGACCGATTATTTATGTTCGACTGTGACTAGCCTTATACTTCGATACAAAGGAAAACATATATCTATACTACTTATAATGCACGAAGGCATCTCACTCTTAATTTTAAGACGTACAAGAAATTAAGCATGGTTTACAACACTTTAATGCAGACAATTTTCAGAATTACAACAAAGTAAGCATATTGTACAACAAAATAAAGCGTGGTGTCATTTTAAAACCAAAATTCTATCAAACAACATTAATGCTATTAAAAACACCATTTCACCAAAATTTACAACCATTTAAGCACAATGTACAATAGCTGCAACCAATTTTTAGATTTACAACAGAATAAGCATAGTGTACAACAAAATAAGCATGATGTAATTTTCAAACTTACAACATTAATGTTATTAATGTGGTCAATGTTATTAATGACTATAATGACTACTACTTACAAAAAAAGAGACATAGTGTACAACACTTTAATGCACATTAATTTCAGACGTACAAGACAAAAAGCATAGTGTACAACAAAACACCACATTAATGCTATTTAATGTAGTCAATTATTTAACTGGTCAATAAATACAATTAATACAGTTATTAAAACACCCCTAAATAAGAAATATAAATTATCAAGCATATTGTACAACCAAATTAAACACAATTCCTGCATTAAATTTCACTACTAAAAATAATAAAGCACATTATACAAATATTCAAGCCCGAACGGGCGATATGCCAAATGGGCTTGCGCCCGAACGGGCGCAGACCAAACGGGCTCGAGCCCGAGCAGACACGGGCCAACGGGTTCGAGCCCGAACGGGCACGGGCTATACGAAATTCTTGATATCCGTAAATTTATTGTTAAAAAAAACATAATAAACTAAAATACATTATTCATCGAAAAATTTTATTTCAGGGTACCCGCCGCTGCAACGTGCGAGTACCCTCCTAGTCCTAACAAAGACATACTACATCTTTTGCTTTCATGTATAACAATTGTCATTAGTTTAACAATCTATTTATCGAATGCTACTCAACCAAATCATACATATAGCAGTAATAAAGTTCCGTGGGTAGCTTTGAAGGTAGGCTTCATCATTGCATTCGTCGCCATATAGATGCCATTTGATTGCAAAACATAAGAGCAAACACAATGGTAACCCAAGTTATAAAATAACACCGTCCACGTTAGCGCCATATCAGCTTTAACATTTCACCTTAACATCCCCAAAAAACACCCACATCAATAACATCCCAATAACATCAATAACATTTCATATTTTCAATTTCAACCCCTAAACTAAAACAAACACTTCATTTATAAAACTAAACATAACATTAAATTTAAAAACATACTACAATACGAAATTAAAAAAATACATCGAAAAAAAAATTGCAACAAATAAAAAAACACATCGCAAATTAAACGTTACAATATAAAGGTAATGACAACGAAAAAAAATAACAAAACATAGTGTGGAAAACTAGAAGGGGGGTTGAATAGTTTTACCGATTTTAAGTTAGTTTCAAAAACTTTTAGATTCGTTGATATGTGAGATCTTGTGGATGTAGAGAAAGTATAGATCTAATGATAAAGTAAGTAAATAAAGTAAAGCGAAGGGAAAGAAAAGACACAACCGATGTATAGTGGTTCGGCTACAAGGACACCTTCCTTGCCCTACTCCACTCCCCGAGTCACCTACTCGAGAGTTCAAGCACTATGTCAACAAACTCCTTCACTTGGCGGAGAAGCCTCCACAACGTTGCTTACACTTTTTCCGGTACAAAGCTAGATACCGAGTCCGTAACACGGTGGACCAAACCAACACGACTATTACACAACAAATATGTGAAATATCAAATACAAGATCTTCGCTACAGAAATCTTGCGGAGAGACAAATCAATCAAGGACCCCTTGCTTGGATGACTTGTAGAATGCTCGTGATCTCGCCTTAGAGAAGGACCTATATGAGGATCACAATAGAAAGAAAGAAGAACAACTCTCTAGATCAAGTGATCTATATGTTAGAAGAGAATGAGAGTGTTTGAGAAATTTAGTAAGAAGAGGGGTGAATTAGAATGAAGAAATGGTTCTCTATTTATAGGCAAATTCCTTCACTGTTCCCCCGGATCCCACGGATCCCTTCCACAAGGGATCCGTCTAGTGTAATCCTGGGGATCCGTGGAACGCTCCTCTTTGCCCATGGGTTTTTTGGTTATGGGTCATGGGTTATGGGTTGGTCCATGGGTTATCTTTAGATTCAATGTATCTAAGTATACATTGTATCAAGTCTCTTTGGGTATGAGTTAAGATCCATGGGTTATGATTTTTACCCATCCTAATAAACTATTACAACAAATGCTTAATTACTACATTTTTGTATTTAAATGGCTATATGTAAATGCTTTACAAAACTAACATGTATCCTTATAATTATTCTTAAGATAACATTATATTTGTTATCAACAAAACACAAAGAGATCGCAAAATATTAATAAACGGTTTTACGGTTTATTTGTATTAACACATAGCAAATACTTATTCATCATCATCGCTCTCTTGTTGTTGTCCATGTCGTTCAAGATTCTTCTGCCAAACATGCTCCATAAGGTCCTGTTGGAGTTGGGTATGCGTTTGTCGGTCGTGTATTTCTTTTGCCTTACGACTGTGAGTATCACATATTTCAACCCATCTTCGTTGCCTCAAATTTGCTGACGGATACACCCACAATTCGTTATAGTCACGTAATGCAAAATTTTGATCTTTTATAATCATGTTATGCAAAATAATGCAAGAATAAATGATTCTACGTATCGTGGCAATTTCCCATTGACGTGCCGGTTGTTGTAGTATACCCCAACGGCCTTGAAGCACACCAAAAGCACGTTCAATATCCTTTCGGGAACTTTCTTGTCTCTTTTTAAAGTACGTATGTTTTTCGTCAGTTGTTGCCGAGAAGGATTTGATGAAAGTTTCCCACTGTGGATAAATTCCATCAGCCAAGTAATACCCCTGTTCATACCTAGTTACATTGACCATATAAGGTGCTCTTGGGGCAATGTCAGCAAGAATGTCATCGAATAACGAAGAGTTATCTAAAACATTAATATCGTTATTCGCCCCCGCCATCCCAAAAAATACATGTCAGATCCATAAATCTTGAGAAGCAACAGCTTCAAGCATAATTGTTGGGTATTTTTTTATCACCCCTAGAAAAATACCCTTGCCAAGCCACTGGACAATTTTTCTATTTCCAGTGCATACAGTCAATGCTACCAAGCATTCCCGAAAAACCATGTTTTTCTTCATGTTGTTGATAAAGTTTTTGAATGTCGGCCCAAGTTGGTTTTCTTAAATACTCCGACATAAACAAATCAATAATGCATTTGTTAAAATTATCAAGACATACTTTTGAAGTACTCGCACCCATTTGCAAGTATTCATCAAATGCATCGGGTGAGGTGTCGTACGCCAATTGGCGTATGGCAGACGTACACTTCATTAGAACACTTAAACTCATTCGACCGGTACAATCGGGTGTTTGCCTAAAGAAAGTAAAATGATCTGGAATATTATCGGAAGTATAAGATTCAATACCTTCAACTATTTGCAGGAATAGTTTCCGGCTCATACGAAATCTTCTACGAAAATTCCGGTTTGAATTATGGAAGTGTGAGAGGAAGTATATAAATTGTGAATTTGAATTATGGAAGTGTGAAAAAAAATGGTGTTTTAGTTGGGTATTTATAGTGGTAAAAAAATGTTTTTGATTTTTTTTTTTTTTTTTTTGTAAAAACTAGCCGTTAGGATGTTTTATGTAAAAAAAATTTAAATCTAACGGCTACTAGCCGTTGAGGGGCTGTTTTTGAAACTTTTTTGAATTTTTTTTTTTAATTGCCACTAACGGGGCGTTATGGAGATAACGTGCAGGGACTAACGGTGTATTAACGCGGATCCTCCAACGGTTTAACGCCAAAAACGGCGTTATTTCCCCCTCTAACGGCGTTATGCTGTTACCATTGTGTTTGCTCTAATGACCATAAGTGATACTAAATGAATCTAAAATTTACAAAAAGATAGATTCATGCCTTTTTAGTTGCAAACAAGAACACACCTGAACTAAATAATACTCACACATTTCTTTTAGGTGTTATGAGAAATCATACTACTCCTATATAACAAGAAAGGTCATGTTAAACCATGTTTTCCACATCATAGGTTGTATGTGAGGATTGGAGTTGGTTTTATACACCAAAATATCGAAATCGGTGTTTTGGTGATAACATTGGAAATGGTCGAACATAGAATATAGCCATAATAACAATTACTTAAAGGTTTTTCCTAACATGTGCACGCTAAGTACATATTATCATGTACTACGTATTAAATGAACACATATTTTTCTTTTATATTAAAAATCGCATTTAATGAATAGTAATTATAGCTAAAAATTACCTTAATTATATGCATTTCACAACTTAATCATCTTTTTTTTTTGGTTAACATTGATTTTCGATCTTTTGATCGACTAATCCACGAAGTTTGAACCTATCGCTACACAGACTCGAACCGAATAAACCTTCCCTTTTAGGAGGTTGGCATGTCACTTCAAGGTTGTTTGCACCTAGCACAAATTGAACTTGAGAACTACACATTCTAGTGTGATAATTATAAGTTCTTTTGCTACTAGACCACCCCTGAGTGGTTATAACTTGAATCATTATTTATATGTCTTTTGACCAGTGGGCACATATTAGCAAAACTCGTAATAAATCCGGCTCTGACTATATAATAGAATGGATGATGTATTGATGTATATTTTTCTCAGTTTTGAGTTAAAATCCAACATCTAAATCGTGACCACGAGTCAATCATTTACCTCACTGGCTCACACTAATTCATATATGGGATTATCGTTGTGTGCGTGAGCAACTCATGTCAAAGGTTAAATGGTTATGTAGTAACAATAATAAAGACGAAAACAACACATGTCACGAAGACGAAATAATAAAACTAAGAAAAAAATGATGAGTGATTAGAATAGGCTAAAGGACTACAAATAGTAAAGACTATTGTACACTACATTAGCTCAAGGTTATTCTACTCAAAAAAAAAAAATTAAATTATTCTTGAGTATACATTTTTGGACACAACTAATTTAGCTACATATATGCTGGGATTTTTTTTAAATCTATTGCTCAACTTTTGAAGATTGTAATTCACTCACGATTGTGTGTGATGCGTTCGATCCCTTGTACAATTTCATCGGTTATTCACTCCTCCTAGAAAGGAGGGATCGTGTTTAGTGAAATGATTAGCACCCATTGACAATCTAGTTGATAGTCACTCTAGAGTGATTGGAAAAGAACCTGCGTACAAATTTAGTTTTCTCTAGAAAGGAGGGACTGTGCTCACTTTCGTGAAATGATTAGCATTCGTTGCCAATCTAGTTGATTTTCACTCTAGACCGTATGAAAAAGATGTTCCGTGCAAATTTAGTTTTCTCCAACATCTCAAAATGAATCCCAAATTTACAAAAGAAATCAGATTCATGTAGTTGCAAACACATAACGTCTACGTCTAGCATCACATGCTCTTGAACTAAACAACACTCACTTTCTTATATGGTGTTATGCAAATACTATTCAACAAACAAGGTCATGCAATTAAGATGGTTGGCACATCATCATATGCATGTGAGGGTTAACATTTCATGAACCTTAAGTGGGGCATATAAGGTTGCAAAAGTATAATTTTATATATGAAAAATGATTGTTGGACCTATTACTCATGCCTACAAATGAACCTAATAATTTGATTGGTTGATTTAAAAAATTGATTGGTGGAAATTTAGAGAGAGAAAGTACTTAATGAAATTGTACAAGTGATTTATGCATTAGATATATATTTAGGCTTGTGTTGTAGGTCTAAATAGCATGTGAGGGTTAACATTTCATGAACCTTAAGTGGGGCATATAAGGTTGCAAAATTATAATTTTATGTATTTTTTTCAAAAGTGAAAATTTGCATATGATTTATCTTACAAGTTTTTATTGCAAAAAGTACAATGCTTTTTAACTAAGAATTCTTAGGAGCAAGTTTAACACTTTAACCCACCATCTTGTCTTAGTACCCATCGAACCAACAGCTTGTTTATATCGAGTCAAACTGGTCGTGTTTATGTTGTGTGTAAATGGAGTTAGGCTTGTTTTGATCCGGAAAATCCACTAAAGTTTCCACTCTTAGATTATATTTGACAAAAGGGATACATGTTAGTTGGAGTTGCAAGTTGCAGCTTTAAGTTGTATCTTTTTTTTATTTTATTTTAAACATGTTTTGGTGACAAGCTGTAACATCTGACATATACTACTTAGAAGCTAAACTAAAGGTTAAAATGCTTAGTGTATTACTCGTTGTATGTTAAATAAAATCTTGGAACAAATTCTAAGGGTGGTGGCAACGGGAGCGGGGTGAGCTGCGGGCTTGGCCAGCCCGAGCGGCTACACCGCTGCCACCTATGCGGGCTCGAGCGGGGTCATGGTGCAACGGGCAAAAAGCTCGAAGCGGGCAAAGGAGAAAGTAGCCGTTGAACGGCTCAAAATGTTGCCGTTGCATTTTAAAAAAAAAAAAAAAAAAAATTTCCTTTTTCAATTTCATCTCTATTTAAACACAACCATTTCACATACTTTTTACAACAAAAAAAAATCAAAACTTTTACTCAAGCATATCACCAAAAATAATGAATTCATCTTCATCTTCATCTTCATCTTCATCATCGGAGTTTTCCTCCGAGTCTTCATCCGAACTCGTGTCTTCAACGGGTTCTACCATGTCAACCTTTTTAGCCGCAATGGATGCCCTCGAAGACACGGCAAGCTCAAGCAATACCCGGGGGTATATCGAACGTTTTCGTGAACAAGCCCAAGAAAATCTAATGAATGACTATTTCGTTGAAAACCCAAGGTTTCCCGCCAATGTTTTTCGTGAAAGATTTCGTATGAATAGAAGCTTGTTCGTAAAAATTGTTGGTGATATTGAAGCGAATGTCGAATGGTTTCAAGAAGGCTTAGACGCGAGGGGGAGACGAAGTTTCACGGCGTTACAAAAATGCACATCGGCCATTCGACAACTAGCAACGGGTGGACCTCCGGATAGATATGATGACTACCTAAACATGGCACGAAGAACTTCAGGTTATTTTTTAAAATGTTTGTGTTTCTAATAACTTGGTATTTTTTATAAGTCGATATATTTTTAAAATGTTTTCGTTTTTTTATATTTGTAGCTGATTGCCTTGACAAATTTTGCGATGCGGTAATCCAATTATATAGGCGAGAGTTCTTACGTAGGCCTACATCCCATGACGTTGCACGGCTATTCGAGGCACATGAACAACGACATCACATTCCCGGAATGCTTGGTAGCCTTGATTGTACACATTTCATCTGGCGAAATTGTCCTCGACATTTGAAAGGTCAATATAAGAGAGGTGATCACCCATACCCGACTATTATGCTTGAAGCCGTCGCTTCATATGATTTGTGGATTTGGCATTCGTTTTTCGGTCCACCCGGTTCAAACAACGATATCAATGTTTTGAATCAGTCTCCATTGTATCTTACGGAGCGAAATAGAACGGCGCCAAACAGTTCATTTTATGTAAATGGACGACTTTACAATCGTGGATATTATCTTACCGATGGAATCTATCCTACGTATTCAACGTTTGTTAAGGCATATAAGTATCCCACTGACCCGACGGAACAGAGATTCAAGAAGTTACAAGAGTCTGCAAGAAAGGATGTCGAACGAGCTTTTGGTCGTCTTAAGTCAAAATGGATGCTTCTCAGTCGTCCGCTTCGGGCTATGTCGGTCCAAAAAATTCGCAAACTAGTAAATACTTGTGTCATATTACACAATATGATTTTAAAAGACGACGGGGTGGCATTATCACCGGTTCATATAATGGATCAGCCGGTCGTGCCAGTTTATGACCCGAATGTACTACCGGAGTTACTCGACGAAAACATCCATAACCGTCTCCGATATGATCTTACGGAGCATGTAGCGGCTCAAAACTTACCACACCTTGACGACTAGTGTTTTCTTTTTTCTTTTAAGTATTATTTCCTTTTTTATGTAATTTTCTTTTAAGTATTTTGTAATTTTCTTTTAAGTAATAATAATAATATTATGTGTTTTTATTATATTGTTTGATATAATTTTAAATATAAAAAGGTAAAAAAAAAAAAATGGTGAGGGGTAGGGATACATGGTTGCCACTAAAAATCTATGGTGAGGGGTGGTGTGGGGATGGGATGAGTTGGAAGAATGTTATTGGTGGATAGTGAGGGATGGTGAGGGATGGTTGCCACCACCCTAATAAACCTATACACGGGATATCAAAAAGACTTTGAATTCTAAAAGCTACTCCGTAATTGGTTTAAAACACATGTTTTTCTAACACAGCATATTAGTTTTCATTTTTAATTTCGATGTGTAAGATGTTATAATGTTTTTTTGATTGATTGATTATAATCTCATAACTGGGACATACATATACACGATAAACCCTAGGAAATGGGCTTTAGGCCCAACAACGGGGGTACTTCTTATCTAATACTAATGACAGTCTAACACTCCCCCGCAGTTTGAGCGGCGAAATCGCGAAAGCTCGAACTGGAGATTAAAGCTAATAAACAATAAACTAAAGCAAGTAAATAAATGTTGATGAAGACATTCGACAGCAAGCGGAAGCATCTTCAGCAGCAGACAACAAACCAGATAAACCAAAGTATCCGTACCAAACAGGATAAACTAAAATGAGGACCGCCATGTTTGAAATCAAGTTGACAATTGAAGAGAGGAATCTTCTTTCTGTGGCCTACTTATCATCAAATTGACAAATCGGTTTTTTTTTTTTTTTTTTTTTTTTTTTTTTTTTTTTTTTTTTTTTTTTTGTAGACATGATGTAGAGGCAGTAGACGAAGCAGTAAAGGGTTGGAGAAGATTGACATGGTGAGTTTAGAAGTGGGATAGATTGATTCGAAGAGGGAGAATGGAGGTGAGGAAAGTGTCTGATGAAGGTGAGCAGATGAGAATGCAGCGTAGGAGAGAAGACAGCAGGTGAGGAGGCAGTAGAGGTTGAAGGAGAGGCAGCGTAGCAGGAGAGAAGACAGCAGGTGAGTTTATAATTTTTTTTTTTTTTTTTTTTTTTTTTTTTTTTTTTTTTTTTTTATGTTTTTCGGGAATTGATACCCTGGATTCGACACCAACAAAAGTCGTCTCGGGAATTGATACCCTGGATTCGACACCGACAAAAGTCGTCTCGGGAATTGATACCCTTGATTCGACACCGACAAAAGTCGTCTCGGGAATTGATACCCTACATTCGACACTAACAAAAGTCGTCTCAGGAATTGATACCCTGGATTCGACATTTTTTTTTTCTTTTTTTTTTTTCTTTTCTTTTTTTTTTTTTTTTATCACGAGTCAATAAAATAACTGTGTTACTCGGTGGAACAATTTTTCCAATGTTGTTGTCGGTAAAAGGAATATAGCCAACCCCACCACCTATTTGTTTTTGCTTTAATGATTACCACTTACTTTCCACACAAAAAGCATCCTATCATCACTAATCTCATTCGGACATTTTCATACACTTTGACTACAACCCACTTGAAACATATCAACCCATCATGGCTAGATCCCAACGATTGACCAAAAAGAATACATACATTTGAAAGAAATCTAAGATTTGAAGAGAGAAGAGAAGGAAGGAAGGATAATATACAGGAAATGGAGTTTATTAACAGGCCTGGTGTTGTTTTTGGTGGCGTTGCAGCCACTCTTATTGCCATCGATTTCCTCTTTAAACAAGAGCCACTAGCTAAATCCCCAGAAAAGAAATCGTTAGGTATAGTAGCTCACAAAACCAATGGTCAACCACAAGCGTCAGTGGGCAAGACCTCAGTGTAGAATGCGCGGCGGATGGTGGTGGTTGTGGTGGATCTGTTTGGATCGGAAAGTTGGAGATTGGTGTTGATTGGATTTGATTGATTGGTGCAGGTGGATTTTCTTTATTACTTGATATTTGAAGATGAAATATGACAAAGGTTAAGATTTAAAGAAAGCCCTCCGAACCTCCGGCATGTAGCCGGTGGCCGGAGACGGCAGCGGAAGATCGAGTTTAGGTTTAGGGTTAGAGACTTAGGATCGAACGGCTGATACCATGTAAGATGTTATAATGTTTTTTTGATTGATTGATTATAATCTCATAACTGGGACATACATATACACGATAAACCCTAGGAAATGGGCTTTAGGCCCAACAACGGGGGTACTTATCATCTAATACTAATGACAGTCTAACACGATGTAGATTCATAGAAACTAAAAAGGTTAAACATGTAACATTGTTTCTATTTTGCTTCATTTTATTCTCTAATCAAACACACGTACTTTCGCCTTAAATTTTGTACGCATAGATTCATGATTCGATTAATTATTTGTATATGTGTATGATTTTGAGATTGAATTTTGTTTGCTGGTGCGCGTTATCTTTGAATATATCTGAAATAAAATTAGGTAGGACAAATAACATTTGGTTGATATTTAAATGTATTGCTTTTGGTAATTATACCAGCAATGAAATTAAATTGAACAATCATTCTTTTTCATTTGAAAGCTTAACGAGAATGGTAATTTATTGAGACCACTTGTATCTATATGAAAGCTAAACAAGCATGCTAATAAAGAAACAACACTTTTGTTGTAGTTTGAACACTTATAACTCGCTAGAAAAACATATATTAACAAAAACATATTACATTCTTTCTTTAGCAGAACATACTGCGAGTGCATCTTTTTTTTCGTGTGTGATCGCTCTTATTGTTTGGTGTAGCATTTTCTCGAATGCCTACTCAACAAAATCTTGACAATAGTGATATTATGAAGTTTCGTGGGCATCCGGACCCATCTTATGATGCCCACTTCGGAATGTAGACCTTATCGTGGCATTGTTGCCAATCATGTAACTATAAAAGTTCTTCATAGATTTAGTTTTCTCCAACATCTCAAAACAAATCTAGAATTTAAAAAGAAATAGATTCATGCTTTTGTAGTTTCAAACTACAATACATAACATCGATGTCTATAATTACACACACTTGAACTAAACAACACTTACACTCATTTCTTCTACTGTGTGAAAACCCCATATTTAACAAGAAGGGTCATGCAATTGAGATGTTTCCTACATCATAAGATGTATGTGAAGGTTAACATTTCATGAACGTTAAATTGGAGCTCTTAGGTTTAAAAGAGTTACAATTTTATTGGGTCACGTTCAATGCAGAACCAATATTTTGTACAGAACTTTACAGAACCAATTTGGACCAATGATAATTTTGTATTATTAAATTTTTTTAATTAATTCAAAAGGGCATAATAGTAAAACACATTTTTTATTTATTTTTGATTTTTTTTAATAAAAACGTTTTTTAAGTTCCTTAATTTTCGGTTTTTTATTTTTTTATTTTTTTTATTTTTTTTTAAATTTATTTAAGCATACATGTTTTTTTGTGAAGAATTGAGGTGCATGTGTGTTCCTTTTTTTATGTATATATTTATATTGTAAATTTACATATGTTTTTTTAAGTACAATGGTCAAACTTGTTTTGCTTAAAATGATAATTACATATATGTTTTTAATGTACATTCTTTAATTTTTGAAATTTATAACAAAAAACATAAATATATGTATGTAACATCTAAAGTTATAACCAACCAAAAAGATAAATAGTATACACAAAATTTGATATAAAATTAAATACAATTCATATAAAAATGTATTTTGGTAAATATAGATGTATATATCATTCAAAAACATGTGTGCACTCTTCCAAAAACATGTGTGCACTCTTCGAAGAACATATGTGCACGCTTTCGTATCTCATTCTACACATGTGTACACACTTCTAAGAACATATGTGTACATGTTGCACTTTCTCGTCAACTTCAATAGAACATATGAGTGCCCTTCCAAAAACAAGTATATCTGCAATAATCACATAAACTTCATAATTAAAGCACCAAAATATATCGATAATGTTGCAATGTACATGGGATGATAAAAGAATGTTCAAAGGACAACCCCACCTTTAGGAACAATTCTCCGGCCAAATGGCCAATTGTGCTTGATTGATACCTTCTGAAGCTAACTTGTATTTCTCAAGCTTGCCATTTTCCTGTTAACACATATCTGGTATGAATATGCATACATAATATATGAATCATAAAGGAAATGCATTACAATAGATACAATAGTTTATAATTTACCATTTCAAATGGCCCAACTCTAGATACATTATTCCACAAACAACAACATTCTTAAATCACGTTTTTATCATCTTCCAACCATCCTTTTTTTTCATCTATCAAGTACATTTTATTTAAATGCAATTCCAAATGTGTCTTACCATTTTATTACAAAAAAATCACACAATCCAATTCCTAACTTGAAGATTCATAAGAATTTTAGGTTTCACAAAAACAAGATGATAAAAAAAACATATAAAATCACTTAATTAAAGAAAAGTGGGAAAGTAACTAACCATGGATGAAACAATAAGACCAGTTTCATTAGGAATGCTTTTACCATGTCTCGATATCCAATATATGTTCCTCATTAACCCCTCCATTTCTTTTCTTAAAAAACCAACGAAGTGGGGAACAATAGTAATCGGGAAGCGGACATATATGTTCACAACCATAAACATATATGTTCTACACCATTTTCCTTGTCAAACATTTTTTTTTTTTTTTGAAAGGCAACAATATAAAAGAACTTCCTTGTCAAACATTTATGTTCACAACCATAAACATATATGTGCTAAACCATTTTCGTGTCAAACATATATGTTCTAAACCAGTTTCATGTCAACATATATGTTATAAACCATAATTCCATGAATCAAAACTTTAATATAAACCCAAAATCTTCCATGAATCAAACTCACTATAAAATTTAACATGAATAACGAGTTCAACAAGTCACTAATTCAAAAGATAATTATAACTATTTGTTTTTTTAATAAACTTAACAAACCTGCTTTTTTTTATCCGGATTCACCACGACAGAAGGTGACCGGTGGCCATCCCGGCTTGACCCTCCACAACAACTATGACCAGATCTGACGGCCACAATCCGACGACCACAATCCGGCGACCATCTCCGCTGAACCTCAAATCACAACTTGACCTCCACCAATAAAGCGATCAGATATGAAAAGCCTACCACATGACTACCCAAGAAATCTAGATAATGATACCATGAAACAAGAAATTGGAGAAAGTGACGGTAGTAAAAGTTGATTGGAATAGAAAAGTACAAGCCATAGTTCATGTAATTTGCTCCACTTTAAATGATTCCTTTTTAATGAAATCTAAATAATGATTTAAGAAAGAAAAAAAAAACGTATAAGAAAAGAGGTGGGGAGGAGATATTTACAGAAGGGCGATAAGAACGTTGACGGCCGGATAGATATTGGTGGTGCCAGGTTCTTTGTGATGATAGGGTTTTTGGGGTGGAGAGGAAAAGAGGATGCATGTTTATTTTTTTTTTTTTTTCTAATAACAGATGGAGAAGAGGAGCGGTTGGTTTTGAGCAACTTTTTAGGGTTGAAAAACAAAATACCCATATTACCATTTCAGCTTTAAAAGTAATAACCTTATTTTCTATTAATTACATAAATGGCACAATTTATTACATCCATTGATTAAACTCATCTAATAGTCTAGATTAGTTTATATGGATTCTCTAAAGTTTTGTACAAAAAAACGGTTCTGCATTAAACGTTACACCAATTTTATATACATATTTATTTTAATATGGATAATCATATATGTAGTGTTCTCACAAGTTTTTATTACAAAAAAAAATTGGAGCTCTTAGGTTTAAAACTTAAAAGCATGTTTCGAATATATGCGTAAATACTCCGGTTAAGAAAGTAGGAAGGGATTACACAAACCACGCCTTTGTAAAAAAAATCATTAAAATGTACTAGTAGCTTATAAGTTAAGAATCTGTAAGAGTTGGTTAAACAGTTAGACCCACGAACCCGTTTAACTCATGTTACTATCAACTCGTTTATATAAACGGGTCAAACTAGTCTTGTTCATACTACGTTAAAAAAAGGTTGGCTTGTTTTGATCCGGTAGTACCACTCACATTTCCTACCATATACTATGTTTAACAAAACTAGTCCTAGTTGTAGCTTTAAGCCGTATTTTTATTTGTTATGTTAACACTTTTGGTAACGCGCAGTTAGGGCCAGTTCGGTTAGTTGGAAGATTTAAATTATCCATCGTGGAGCGGGTAATTCATTTTACTACCCGAAATCGAACCGTACTGAACGGGTAACCGAACAGGCGGATACCCGAAATAAGCGGTTAACCGCGGTTCAGGTCACAGTTAGCCATTTTAGATGTTTAATTGTGCTTAACTTTATGAATAAAAATGATCTAGAAAGTAAAATGTCATTTTATTAAAATTAAATATTGTAACAAAGTGATTAAATTCATATTAAAGTTGTTCCGTCACAATAATTTCATTTGGTGATTATGCGTAACATAATTAATAAAATAAATTTATTCGACGTTTATAGGCCACGATCACATTGTTGTTTAACAAATGTTTACATTAAGAGCAAAAAAGTTGTTATACAATAAAAGTTGTGCAATGATATAATCAATATTTGTACATTTATTTGAATATCTAGTCAAAACTTTCATGTATGTTTTATACGGTTCTGTTCGGTTAACCGTGCTATCAAAAAATAAAAACCGAAACTGAACTGTGATAAGCGGGTTTTTTTTTGTTTCGGTTTCAGTTTATTTGATTTCGGGGTTGTCGGTATCGGGTTGAGCGGTTTGGCTCAAAAAAACTGTCGATTTCTCAGGTTTCATAAACTAAAAAATGTGAAACAAGCATACAAACCGAAAAGCTAAACACTTCTTTAGTTATAGGGTGTGTTTGTTAAAAATAGTTGTGAGCAGTAGCAGTAAGCTGTGAGCAGTGAGCTGTGAGCAGTAGTTGTGAGAATTAGTCACAGACTCACAGCTCACCGCTCCGTGCTTCTTAAAGAAGCATTAAAAAAATGAGCATTCCTAAAAAATAGCAAAACTCATTGCTTTTTTGCCAAACGAACACTAAAAATCAAAAAGCTCTTTACTCACCGCTCATTAACTCAAAAAGCTCAACATTTAAACAAAAACGCTTGTTGTCAAATAAACTTTCAATTTTGAACGTTAAACGCGCTAGCTGATAGCCAAACAGCCAAACATAGTCGTTTTTCGTTAGTTAATGTGGATCTTTTGAAACTGAAAGGGGTGTAAATGTAAAATCATCTCAATTTTGCTTTCATTTTGGTCTCTCATCAAAACACAAACACATTTTCATTTTCCCCTAATTTTATTAATCTTTTTTTCATTTGCAATTTTAATCAATCACTCATGGTTGAGGTATTATATCATATATCATTCTATTCATACTTTTATGTTTTATTTTTATGAATTGATTTTGATTTGATCTGTGTATTATATTATAATCTGTTATATGTTATTTGTTATTTTTAGATCTATAGAAATTATTTTAGTACATTAAAACAAGGTTATAGTTTTGTTGAACAAGACCAAACGTTTTTCTTAATCATTAAACTATTTATGAGTTTTAATGCATTGAAGATAACTAAATGACATGTTAATCATTGAGAAGATATAAAATATGTGAATCGAATTGTGGACTTATCTTTATGTATGATAAGTTAATAGATTATATTGTTTGAAGTTTGATATGGAATGCATGTGGTTTAAGCTTCAGATGGAGAAGAATAGTTTATTTTGATATGAGTTAAAGGATTGATATGAAACTTCATGACTTGGAAAGGTTTTATAATTCTTATGATACTAATATGCGACACAACTTAGTGATGGCCTTCTTAAACCAGTTCATATATAGTATTCCCATAAAGCTGATTTGTATTTTTATGGAATCTTATTAAAGGTACAACCTTAACTGGCTGAAAGTTTTGGATCATTACGTTATGATAGAAAAAATACGGTGTTCAAAGCATGTTGACCGAAATCTTGTCATGATATTGGTTTGTGTAACTAGTATTGGTTTCCGTGACTAGATGGTGAGATTAAACTCATTTTTTGCGGAATGCGAACTTTGGTTTTATATGGAATCCAAAGTACTTGCTGGAACCACTAAGTAGTCGTGGGAAAATGCATTTAACTTGATTTCTGGAATCCGAGATACGAGGTCGCGAGAACATGTGTTGTTCTCATAAACAGAGTTTGAGCATAAAGATTTTTAATCAATGGTTTTTTTTGGGTATGTTGCTAATACATTTAACTTGATTTCTGGAAAATTTAAGCTTAAACGGATGAATTGTTTGGTCACAATTTGTATTTTGGTACAACATTTCTTTTTGGACAGCTTTGTTGTCTTGCAAGAAAAAAGTAAAATAAATAAATAAAAATTTGAGCTTAAACAGAAAAGTCATTTGATCGCAGTTTGTATTTCAGTACAAAAGTGTTTTCTCTAAGAGATTTATTCTTTCTTGTGTTGATCTTTGTGTTGTTTAGATACATGCATTTGAGTTGTTGGGTACAACATTTTTTGGTTGTTTTAATGCATGATTATGTAATAGTTTGTGCGATGTTCAACGCAAAACCTTTTGTGTTATTTGGAGCAAAATATTGTGGCAAAATAGTGCATATTTAAGGTTGTTTGGTGCGATGTTGTTTGGCACTATTCAACTAATTTTGCAAGATGAGAATAACCAAGTCGATTGATTTTGTATCGAGTATTCAAAGTTTGGATGTTGCAAATCTTCTATTTTGAATATTGTTGTGAATAATCAAACTACTTGTTATTCTAGAAAGATAAATAATCATCAAGACTTGTTATAACTCATATTGCTAATAATCGAACGGTTTGATATGTAAGAAATGACTATGTGTTGAATATAACCGTGTAGGACATTATGAAATGTCAAGAAAGAACACACATATAGATGACAACGAATTATGTTGGTTTATGTAACTAACTTGAACAGTGTGATTGTCATCCAATGTGAGCTATAGCCCATTCGCTAAGTTGGACATATTTTGATTGTGTAAAATGATTACACATTGATTTTATATGATTAAAATCACTTAATAAATTGTGATAATCATATAATGATAAGAGATTAAATGTGATTATATATATATGTATATATAATCACAAGTGAATTGGAATGACATGTTATAAGTGTAGGACTTACACATATAACTTATGGGATCCTCCTAAAACAGGCGTGGTTTAAGGTGGTGATTTGTGTAAAAGAAGAATATTAGTAGATGAAGCTATGAGTAATCAGAATTATGCATCCTCTGTCATACGCTTGATTCCTTGGTCTATAGCATGCTAGATTTGAAATTTGTTAATTATGATACGGAAAATAATTAACATAAGACATTCAAAAAAAATGTTCATACACTAGTATGAAACTTGTAAAGTGACAAATTACTAATGTTCTTGATGTCATATCCATGTGATAAAATTCTTATAAACAAGATGAATACTTTGAAAGATAGAACCTTTTTACAAAATTCTTGAGATAAATTTCATGTGGGGGATTCCGGCCTAGCTAGAGTTCAAAAGAACATCAACAAACATGAAGTTCTTGCCTAGTTGGAATACTCAAGAATTACCTGGAGCATGATATATTTAGAGTTGAACGAAACTCAAACTTGTACAGACATATTATGTCGATACGACAACTACTCTCAGCATGAGTTATCCCTATTGACAATGTGAAGTCATAGAATAACATTGCGGATCCGCTTACGAAAAGCTAATTGTGAGAGATAGTTAGCAAGTCGTGAAGATGAATGTGACTAAAGCTCTTGAAAAGTTTATATGAAGGAAAACCTAACCCAGCTGACTGAAGATCCCAAGATCTGGGTTCAATAGGACAACCTACTTGTATAAAATGAGGTCACTGTGGAGGAGTAATAAACTCCACATTTATTTAAGGAGGTTAGCAAACTTCCTAGTCCATTCCTAAACATTGACAATATGTGGTTAAGCATATGGCTTTTAATGATTAATCGAGAATCACCTATGTAAGAGAGAAGTGGGGTCGCTTCTAAGGGAATTGTGGGGGCGCAATTCTTAACAGCTCTCGCAGAACCATGCTAATGTTCATGACCATAACGAACATAACTATGAGAACCAAAAAGTGTCAAGGAGATATTTGTGTGAATATATATTTTCGTCTCCACAAATAGCGGACAGTTCAAAGACATCAAGTTCTACTGGCTGCTAGGAGGCTAAGTATATTTCACGAGGGAAGGTTCAAAGGGTAACACCTACCTATCCAATGCAAATATCAACTGCAAAACTCTATTACAACATCAAGTCGTTGAAATTTGTTTCCCTTTATCAATTTCATTCATGTGGGGGATTGTTGGATAATTTGGTCAAATTAAGTTTGAAGAACAATTGATGGTCATTAAAGATACTAAGGGTGCGTTTGGTAGAGAGAAATTCAGAGAAAAGAAATGAAGTAGAGAATAAAATCTCAGAGAATAGAAATCAGTAGAGAATTGTGTTCAATTCTAATGTTTGGTAACAACAGAGACTTGACCCGAGAAATGAAAAAAAAAATTATTTTAAAAAAAAATAATTTTCAAAAATAATTTTTTTTTAAAAAAAACTTATTTTAAAAAAAAAACTTATTTTTTAAAAAAAAATAATTAAAAAAAAAATTATTTTTTAAAAAAAAATAATTTTTAAAAAAAATATTTAAAAAAAAATATTTTTTTAAAAAAATAAATTTTTAAAAAAATAATTTTTTAAAAATAATTTTGAAAAAAAATGTATTTATTTAAAAAAAATGTATGTATTTATTTAAAAAAAATATTTAAAAAAAATAATTTTTTAAAAATAATTTAAAAAAAAATGTATTTATTTAAAAAAAAACTTATTTTTAAAAAAAATAATTTTTTAAAAAAAAATATATATTTTTTTTAAATATTTTTTTTAATTTTTTTTAAATGTAAAAAAAAAAAAAAAAAAAAAAAAAAAAAATTAATCCATTTCTCCAATTTCTCCACCAAAATAAGAGAAATGGAGCTAACCAAATTACACTACCCAATTCTCTCCATTTCTCTCCATTTCTCTACCCCATTTCTCCGCTTTTTCAATTCTCGGTACCAAACAAGAGAAATGGAACCATTTCCATTTCTCTTGCCCCAATTCTCGGTACCAAACACACCCTAATGGAAATTAAAGAAAAGGTTAATATTTGGTCAAATTAAACGACCGAATTAACTTTGTAATCATGAGCCATTAGTAGGATTAATAAGGTTAATTAATCCAATCGTTATCCTTCATCTCCTATATATAGTGAGTGATATCATCACATATCAACTACAACCGAAAATACACACTCATTCCTCTCCTTTTTGTTACCATTCATATTTCTTGTGTATCCGGTTCGTAATAGAGGGAAGGCACGTTTTTTGTTCGCCTTGATAACCCGTTTGTGCTAACGTAGTTATCCGTTGTTGTTGTATCATGGGAGATAGACGTTCACGATTCTCAAGCACCGTGGAAAGGACGAATCTGTCTTAAGGAAACTGTGAGTATCACAGGCCTCAACATTTTCCTTACATGTGTTTTTGTGTCTCAACAATCAAAAGAATTACGGTATCATTCTCTACCCTTTTATGTTTCCATGTTACGGTTTACTTGTCTCTAATAGCAATACACGTAATATATACAACAGTAACATCAACATGTACTACTTAGAAGCTAAACTAAAGGTTAAACGTTTTTTTGTTAGTAGTTTAAATAAAATCTTGGAACAAATTCTAAAACCTAAACACTCGATATCAAACAGACTTTGAATTCTAAAAGCTACTCTGTAATTGGTTTAAAAGACTTGTTTTTTTAACACATGCAACGTATTAGATAGATTCATAGAAACTAAAAAAGTTAAATATGTAACATTGTATCTATTTTGCTTCATTTTGTTCTCTCATCAAACACACGCACTTTTGCCTAAAATTTTGTACGCATAAATTCATGATTTGATTAAATTATTTGTATCTGTGTATGATTTTGGGATTAATTTTTTTTGCTGTTGCGCGTTATCTTTGAATATATGTGAAATGAAATTAGGTCGAATAAGAAACATTTGGTTGATATTTAAATGTACCGCTTTTGGTAATGCTGGAAATGAAATTAAATTAAACGGTCATCCTTTTTCATTTTTATGCTTTTTTGTTGATGATATGTTATGGTTGCGAAAACAAGAATGGTAAATCATGAGACCACTTGTATCTATATAAACGCTTAACAAGCATGCTAATAACGAAACAACACTTATGTCGTAGTTTGAACACTTATAACTCGTTATAAAGTAAAACATACATTAACAAAGACATATTACATCTTTTCTTTAGCTGAACATACTACATCTTTTGTTTTCATATTTCATTGTTATTGTTGGGTGTAGCATTTTCTCGAATGCCTACCCAAAAAATTTTGTATAGTAGTGATATTATGAAGTTTCGTGGGTATCTAGACCCGTCTCATGATGTCAACTTCCGAATGTAGGCTTTACAATTGCATCGTTGGGAATTGAGCGCCTTGATAAGTTCTTCATAGATTTAGTTTTCTCCAACATCTCAAAACGAATCTAGAATTTTCAAAGAAAAAAGATTCATGCTTTTGTAGTTTCAAACTACAACACGTAACATCCATGTCTATAATTACACACACTTGAACTAAACAACACTTACACTCATTTCTTCTAATGATATGAAAAAAGCCATATTTAACCGAAAGGGTCATGCAATTGAGATGTATCCCACGTCATAAGATGTATGTGAAGGTTAACATTCTCATGAACATTTAAGTGGAGCTCTTAGGTTTAAAAGAGTGCCAATTTTATATGTATTTCTTTTACATATGGATAATCATATATGTAGTTTTCTCATAAGTTTTTATTGCACAAAGTGAAATACTTCTAAAGCATGTTTTGAATATATACGTGACTACTCCGGTTAATATTATAGGGGCGATTACACAAACCACGCCTTTGTAAAAAAAAAAAAAAAAAAAAAAAAAACCTTAAATAGTACTAGTAGCTTATAAGTTAAGATTTATAAGAGGTGGTTAAACAATAAGACCCACGAACATGTTAACCTCATGTTAATGTCAATTGCTTAATATAAACTACTAAAACTATTGTTCATATTACGTTTAAAAAAGTTTGGCTTGTTTTGATCCGACAATTCCACTCATCCTACCATATACTATGTTTAACAGAACTAGTGCTAGTTGTATTTGTTTAGTAAACACTAGGAAAAAAAAAAAAAAAAAAAAAAAAAAAAAAAAAAAAAAAAAAAAAAGCATGCCTGACGGGTAAACCTGAACGAACCTTTTTGGGCAGGGTGGGGCATGCTTATCGGGTTATAGGGCGGGTTTCGGGACCTTAGCAGAGATTCTTATCAGGTTTTGGACGAGGGCGGGACACAACATCTCCATCCCGCCCCGCCCCAAAACATATATACACGTATACATATGTCTATATACATAATATATTGTGTTAGTATTTCCGTACTAAAACTACATTTCTTCATGGGGAATGAGACGGGTTGGGGGGACATCTCGCCTCAATGGGGATTAGGGTGGGTTTGGATATGATTTTTTTAATCACGTTTGGGGATGGGGATGACCGTCTCATTGCCATTTCTAGTTAACACGTTCGGACCATTAACTAAAAAACGTAAAATAAGCATACAATCTGAAAAGCTAAACACTTTTTAAGTTGTGATGGGATCCTCTCAAGTTGTGTTATACAACTTGATCAATTTAGATGATTGTGAGCCATTGAATTTGATTTAATGGTTCAAATCAAAAAAAGTTTTTTTGATTTGAGCCATTAGATCAAATCCAATGGCTCATAATTCCCCAACTTAAGTCAAGTTGTATAACATAACTTGAGAGAATCCCTTCCCTTTTCAGTTAGAGTATTCGAGAAAAAACATTTAAACAAAATCCGAAAAAACATTTAACTGATATGTATGCATGTGTCAGTATCCATTGGTGACAACAAAAGAACCCATTTTTCACAAATAAATAAATAACTTTCACATCTATTTAGGCATAAAATTAGACTTGAACGTTAAACGCTTTAGCTGACATTCCTTTGTTTTTCCTTTTCATCAGTTGATGTAGATTTTTAGAAACTAAAAGGGGTGTAAATGTAAAATCATCTCTAGTTTGGTTTCATTTTGGTCTCTCGTCAAGACAAACACAAAACACATTTTCCCCTAATTTTATTAATCTTTTATTCATTTGCAATTTTAATCAATCACTCATGGCTGAGGTATTATATCATATCATTTTATTTATACTTATATTAATTTGATGTTTTATTTTTATGAATTGATTTTGATTTGATCTGTGTATTATATTATAATATGTTATATGTTATTTGTTATTTATAGATCTATAGATTTATGATATGATTAGATTATGTGTACGATTAGGTTTTCAGTTTTATATGATGTTTTTTGGTTATGGTATTTTTAATGTTTTGGAATTGAAATTAGGGAGAATGATGAAATGATTGTCACTTTTTTTGTGTTTAGGTTTAGAAAATATGTGAAATGGTATTGGGTCAAATAATCGGCTTTTGTTTAAGTTTATTTGTCCGGCTCTTGTGCTTGCTGAACTTTCGAAAAGCTAATAAGCTCATTTTGAAGGGCTCATCAGCGTATGGGAAGCTCTTGTTAACTATAGACAACAGCGGGACAAATAAGCTTCAACAAACACCTAGGAAGGATTTTGTTTGAATTTGATGTTGTAAACGTGTAAACGGATACTCAGGGAGGGCGAGTCTGATACAGATGTATGCGGCCTAACCGGGGTATTCTCAAATGTGTAGCTAGTGTGGTTTGAACCCTAGACCTCTTTGAATATGCTGTTGTAACATATTCGGAAGCGTTGTTGTTCATAGGGTTAGATTATTATCAGAAAATATTTTGTGTTGTTTGTTGTTTTTGTTTATGGTAGTGAAGTTTTGTTAAGCGACATCGAAACCAGAATTAGTATTTGCCTCCTCCCATCTCTAAAAAGAAAACGGAAATAAGAAAAGTGACAAGTTGACTTTCTTGAAAACTTCACTTTGGGTTTGGTGCACAAAATGGATTCATCATGAATCAAGTAAAAGATATTAAAGGCGTTTGTCAAATACTTACTGTGAGATGCATGGCAATTGAGTTAAGGCAACATTCTTGCGCTACTTTGGCCGAATCTTATGCTTATCGATCTTTGTTCTTATGACTTCTCTTCTATGAAAATACTGGGCATTGAGGGTTTACCTCTTTCGTAAGAGATGGTAATTGAAAGTATAATTTACGATACCAATACAATATCATTTCGCTAAACGCCTAAACCCAATATCTTAGTGACAACAGAAACTTGTTTGAATCTGCTAAGACTACCTTCATAAGTATTAGCCCAGATGTCTTGTGAATATGATTGTGTTTTCACTTTTGTCTTTTGTGTAGTTGGACTAAAGTAAATTGGGACACTGAAACTGGATCACTTGTTAACGAAAACGTTTCTGGATATATATTGATTGTTTGCTTTCATAATCCTATATTTGTGCATGGAAGAGAACATAAATCTAGTTTATTGGGTGTTTTTTACTGATTCAGTTGCTATAGTATTTAATATTGTATCGCTTATCGTTGGCTTCCATCACTTTCAAAGATATGTTTTATTAATTAATTTTTTCGTAATGCTCTTTTCAGATCGAATTGAAGACTGCACCAGGTGACTACCGCTTCCCAACAACAAACCAGAGTAGACACTGCTTCACTCGCTATGTAGAGTTTCACAGGTATGCTATCACTGTAGTACATGAGTGGTTTTATTATAAGTGGATGCATAAATTCATGTTCGTTTTATGTAGAGAAAGAGTAAATGCAGAATGTTTGATTTTTACCTCTTAATCGATAGACATCAATTCCTTAATGTAAAGGGTATTAAACACCAACTAGAAATTTGTGGAGAAATAAATGTATATGCTGCATCGTACTATAGAGTTGCCCATTACGTGATTAGTTTTTCTATTAGAATGAAATTAAGAAAACACCAGCGTATATCTAATATTGGGGTCAGTTTTACACCGTCATCTGAGACAATTGAAACGCCCAGAGCTGTTCATGAATCTTTTGATCTGTCATCTTTTTTACTCTATATATATGCTATATGGTTCCCTCTTATGTATTTGAAGCAGTATGTATGAGTATTTTGTTTAAAAAGTTTGTTCGTTTGCTAATTAATGATCAACTACAGATGTGTGGCAGCAAAGGGTGACGATACTTCAGAATGTGAGAAGTTTGCTAAATTCTATCGTTCTCTTTGCCCGGGTGAATGGGTGAGTAATTTGTTAGTTTCCTTTTATCCGTAATAATAACATTGGTAGCAGTCAAATAACATGAGATGATGAAATATTCGTTCCTTGAGAAAACTTAAGGTATTTGGATTTGCGTTTTGAAACTTTTATTGGTCTAACACAGGTATTGGAAAATCATCTCAACATCTGATTATTACAACTTGAAATAGCAAAATTACATTCAGAATCAGATAATAACTTTCAAAACGCACATCCAAGCACCCCTAAAACTCATAGCTATCCCGAAAGACTTGATAAAGCCGAGATGGGATATGAAGTTGCAGTTTTTAGTTTTTTACCAACTGTTGTTATGTCGTGTGGTTGAGTGACTTCTTTGTTATGATGTTGCAGGTTGACAAGTGGAACGAGCAGAGGGAAAATGGGGTGTTTCCAGGCCCGCTGTGATCTTATCGAAGGAAGCAGTTCTGGTGATGGCGTCATCTATTGTTTGCTTTGGATTTTCTTCTACCATGTTATTGTTTTTTAAGTTCCGTTGGATAATAAGACAGCCATTTTTTATGAACGTTGTTTTCAGCACATTTTGCTGATCATGTTGAACGCTTCAAGTTTCTGTTCATGGTTCATTTTGTCCAAAACATAATTTGCTGCGTACCTGTTTGTTACATGTTGAATGTTCTTCTTTTTTCATTTAGCTTGTGGGCTAAATAATAAGAATTCTTCAAACACAAACATATCTTGATATATGCTCTACAACTTCAAATAGCAACAGTTTTAAAACCCGGTTTTGTGACTGACCCGGTCACTTGATCATAGTATTACACTGCCTTTAGCAACAGAATGTTTATAATGATCATCTTTTTGAAGTAAGTAGTGTAGTCAACTGCAAGACAACAAATAAATCAACTTGCTAGTTAGTTCATAACAAATAACACCCGGTCAATTGATCATACTATTATTACACTGCCTTTATGTTACATAAATCCAGTTATTATCATTATTAGTACACAAACAAAGCATAACATTTTATTCATGTTCTTATCGACTCGTATTCATTACACCCAATAGTAAACCTTAGCAAAGCTCTAATCAAACAGTACGATGCTAAAGAAAATGGGTTTTTGAAGAACAAAGAAATGAAAATGAATAAACGTTTCAATCTGGTTTGACCCGAGTGATGTAAAAACAAACGTTTCAATCTGGTTTAAAAAAAAACAAAAAAAGGGTCACTTTCAGTCTAGTCACCCATCCAGTTTTTGGTTAATTCCAATTGAACCTTCCGGGTCAAGCCATTAACCGTTAAACGACCGGGTCTGCCAGTTAAACCGACCGGCTCGGCTATTTAAACCAACGGGTTTAGTTAAATGACCGGGTCTACCTGTTAAATCGTCCGGTCAACGTTAAACCAACCGGCTCGACAGGTTAAACAGCCAGGTTGACCGGTTAATCAACTGGGTTGACCCGTTAAACGACTTGGTCGATCGGTTAAACGACCGGATCAACAGGTTATACGACCGGGTCGACTGGTTAAACTAACAGGGTCAACTAGTTAGAGCCGGGTCTAGCAGTAAAATTTGAGAAGCGTTCAGGATGTCATTTAAAAGGTGATTTTTTGATTATATCATCAGAAAAACACAAAAAATAGTTAAAAAGGATTTTTGGCAATAACCTTCTCAAAATCGACTCTCTACATTTGAGAGCCTTACGAATCTGCTCTGTTCTTGCTACCCAAAAAACACTACCAAGATCACTTTTGTTTATCTACACATATTATAGCAGGATAAAAACGCAATCAACCACATTCAAAAACGTTCACGAAACTAAAACTAGTAACGCACATTCACTCCATACAACAGAAAGCTAAATGTAGCATAAGAAAACATTCATGCATTAAAAGTCAAAACAGATGTAACATCTATAAGTCTAGACATATCAAGATGACACATAATAGTAATAGCTTAAAAGAGTGAAGTTCCCTTGCCCTTCTTGTCTCCACCAATCTCAAAATGCTTGCAACGCTGCATGAAACATGTGAATCGATGGTTAATAATTGCACAAGCAGAGAAGGAAAAACTCGCAGAAAATGTTTCAAGCCAGACCTTGATAGCGTGTTGTGACACATGCTTGCATCCTTGGCATTGCAACCTCAAGACAATCTTCTTGGTGGTTTTGGCCTGTTCAAAAGAAAGCAAGTTGATCAAATTACAAAAAGAGATATGATTAAACTAAAATTCCAACCCCTTGTATATAAGGCTATACCGAGAGGTTGCAAAATAAATATGTCAGGAAAGTTGCTTAATGGGTTTTAGCAAAAAAAGACCAAATTACTCTAATTTTATTTCTATCTGTTTGGACTAACGAGAACCTAAAGCATCAACCCATTCAATGGCGAAAGCCCAAAATTGCTACTTTTATTTGTCAAAAGTAGCCTCAGATGTAATTAAAACGTATGGAATTTGATAGCTACAAAAAATTATGAGAATTTGGTATTTCAAATGAATTATCCGCAAGCGCTCTAAAAGTAACAATCAAGTTGAGAAGAGAAAACACAGAACAAAGATTTATAGGATCAATCAGTATTACGAAGTTATGATTTTACCTTCTTGTGAAAGACGGGCTTGGTCTGTCCACCATATCCTGATTGTTTCCTGTCATAACGACGCTTTCCTTGAGCAGCCAAACTATCCTTACCCTTCTTGTACTGAGTCACCTTGTGCAAGGTGTGCTTTCCGCACGCCTTGTTCTTGCAGAAAGTCTTCTTAGTCTTGGGAACGTTCACCTGCAAAAAATAAATATAATTTTAACATTATTACACAAATACTACGTAATAAATACAACAAACTTCATTTAGCATTAGTCACAAAGGCTGACAAGACATTCAGAGCAATTGGTGTCAAAGACTTCAGTACACAAACATTCATCCATTAGAATTAACTAACAAAATTTCAAAATTTAGTCATGAGTTACATAAACAATCTCAGATACCTACGTCAAATTGGCATATAACCCATCTACAATGTTTGTGTACAAGAGCATGATGGCAAAACAATATTACTAACAATCAAGAAACTATTTGCCATATGTCAACCAAACCAGGCTGCATCTCACATCCAATCTAACGACAACCGCTAGTGTCATTACAGTAACATTCAATATCCAATAGTCATCAAGACATTCTTCCATCTCATAGTAAATTCACTCATCAGTATCTATAAAACACTTAGTGTGCGTTCTCTACAAAATTTCCAGCGCATTCTCTACAAAACATAAATTTCCAGCGCATTCTCTGCAAAACATAAATTTCCAAACTTAACAAAGGAAACTACAAAACACTTATTTTGTGTTTTCTTTGTTTCCCTTGTAACTCCCTTCTTTTCTTCAAAATAGAAAACAATGTCACATGAACGCGTTTTCTACAATTTGTGAAAAATTTAATCCCCTTTGTTTTTTACAAAACTGAAAATAAATATTAAGAAATTTTTCTCCAACTAAACGCACTCTTAGAAATTACATTTTACAGAATAATAAGCAGCAAACAGCAATGCTAATAATCATGGCACATAAAACAGATAGGCCAAACAACAAAATCATGTCTCAAAATCTAATATATTTAAAAAAAAACTTAAAACAGTTTCTAAAACTAATTAGATCAAGTTTTAATATATTTTAGTTCAATACAATAAAAACATAAGCCCAAACAGTAACATACATCTAACTAAGAATATAACTAACAAATAAACACATTATAACTAAATTCACATCCAAAATCAATCAGAAATGATTCTGAATCACATTTATAAACGGTTGAATATAAAAATAATGATTCGAGCACTAACATCCTACAAGTGATTGATGATAATAATATAAAAGTTTGAAGATTTTACCATGGTTGAAGATCGCCGATGAACTACGCCGCCGGATGAGATATATGATGAGCCACAAACCACTTTGTTTTTAGGGTTTCTCTTTGATTTTTAAATGTCTTGTTATTGTGGTTTTAGGGTTTGTCAAAGGCCCATCCAAAATGATAAAGGCCGGCCCGTTTAAATCCACGTTTCTTCTCAAATAAATTATTCTCAATAAATAGTTTGTTGGTGTTAGGCTAATGCTAGTGGTAATTATAAGTAGGGGTGTCATTCGGGTCGGGTCGGTCGGGTTCGGGTCAGTCGGGTCGGGTCGAAGTCGGGTCAAGCCAAAAAATAATATACTTGAACCCGACCCTATTTGAACTCGGGTTGGTCGGGTTCGGGTCAAATCGGGTCGGGTCAAGTCGGGTTCGGGTCAAGTCCATTTATATAATTCTAGAATTTAATTTCATAAATTTAGTAACCAAACATTATGAATATAATGTCTATTGGTTTTTAAAAGGTTATTATATTCATACCAGTAGAGCTATGCACTAATACATGCATTTTATAGTTGGATTTACACATTTTCTTTTTGTAATGCATTTTGTTTTCAATCTGAGGTCAATTATATAGAATGAAAATGAATATAAAACCAAATATATGAAGCAATATATGTTCATGCACTAATTTGGGCCTTTCAATTAAATAAAGATTGGGAAAAGTTAAAAAAAAAAAAAAAAAGTCGGGTTAGTCGGGTCGACCCGAACCCGAATTTTCAAATATTTTGAACCCGATACCCGACCCTAGTTCGTACTCGGGTTAATCGGGTTGACCCGATTGACCCGAATTGGATTTTGGACCCGAGTAACCCGACCCGAATTTCCTTCGTCGGGTTCGGGTCCGGGTCGGGTCGGGAAATATGACACCCCTAATTATAAGTTTTGTGGTTATTCATTGTCACTTTAGCTTTCCCTTTTCAAAACTATACTCGACTATAATTTGTTAATAATGCAACCGTAGCTACAACCAAAAACATACTCTACAAAAATAAATAAACAAAAAAACTACACACATAAACCAAATGAAAGTTGTGGTTGGGCCGACAACCATAACTTTGAAATAGTTAGGAGACAACTTGATCATGCTCGGTTGAGTTAGGGGAAGCAACACGGTCACATATTCAGTTGGTTAGGTGTTCACCCTTCCATTAGCATTGACCTTACTACCTATTACTTTTTTATTCGACCAGATCGAAAATAATTTGGTCCGGTCCTCGGTCCAATTATTTTTTTTATATTTGGTACTTATTTTTGTTTGGTCTTACGTATAACCGGTCATTAGCTTTGATAGCTCTGACTTGGATCGAACGTTTCGGTCTAGTCCATTGTCCGGTATTTTGAAGAAAGTCAATTTTCGGTTTGGTTCTATTCGATTTTCAGACCGAGATCATCCCTAATTTGATGTGAGGCATAAGAGAATTTGTTTGTAGGCATAATTTGGTTTCATCTCATTTTTTTCTTTCCGACGTGAAAACACAAAAATAAAAACTAATTTTTTTTTCCTCTACTTGTATGTATTTACTTATTTTTTGCTTTCTTCATTTCTCTTCTTTCCATTTTACAATGGAAAACAAAGTGGACGTTTGCAAATTTATTGTATACGTTCATTATTATAGTTTTATCTCATATTTAACGTTTTAAGTATAGGTTCGCAAACTTATAACATAGCTTTTGGCTTTTACTCTTCTAAACAAAAGCAGCACCAAATTTTACAACTCTTAAAATTCCATTTTTTTTTCTCATAATATTAATGTGATAACCTTTTTTTTTTTGAAATGTGAATTTCTTATAAAGTGCTTCGTGTCGCGGTTCGACAGCGGGAGGTCTAGACTACGTTGTCTAAACAGGGTCCGCGCTAGAGAGCTCCCTCGAAGCGGAAATGCCTATTTCAAATACCCGATGGGGGGAAAACCCCCTACTAATCCGCCCGAAGGCACGGCAATTAATAGGGGTAAACCCTTGCCTTTTCCAAGATTCGAACCTGGGGTTACCAGGCCCAAACCCCTTCATTAAAGGACTACCTTAAAGGAAAATCCTCATTCAAACCCCTTGCAGGATTTGAACTCAAGACCTCCCTCCCCCAAGAGCCCCTAAAGACTCCAAGGTGGCCAACTGAGCTAAGCCAGTTGGTTATTAATTAATGTGATAACTATTGGCATAAAGCACAACCTAATTTTCTTGCAGTTTGTTGGTTGTTATAGTTGTCTTGAAATTGCAATCGACATAATTGCTACTCCGTATATTGAATGTCTACCTTCTTATATTTTAGAGAAATGATCATGATGACTGCAGACAGGGACTCACTTATTTTATAACCCATCAGGATGATGCCAAGTGGTTTTAGGTCTAAGTTTAGGCCTAAATTTAGGTCCATGTATCATTTCTTTATATTTTAAAGTAATACTGATATTGAGTGTCTACATGCCTCACATGCTCAAGATTTTCTACTAGCTATCCCTATAGACGGGTGGGTTCAACATATGTCACTGGTGGAATATCGTACTATCTTTAAGTATCGCCTTATGATTCCTTATTTCCGGTTGATGAGATATGCCCAGTTTGTCGCAAGGCGTGTTTGGATTCTTTTGGGGAACACGCAGTTCATTGCAAAGAGCTCTCGAGCTTCAAGTACAAACATGATATGGTTAGGGACGTCCTTTTTGACGTTTGTAGGCGTGCTGGGATCTCCTCCAAGAAAGGACCACCTGTGAATTTTTTGACTGATCCGTTGGATGGAAGATCCACACTCAGACCGGCTTTTGGTGTTTGGATGGGTTGGAGGGAAACATGCATGTGTGGATCTAACAATGGTTTCTCCTCTCGTGGGTTTGAGTAGTCAGGTTTTACAGTAGGACAAGCTGCTCTGAAATTCGTCTCGAACAAAGTGGTAAAACACGAGAAATCGTGCATTGAAATCAACATGTTTTTATTCCTTTCGTATTTGATACTTTTGGTTTCCTTGCACCGGAGGCTGTGGAGCTCCTCAACAGAGTCCAACGAGTTATGTATAGCAATGTTATGACACCTGGATCTACAAACGTAGTTTTTTAAAGAATTGGCTTTGCAATTCAAAAATGCCTAGTTGTGCAACTTGTTGTTTTTTTGCCTTGCATCTCTCTGTAAATCGAAAGAATGCTATTATTGTGAGTTAAAAATGAAATGAGTACAACCAATTAATGTTAAAAAAAAAAAAAAAAAAAAAAGCCTGGTATTATATTGTTAAGTACATACAATAAACCTCGTATGCACATGAGATTAAAACCTATTTTTGATAACAAAATTTACAAACTTTTGTAGTTAAAAAGTAAAACAACATGTTCATCGTAAACTAAACAAGTGAATTACTTATTTAAAAATGCAAAATTGCATAGACAATTATTGTTAAGGTAGAATACTTGTTTTAAAAACGAAGACAAGTATTAGAGGCGGAGGGTGTGGGCATATTGTGGCTCGCCGTGAGCCTACATGGCACCTCGTCGTCGGCCTCCGTCACACCGGGGGCCTTCGCCGTTGGATCCACCGCCGTGGTGACGACGAATGCATTTTTCTGACAAACCCACGAGTTAACTAACGGATATATTTGAAATCAAAATATATCCATTATTAACGGATACAACTTTTTTTTTTTTTTTTTTTTTTTTTTTTTTTTTTAACTCACCACCCCTATAAATAACATATCATATCCACCATTTTTATCATCTTCATCTCCTCCATCTTCAATCAAAATACTAAACCATTTCAAACTTGCTGAAACATGAGTTACACGAGTGAATCATCTTATTCAGGTGAAAGTGACGTTGAAGAGTTAGCGGACCTAGAAATGTTTATTCAAGAGTTTGAGGCAGAGCAAACGTTGCAAGAACAAGAAGCCGGTCCTTCAAACCATGGTCGATACGTCCCCCGTGAACGTGAAGTTGCTGAAGCACGTCTACTTGCTGACTATTTTGGTCACAACCCAAAATATACGGATGATAATTTTAGACGTCGCTTTCGTATGAGCCGTCGTCTATTTTTACAAATAGTACAAGGTATTGAAACATATATTGAAACTCATCATCCTCTTCCTAAGCATTTTGATTTCTTTAGAGTGCGACCAGATTGTAGGGGTGTAATGAGTTTTAGTGTGATTATGAAATGCACATGTGCCCTACGCCAATTGGCTTACGGGGTAGCACTTGATGCGTTAGATGAGTATTTACAAATAGGTGAACACTGTGCACGCGATTGCCTGGATTTTTTTACTATGTGCATAATCCATCTATATATTAAGGAGTTTTTAAGAAAACCAGATGAGGATGACATTCGTCACTTATACCATGCACATAACACTGTTCATAAGCTTCCAGGAATGTTGGGGAGTCTCGATTGTATGCACTGGGAATGGAAAAACTGTCCGAAAGAATGGCAAGGCCAATTTCACAGAGGTGATAAAAAATATTCAACTATAATGCTTAAAGCCGTTGCTTCATACGATTTGCGGATTTGGCATGCATTTTTTGGGGTAGCGGGTGCGAATAACGATCTAACGGTTTTAAATAATTCTCCGTTATTCGACGACCTGCTTGATGACATCGCCCCTGAGGTTGAGTATGAAGTATACAGGTCTAAATTTAAGCAAGGGTATTATCTAGCTGACGGAATTTACCCGGAGTGGACATCTTTTGTCAAGTCATTTACAGTTGCAAGTAACCCAAAAAATGCCGCATTCAAAGCGAAAGAAGAAAGTGCTCGAAAAAATATCGAAAGAGCTTTTGGTGTCCTCCAAGGACGTTGGCATATCATTGCCCAACCGGCGCGGCAATTTACTATTGGCAAGTTACGGAGAATTATGTACTCGTGCATCATATTGCATAACATGATTTTGAAAGATCAACAATTTGCGATATCCGACATTGCTGAAACGTATATTTCTCCGACACCAAATTTACAATAGACATGGATTGAACGTTGCGAATTGCAAAGGAAAAAAACCAAAGAACTACATGATAAACGCAAACACGCAAAGCTTCAACGATGTCTCATCGAGCATGTTTGGCAACAATTTCAACAACAGAATCCAAATAATTAGTTTCGTTATAATTTTATGTATTTCTTAAGTTGCGTATATTTTTTTACCGTATCTTTATTTTACGTTTCGTATGTTTTTTATTATGTTATGTATTGTATTTTTATTTTTAATGAAATGAATTTAGTTTATTTGAAAAATTGAATAAAAAAATAAAGTGGTAGTGGTGGGCCCAAAATGAAGAGGTTGAGGTTTGTTATGAGGGAGAAGAGTTTGTTGTGGTTAGTTGTGGAGGTTTATTATGCTGATGTGACGCTGAGGTGACAGTGATGAAGAGTTTGAGCTCCATCACCACACCCACCCCTCTTATGCATTATGGAGTATTTGTCGTTAAAGGTGTTCCAGTATCAAATCTTTAGATTTAGAATACTCATTTTAGGGACTAGGCAAGCTAATTATGTATTATTTTTCGTAAGAAGTTGGTTCGACGGGCAATTTAAGGATTAGACAAGTAAAATATTAAGGATTAGACAAGTAAATTATGTAATATTGGTGTAAAAAATTAGTTAACAAATCTATGTATATATCTTCAAATTATATACATAAACTACGCACTAATTTATTTTATGAGAGTGTGCTTGTAGTAATAAACTTTCTTGGTTTTTTAACTCTCACCAATGTGGGACATTCCAAAATACATGCCTATATTATTTTTATCCATCATAAATCCTATTTCAGGTTTATTGTCTCCATTCTCCAATACTGATGGGTTATAAATCCATTTGAATCAACATACAATTCTATATCAAATTTTTACAAAGATAAATCAAATTCATACGAAGTAACGTCGATGGTGGATTTGTTGTACAAAATTGATTGCCTGATCTTGAAGGCTTTAGCTCTACATTTATACATCATTGGCGTGCTGGTCTCCATGCTATGAATCGAATCTTGTACGGAGTACTTCACTTGTGAAACACAAATGCTTACATGGTATTCTAGTCCCTTGCTCAAATAATAATAATGATGCAACCAGAATCTGATTTTAGCATTGTAGTTTTGTTAATCATAGTCAACCCTTTAGTCATCTATGAATAAAAAAACCAAAACAGTTTACAAGTCGAGTAGAGGAGGCAAAACGGGCGGGCCGGCGGGCACGGGCACAGGATAAACGGGCACGGGCTAGAATGGGCACGGGCTAAAACGGGCACGGGCTAAACGGGCACGGGCCAAACAGGCACATGTTATACAAATCGCTTAATAAAAGACCTAAAACGACGAAATAAATTCCTTAAACGTAATATCTTATTTATATTAAAAAAACTTAAATATATTTTGTAAAAAAATATTTTTTTTTAAAACGATCGTAATGTTCTACAATTGAGAAAAAAAATGTGCCCGTTAGTGCCCATTTAAGTTTTCAATGAGCTATATGTGCCCATTTCAAAAAAAAGAGGGGGCTAAATGTGCTCAAATCTTTTAAAAATGTGTCCATTTAGCCCATCTTTTTGCTTTTGGGCACATTTTGCCTCTTCTAGTCGAGGCAGCAATTCTAACCCGCATTAAGTAATACCAGTTCTAATCCAACCCAATTATATCCCATCACCCGACCCTTAACCCGATCATTATGCCAACAGTCCACGTCCGAACAGTGGCTCAAGCACAAGCACCAGAACTCAAACACACAAACACGCCACATAATTCTTTAGAAAAAATACCAGAATGTAAATTGCATGGTTCCAATATGTTTCAAACAAGGTACATACCGTCCATCATGTTACTGATATAATTTTACCAAAACTCAACCTGATCTTCCTATTTCTATATCTAATTCTAAGAAACAAGCTCCCAAGTGGCCGAGTCCCATTTCATGGCTTAAGAAAATTTTCAAATGTTCTTTGATGTTTTAGGCTTTTAGCGCGTCGGTCAGTGTGCATTCATACTTTTAAAGTAACTTTGTCAACCATTGTTTCCTTATGGATCTGATGGCAACTTTCCTCGACAAGATCCAGAAGCTTCTCTAAGTTAGTTGCCCATAAATTTAAAATGTCATTGCTGTCTTTTTCTTTCTAACTGGAAACAGACAACACAAAAAAGCCATAAGCTCATATGGTCACTTTGAGCTTATGTCTTTTTCTTTCTAACTGGAAATTTGTTTTAGTAAAATTGGAAGAGCTCATATGGTCACTTTGTTTTATAACCTAATTAAGTTGAGCTTATCTATACTACTTTATAATGCATTTAGGCCTTCTAAAATTAGAAGGCTTAAAAATTCAGACTTTTTTACTTGCTTATTATGAAAAGAGTTTTTCTAACAAAAAATTAAGATAAGGAGCTCCAATCATGAGATGACATGTGTCACTTCTTAACAAACTCCAAGCCTAACTTCTAACAAACTCCTAACCACTAAAAATTAAGATAAAGAGCTCCAATTATATAATGACATGTGTCATTTCTCAACTAAAAAATCATCTTTATTTTTAAATTAAAATATCTTTTTATCTACTTATTTTTTTTATAATTTAATTTCACCATATTTTCTAAAATTTTATGCTCTTTAATTCAACATCCATTTTGATATATTTTTATGAGTTTTTAGTTTTTATATTTTTAATGGGTTTATTTTATTTTAATTCAAATTTTTACAACTTTAACCTTTATTTCATTTATTTCAATCAATATAATCTTGATTCGTCAAAATCATATACTTTTGGGGTAGTGTTTGACGCGTAAGAGATTGCGATGGTATTTCTATATGCTGGAATAAAGATGTCGCGGGAAAGCTACGGGAAAGTTACGGGTAACCCAAACAAACACTTACAACTAACACATATACATTCGAAGTGTTGTGAAACGAATTCACTAAACGGGTAACCAAACACATATAACTATACTTATCGCCGCCGCTGTGCGCGGGTACCCGGCTAGTGACTTCAAATAAGCCATAAGCTCAACTTGATAAGCTCATAACACAAAAAAGAGGGCTTATGAACTTATCTTATTTCTACGTATGTTTTATAAGCTTAATTTTTATGGCTTATTTTGAAAATTTCTGGCTTATATAAGCTTGTTATATAATAAAAAACTTATATATGCTGATAAGTTTCAGTGAAAAATTGGGCTCATAAAACATAAGCCGAAATGAGATAAGCTCGTAAGCACAAAACTAAGCTTTAACAAACACCCCCTAAATAATAAATTAATAATTCAATTTCGCCTACTTCAACAGACCTGACAAGATAACAATCTTATCATAAAGCGCGCGCATAGTAACACATCTCCAAAATGGGATAGGTCATTGGTAGCTCTAAATGGTTGTAATATCCCCCCTAGTTTTTTTTTTTTTTTTTTTTTTTTTTTTTTTTTTTTTTTTAAATTATAAAATAATCAGTACGCAAAAAAAAATATAAAGTTTGACAAAAGAATTATAAAGGTTGGTATGCATAACAACAACTCCCTTCCAAAATATGAGTCACAATTTTCTTCGTAGACAACAATGACTCTATATTCAAATCCAAATCCTGCAAAAACATACACATTAACAGTTCAAATTAGTAAATTAATCAAACTAGTAGAATAAATGATGAAATAGAAGCTAAATTTTACCATAATGGCCAATGGGTTTGCATTTTGAGTGAATGAATGCATAATGAAAGAGGGAAAAAGAAAAGGATTCATAGCTTTTTGAACAAGAAATTAAGTGGGTTGAGTAGTTGATTATGGGTTTTTTTGGTTAATGAGCTTATTTAAGCATGAGGTCTATTGGGCTTAGAGAATGTAAAACATTGGTAGTATAATGTAGTGATGTTTGGGATCTCTGTAAGATGGTAATGATAATGATTGATTTGATTGATTGATTACAAGAATACATCATACACTTAAATATGCAAATACAAAACATTCTAGATTCGGGCTTGGGCCCGTTACATAATACATGCTAACACTCCCTCGCAGTTCGAGCGGCGAAATCGCGAAAACTCGGACTGGAGATTAAAAGCTAATAAATAATAAATTAAAGCAAATAAATAATTGTTGATGAAGACATTCAACAGCAAGCGGAAGCACATCTTTAGCAGCAGGCAACAAACCGGATAAACCAAAGTATCTGTACCAAATGGGATAAACCAAAGTATCCCTTACCAAACAGGATAAACCAAAGTATCCTGACCAAACGGGATAACCCAAAGTATCCTCTACAACTAAAACGGGATAACCCAAAGTATCACCTATAACTAAAATGAGATAACCCAAAGTATCCCTTACACTAGCATTAAAAGAAAAGATGAAGAAAAAAAAAACGAAAGTTGGTTCTAAAATTTCAACCTCAAAGAACCTTCCAAATAAACGGGGCGCATTTTTCCCTAAAAAACATAAAGATCCACCTCAGAAAAAAAAAAAAACATCAAAACCTATGTGGCCACAATGTTTTTTTTTTTTTTTTTTTTTTTTTTTTTTTTTTTTTTTAATGGAATTCTACCAAACGCTTATTAAAATCAATTCAATAAATTCCAAATAAACAAAAAATAAAAAAAACAAATACTAAGAAGCCATAGTCAAATCGGGCATTAATTAGATTCATACCCCACTAACAGACTAGTACTTTTGCCATATTAATGATCCAATCAGAGTTTAGCAACGAAATTTATTTTATTAACGTGGATGACCGTAACTGATAACCAAACAAGACTTTGAACAGAAGTGAAGTGAGTTCTTGGCTGTTCCGGACCGCCTGCCGAAGCCGACGGCCAGAAAAGGAGATGGTTGTTCCTTTTTTTTTTTTGGTTTTAGGGTTAGGTGTTTTAGGATCTCTCTGATACCATGTAAGATGGTAATGATAATGATTGATTTGATTGATTGATTACAAGAATACATCATGCACTTAAATATGCAAATACATAACATTCTAGACTCGGGCTTGGGCCCGTTACATAATACAGGCTAACAATCTCGTCATACTTTGTTCCGGCGAAATTAAGTATTGTTGTTGTTGCAGTGATGTTGTAGAGTTGTGGGAGAGTAATACAAGTGGTTACTAGTAGGCGAAGTAATATTATGTTACATCCTAGGAGGCGAAAGTTTGGTAGCTGAAAACATCGTCGTTGGTACTTGTTGTGACTTAAGTAGTAATAAAAAGAGTCGCCTTGCAAGGCAAAATACTCATGAATGACCAATAGCGAATTGAAGTAATATAGTGAGGGGAGGGTGAAAACTCTAGGTTGAATATAACATGGAATCATAAGCTCTTAAGTAGTCGGACGAGCACAAGGTTCTCACTGCGTGTGGCCATTTTAAATAGGTCGAATGTCTAAGCTTAATATTTTTATTATCACTTTGAATCGGGAATAAATGGTGCAAATGATTTACTTGGTTGGGCTATATGAAACTGGTCGGTTATAATTGAAATCGATAAATGAGCGCATTGAATATGCACCTAGCTTGTTTTATTTGTTTATGATGTCTGCACAATCTGATCATCCAATGCATTTTCCATAACAATCACTAAAAGTGTAAAACACAAGCATTTTCTACATGGCATATGTTATTTAACAAGGAAATATGGACAACTAGAGAATCTTTGTCACAGAAAAGAGAAAATGTGTTCGTATTTTTTGAAACTTCTCTATTTAGTTTTCTGCTATTATATATACTAATAAGCAGGAGCTAACATTGTGCAAAACAAGCATTTAATGCAAACTTTACAAAATTGGCAGAAACAGCCCCTGAGGTTCAAGTGTCACTGCAAAGTAAGTCCTTTAACATTAATAATCTTTCGCAACTTGGTAAAAACAACCCCTAAGGTTTAAATGTTGTTGCAAAGTAAGTCCTTTAAGCAATCCCGCTGCATCGCGCGGGTTTTCCAACACTCGTTATAACTATAAGTTAGAGAATTTGAATTTAGAGTTCTTAAGTTTTCACAAGGTTCTTTAAAGAAAGAAGAATTACTCCATTCCAAAAAAACTAAAGAAAGAAAATTAAAAAAAAAAAAAAAAACTTCTCTACAATTAAAGACACCCTTAGCTACTACTACCTTGTTTCTATTTTATGCCTTACTCGTATAATTGATGGTATTTGATGTTTCCAATTGTCTTTAACACACTGATTTTTATGCAAAGTTGTATATTACATTTTTAAAATTTTTTTGATAATCATGGTTTTCAACTTTTTGATCGATTAATTTACGAGTTTAAGTACAACATCACACAAACACAACCGAACCCTACATTTTTTTGGAATGTTGTTGTTTACACTTTGCACCTAACAGAAAATGAACCCGTACGTGTACATACATTATTATGAGATCATAACAATCTTACATTTCTATGGTTGCTTATTGTTTGGAACTCATACTCAAGAAAGGTATCCAAAGCACAATCAAAGAAGGCTGAAATCATAAGTGTGTTAAAATTTCACAAAGATATTTTTTTCATGTAAAAACAAGATTACTTATAGTATGTTGGCGACTAAATTTTTTTCATTGAGTTGGTGATGTTGACTTGAGTATCATACTCGTATTTAAAGACAATGGCCGAGTCAAAAGTTAGGATAAAATTGAAACACTGCAAATCATAACATGATCTTCATGTAAAATATCATGATATTCGTATGGCTGAGACGTCCATGTAATAAACTATGAATCGTGTTCGAATCCAATCCTTTTATACATCACCACAAAAAGTACATAAATTTCAATCATTGAATTTGGCTTTTCAAGTAACAACAAGAATACATCCTGGCAAGACATATGTTACCGAATCTCTTAGGAAAAAAACAACATATGCATGCAAACACCCAACCATGTACTTTTAATAACACAAGCTTGAACTTATTCAAATTAACATTAAACTTCAAAGTTTAACCTTACTATTGTAAAATCTTCATAAAATTACAAGAAACGCATCTAACGAACGACGATTTTTCATAAAATTACTAAAAACGATCAATCATTTTCATGTAACAAGAAGATCACATCCTAGCAAGATATCATATGCATGAAAACAAACATGTACTAACACACGATTCATTAACCTTATTCGAAACAACATAAAACTTGATAATTCAAACTTACCATTATATAACATCCATTAAATTACAAGCAACACGTCTAATGACCAACAACATTCACCCAAACAACTTATTTACTTGATTTCTTATGGGCAATTTTTAAGACCATATCACAAAACAATTTAAACGTACATGCGTTGACATTAAGTTCGAGATTATTGGATTTCTTGATCGATAATTATGGTGGGCTAAAAAGGGAATAAGCATTCTTAAGAAGATCCACACGAGATTCAAGTAAGAAAATATGAGCTGCAACCCTATGGAACAGGGTGTCCAAGTCGGATGGTTCGACACGCCCTCCGGGTACGATTCTTTGGAGCTGCCTTAGTTTTCTTTCCATGGACTTGCGGTTTTCGTTCCTGTTGAATAGCGCGAATGCTGCAGCTTTCTTTTTTCGCCTTGTGACGGAGCTACGACCAACTACAACACCTCTCCTCCATGCTCCCATTATGTATGTTATATAAGATGTATTTATCTAAGTTGCTCACACACTAGAAGTGGAGAAGAATGAGTTAGGAAGTTGCTATTTAAAGGGAAAAATATGGACTCTCTCACTACAAAGACAAATATGTTTATTGATATTAAATGCATACCCGCGTTATACTGAGGTAATATAAAGGGACATGCATGGTTGTGGTGTAGCCGTCGTACATCTACAGTAGTTCAATGGTGAAAATTAGACGATTTTTAAGTAAAAGAGTGTGTGGTATGGTTTTGATGTTTTCATGATAAAAGAGAGCTTGTATGTGTGTGTTTAGTTAGGCTAGTGGTAACAAGAGTCACCACAACGAACTCCGTGATGTCATTTCAATGTCATGTTATTTTCTTTTCTCTTAACCAACTTAATCACCAACTTAATATAATAAGATAACCATCAATTAACTATAATAAAATAATCAACTTAACAACCAACTTTTATATTTTATTTATTTTATTTTATTTAATTTTAACACTAAAATTGAAATTTCGTTAATAATAAAATAACATTACATTAATAATTCAAATGAAATAAAAAAAAAAATTATAATAAAAACTTAAAATATTAGTCTAAATTATATTTCTCTTTGATTTGTTGCTTTATCTCCGGCACCGCTTCTCATTGTCTTCTGGTTAAATTGTCCTCGAGACTATGATAGAACAAGATGTTTTTTTTTCGTTGTTTTTCTTTTTGAAAGTTGAACATTTGACTTTGTAGTTCAATTTTTTATTGCCTTTGTGACTTTTTTTCTTTCATTTTCATTTGCCGCTACTTCATCTCCAAAAAATACATACGGTCTTCATTCTTTTTGGAAAAGAGACCAGAGTGGACGTTTTTACATTTTTTGACTAACAAATCAAAAAATTGCGGGAGCAACAGCTGAAGATTCCGTTGGAACGGAAAACGATGGCGCTTTCTTCTTAGCTTTGTCCCTGCTCATTGGTCGAGCATCCTGAACCTCTTCCTCCTCTGTATCACCCGATTTGTCGTTGAGATTAAAGCCACAATGTGTTGAGTCTGATGTGTTGAATGAGATGGTTTCCAATGTTTTTAATTTTTTATTTACATCGGCTTTTGTTTTGCAAAATTTTGGCAGTCTAATCTCCTCGCAATTTTTATGTCCTTTAAAAAGTTTCCACGACACGACACATCTAAAATTTTTAGCATACACCATACGATATTCATAAATTGCATTATCGAACACCCCTTGGTCATTTAACCCACTCTGGTTCCTCCATACAACATTATCGTAAATTGCGCAAAATTGACCAACTTAAGGACGAATCAGCGATTTCCAATTGCAGTTGAGAACATCGTAGCCTCTTCTCGATTCCCTCATTTTCCTCTTAAAGTAGGCTAGTACCTCCGCTTAAAACCTATCACTCTTTAAGCATTCTGTTAGGATTTGGAAAATCCATATAGAAGAGTCGGTCACCCCGAGTTTAGTCTAGCATGTGTTAGCTCGTAGACTTAGTTATATTTATTAGTTATTTAGTTAGTTATGTAACACCATAGAGGACGGACGGGTCTTTACCCACTGTATGCCTGATCCACAGCCTGATAGAAGGCGTATTATGTAAGAACTATAAATACCCTAAACCTCCCAAGGTAGAGGGTTAGAGCTTTCATTCTTTCAAATCCAACCTTCTTGTTTTCTCTCACTTTCTCTCTAGAGAAAGCATCCCATCTTCTACTTTCTCTCTCTAAGTTTCTTGCATAAATTCGAACTATACTTGTGTTGATTTGTGTGTTACAATAACCAATATATTACAATTGGTGTCAGAGTCATGGTTAGATTATAAAGTTTGGTTATTGTGTATTGTTTGTGGTTTGAATTTCATAGCCTAAAAATACACCAAGTTCGAATTTTTGATGGTTAAATGGGTTAAAGGTTTGTACTTTTGTGTTTAGGATCATTATATTAGTTTAGTTTTGGATTTGGTAGGATTGTTTCATCTTGGTTGTGGTGTTTTTGATTGAAAACGCAAGGTTTTAGGAAAGTTTCTTGACTACGTTTTAACACTCGGACTTATTTTATTGGGTGCGATTTGTTACACTTTGGCTGCGTTTTGGTTGTTCTTGGCTTCGGTTTGGTAAATTTGGGTTGCGGTTTGACAGATTATTCCTGCGATTTGGTGTTCCAAGAGTGCAATTTGATTAAAATATTAACATTTTGAGCTGCGTTTTGTTAGGAAAGGACAAAAGGACGATAGTGCTTGTACTACTGAAAGCGACCTGCGTTTTGAGCTTACTGCGTTTTGTTGACTGTGTTTTGAGCTTACTGCATTTTGTTGACTGCGTTTTGAGGTCTGCGTTATGATACTGCGATTTAATTCTGCATTTTGCCTCTGCTATTTGCTGCTGCGTTTTGCTTCAGTGAACTGCGATTTGACATTGCGTTTTGCATCAAGAAGACTAAGTTTTGACTTTTGCGGTTTGACTACTTGCAGTTTGACCAAAGTTGACTTTTTACGTCAAAACTTCAAACGACCATAACTTTTGAATCGTAACTCCGTTTTCAGCAAAATACCTGTCAAAACGATCGGAACAGCCTGAATATTGTGAGGTTTCACCACAAAGTTGTGAAACGAATTTTTCGAGGCCTAAGTCCCCTCCGAGAGAAAGTTATTGAGGTTTTCAAGTTTTCAGACCAACTTTTCACAACAACAACCGTGCTTAATCTTCATCAAACACATTTCCTTTATCTTTGAATCGATCCTACATCAACTTTATCACAAATACCTTCATCAATGGCAACTCAACAAGACTAAAGTCCATTAGGGTACACCTTCGAGGCCTATAACCACTCCGGAAAGAAGATATTGAGGTTTTTAAGTTTTGAAATCAAATTTCCGCATCAACAACATACAACCAAACAACATTTATGCTAATCCTTCAAACAAACATCACTCCTAACACACAATATTCTATCATTATGCCGATCCATCAGTTATCTTAACACATTCTATTGGTCAGTGTCTCACGGTTTTTTTTATTTTGTAAAATCCCTCGAAAGATTATATTTCTCGGTTTAAATCATAGATTTGTAAAATACCGTGCACGTCAACATCATGCATAACACTTCGGACTCTGTTGTATCTGAAATTATCAAATTGTATGACATGATCGATGAACATAAGATTCCCAACAAAGTACAACTGACAAACGTTGTTGAATCAGTAACGACAAATTTGGGAAATAGCGATATGGTCTCACAACAACAATCAATCATAAAGGAATCCTTGTGTTCAAATTCACTAGATACAGAGTTGCACCAGATACACCAATTGCAAATTATTGCCAAGGATAGTTGCATTGAACCTTTTCGACAACTTCATTTACACCTCACGTTACTTCTAGTTGAAGATAGATTCACGATGGGATTCGAACGAGCATTTAATGCACTTTTTCGTCAAGATGTATCAACATTTACGGGCACTTTTTTCTTGAACTTAGGGCAACTTGAACAACATCTTGACAAAGAAAAAATTCAAGAAGCCGGATCCAAGGCTACAAACAATTTCAGTCATTCTTCAATGGTGAATACACTTGGGATTATGATGATCATATGACTGAAAGGTGCTTTACCAGTCACACTGGAATGGAAGCTGATGAGTTCAGAGAAACATAAATCCAACATATGGATAATGTTAAGAAGTATTTTGAGGAAAGAAAATATAACGATGACAAGGTGAATGAATGTCGGGTGTAATCAAGTGATACTAGTGTTGAGTCGGGTAAAGCATCGGATGATGAATCAGTTGACACTGAATCCAGAGGTACAAAGACATATAAGCTAGATACAAGCAGCAGTTTGGTGACTCTTGTTGCACAAGATGCATATGCAGGTATCAGACAAGTTACTGAACATGTGTCATGTGCTGAGGTACCCTTAAATGTACAACAAAATGTATCTGCTAATATACTTAAACAAACTGATCACGATGCTGAACATGATAAATGTTCTGTAGCTGAGGCTGATTCTAAAATTAAGTGTTTCAAAACAAATGATGTGGTTGAAAAGAAAATTTATGATGAACTTTCAAACAGATTTTTAGAACTTGAAAAATATTGCATTTTAAAGTTTTCAATTTAATAAACCATGTAAAAACCCGGAACTTCCTGAATTCCGTGAATTTTTTGAAATTAACACTTTGAAAGCTCAACTTCAAGACAAAAACTCGACAATCAACAAACTGAAGAAACAAATTTTTGTTCTGAATGAGAAAAGTAATATAGTCAAGGCTAAACATGACATCGATGTAATAAAATCAAGAAACATCAAATTGGAACTTTGTGTGACTAAATTACTTACGGAAAATGAGACTTTGAAAGGCATCAAAAGGACCTAGGTGACTCAATCAAAGAAACCAGGACTAAAACTATAGAACAAACAAATTTTTTGATAGCCAAAAATGTTGAACTCAAAGCTCAACTTCAGGAAAAGGGTTTCACAATAGTTACATTAAAGAACGAGCTCAGAAAATCAACAGGAAATAGTGTGAACACTAAGTTTGCAAAACCATCAATCTTGGGGAAACCAGTTGTTCAACCACTTAGAAACCAGTCAGTTGTTAGACAACCGAATGCGTTTAGATCTGAACGACCAAAATCTTCAATAACTCGGTTTGCCTCCCAAGTTGATGTGAAATAAGTTTTGATAAAACCAGTCACTTCACCTTATTTGCCTAAGAAAAATGCTCCTGGTTCTGCTAAACCTCAAAAAATAGCTACACCTACACCTAGCACTTCTAGGACTAGTTCAAAAACAGTGTCTAAACCGAGCATTAAGATCCAGAATTCATATGACATGAATGACTCGTACAAGAACTATAATCTATAAATATGTAGGAAAAGGGCACTACTTCAAAAGGATGGAATCTTAGGTGCACGACCTCGTATGATGCCTTCTAGTGTATTGCAGAATACGGCTAGTAGCGAACCAAAACCTAGGAGTACTCAGTAAAGAAATAGGAATGGTATAGTTTCCAAGAGTAGTTGCATTTCGATTAAAGCAATTCCCGTAGCAGATCACTATAAGAACTCTAGATGTTTTTCCGAATCCAAACAATTTGTTTGCTCGAATTGTCTGAAATGTGTCTTTAATGCAAATCATGATAATTGTTTTACAAATTCCCTGAATAAAGTAAATGCTGGTGCTAAGGTTCAATCCTCTAAGACTAGAAACAACAACAATCCCGTAGAACCAAAGAGCCATACTAAGAAACCTGGTAGGCATATTGCTATAGGCCAAAGGTTTCCTCTCAACAAGTCTTCCACCGTCGATAAGAAACCAAACATCCCTAGATCTTGCCTTAGGTGGATACCGACGGGGAAAAGTTTTAAGATTGCTAGTCTTAGATGGATATCTACTAGGAAAATGTTCACTGTTTGCAAAACCATGGTTGACCATGAAACCCCCTAAGGGTTTGGATACTGATGTCACTAACCCATATATATGCAATCAAGCTTGTAATGTTAGTGCAGGTAGTCCTTACTCAGTTGCAGATACATCGATCTTTCACTACATGGGATGGCTCAAAGTATGGATGACTAAAGGACGGATATCTTCTGATTCAGGAGATAAGGCTAGTCAAAGTTGATGTACATGCATAATGACTTTTGTTCGCATCAGTTCAGGCCTCTTACTTCAACATAATGGCATCTGTAGATAACACTCTAGGCCCCGTTCCTCAAAGAAAAGAAAGGTGTACGCTCTTCAGTGCGCTTTATCTTCAAAAAAAGAGAAATTCTCTCGTGAATGACCATTCTCATCTACATTCTCCATCAACGAGCTTCATGTTTTTCCCATGCTCATTCAGTCATCAAGTGGATCTACGTACATTGGAGTATATTTTTATTCACTTGTTCAATCAAAAATTGGCAACTACATCTGCAATTTTTAAAGGGGAGAAGTGTGAATAAACTAAATGTCAGTCATCAAGGGTTACCGTTGATCGTATTCTTATTCACTTGTTCAATAAAAAATGGCAACTCCAGATGCAATTTTTGAGAGGGGGAAGTGTGAATGTACATTTTGACTGATGTTTGAAATCATGCTCGTTCAGTCATTCAGTTGATCGACGTACATTGGAGTATATTCTTATTCACTTGTTCAAATCAAAAATGGCAACTTCGGATAAAATTTTTGAGGAGGAGAAGTGTAAAATGCATGTTGATGGATGTTTATTGTTCTAAAACGCCTAATGTTCCACTTACAAAGGATAAATGGGATTTATTGTTTGGAATTCATTGTTTCAACTTATGTTTGATGAGTACTTCCAACCTCCAATGAATGTTGATAATCCAGTTCCTGAAGCTCCTGCTTTGATTCCTACTGACTCAACTGGTTCACCTTTTTCAATCTCCATTGATCAAAATGCACCATCTAGAAGTACATATCAGACTACTCAAGAAACCCAATCTCCAGTTATTCCTCAAGACGTTGTTAATGACTTTCATGATATTGCAGTTGCACTCATGAATAATGATCCGCTCTTTGGTATTCTTTTCCCAAATCTTCACGGATTATTGTTCCTCCCAATGTGCACTCTGTAAATCAACCACATGAACAATAAGGAAAATGACAACCTCATCCGCTTGAAGACATTATTGGCGAATCTTCTAGATCAGTCTCTACATGTATATCGTTAGGAAGATGGCATCGATGTTGAGGAATCATTTACTCCGGTTCATTCAGTGGATCGACGTACATCTGATTGTATGTTTAGTCATGTGTTGGGCATTTGACACAAATTGATTACTTTGGAGTTAATTGTTTATCACTTATTTGAGATTGAAGTTAACTTTCACAAAAGCGTGTTCTTATTTTATCTTGAAGTCGGGGTTGGTTGGATGCATGACTTTCAATGATAACTTGCTCGTGCTTAGAATTTGAGTTGAAAGATTTGGCTTATCTAGTTACCAGCAATCAGGGTGGATCATTGAAGACCTGGTTAACTATCACTTTAAGGATTTACGTTATTTTACTTAGTGTCACACGCAGATAATTTTGTGGATAATCGCAAGAGGTGTTAATGTCTCATACTTTGATTGAGTATTGAGTACTTAGAGATTTTCTTGAAGCATAAATTCTTGACACCGTTCTTCCAACATTAGTGCAAGATTAAGACACCAATGCCGGGAATTCGACTTCAGTTTCAAGTTTGGTATATCGGGTTTGCTTCATCAGTGGTCACTTCAAATTGTCTACATATGGGTTGATAAAGATAGTCATAGAGAGTTTTTATAGCAATTGATTCTCACATGATTCATTTGAGCTAATTGTGTTCTTCTCAAAAGATTTCAAGAATATGAGTGTATTAGGTGTTGCTGATTCTGAGGTATCAAAACCAACAAGGTGGAAGGAGACATAAATCTATACACACAACGGGTACACATGATGAACTTAATACTTATGCTTAATTAAAGCTATTTCGGGAAGACAAATGTCACAATCGCAGAGAAACTCAGTATTTAACTCGTAGCCTTTGATGTATTATTCCAACTATTTGGGGGAAGGATGCATTATTCCAACTATTTGGGGGAAGGATGTATTATTCCAACTATTTGGGGAAAGGATGTATTATTCCAACAATTTGGGGTAAGTGGTCTCTTGACACTTTTGGTATGTGTTAACTCAGCTTTCAGTAGGAAGAAATATGAGAAGAATATTTGGAGCGTGAGATGATATTGCTTGTCGACATCTTGTATATACTTTATGATAAAGTGCTTTCGGTTAATGCTTTATGTACATGATAATATCAAATAGTCCTGAATTTTAAGTGTCAATTTCCCCCGATAATGCTCGTATTTTATATCATTTATATGGATTTACGCTTGTATTCCTTTATATTTCACTTTCAGGTAAATTACAAGCATTGGAGCTTACGAGAAGTGGATTTGGAGATTTTCTAAAAGATTTATGATAGTATGCCAACTGTGAAGAAGCTACGGCGTAACTCTCTCTCTCTCACATTGCGCCGTAGCAAGTGCGTTGACTCAGAAGACCAACTTAAAGGCAATTATGGCGTAACTCCCAACTAAGGTTACGCCGTAATCAACTAGGTCAAGAAATGTTTTGCGCCTCCATCAACTACACCGTAACTCCTCACACGGATTACGGCGTAATCTTAGCAAAAGTAACATGTATTGAAGTTACAGCGTAACCTGCTTACCGAGAGCATTATTTGAGGAATTATTGAAGTTACGGCGTAACTCTCAACTCAAGTTACGCCGTAACTAGATCGTGTCTATAAATACCAGCCCTAATTTTTGCATTTCACATCATACACTCACAACTCAAAGGCATAGAACGTGAAGAGGGGTCTAAAGGCAGATCATTCGGAGCATACAAAGCCATCTCCAAGGGAGAAATCACTCCCTAACAATAAGCATTAGCGATCATTTTATCTTTTACTTTCGATTCATGTATTTCATTATGTTAAACATTGAATTCTTTGTTTCTTTTAATATGATCGGCTAAGCACCTTTGGTGCTAGCCTAGTTATGATTCCTTGAATGTTTTGTTTATGTTTTCATGCTTCCGTATAATTGTGTCTAGTGTATGCATGCATAGTTCGTTGGTAGTTACCCTAGCTTCGGTAGTTTTGAATGGCGGTCGTATCTAGTTGCTTAGGAGAATTGACCAACTTACCCTAAGTAGTTAGGTAGAGTTGGGGAGGGTAAGAATTGACCAACTGACGACCCTTCCTCGCTTGTGCAAACTGACCAAATGATCACCGGTCATTTGGATGAACTTAAGAAGTTTGGGATGAGTGTCTAAGTTGCTAGCGCCCGGGCACTCATTATTTTGAATCTTGCATGTAGGGTACTTAATGACTTGGCTTAGGTGACTAAAAACAACTCGACTATCAAGGGTAGAATCTTGACCTCGGGTGGAAGCCTTTGTTGATAGGTTAGGACGAACTGACCAAATGTTGTCCTAGCGATTTAAACCACCAGTTGAATCAATTGAAAGTAGTAAAACGTGGACATTACATGATAGGATGAGTAATTAAGTTAGCACACTTTACCTCTATTGATCACAACCTCTCTTTATTTTACGCATTTATTTCTTGTTTATTAGTTAATTAATTATTTCTACTATACACCTGTTAAAACCAGTGACATCTAGACTTAATTAGAATCCGCTCACATAGCTCTTGGGACGACATTGGTTTTACCGATTACTATACTACACACGACCGGGTACACTGCCCGTGAGTGCATAAGGTGGACCATAAGTAAACGAGATATTATAAATATTAAAACCTGGTCAGAAAACCTGCATCAAGTTTTTGGCGCCGCTGCTGGCGAGTTATATTAGGATTTTGTAGGACCTTAAATATATCAACCTTATCACACGAATACCACGTTTACCACATTACGCGTAGAACACGTTAAACACAAACACAAACTATGCGTAGAAGAAAGAAACAAAGATGAGAGAAAGATGGTGACTTGATGTTATAAAACCGTGTATGTGTAGAGAGAAAGATGAAAACAAGATGTTGTATATTCCAAAGAAAACACACACACACACTTTCAAGCACACCCCTCAAATGAGACTTTGAGGGGTATATATAGTACAAGACATAAACGCCCTAATGGGCTTGGCCATAGGCTTCGTGGTGGAGTTGGATTGGATTGGGTTACATGAACTTATTCAAGGCTAGCTTAACATAACTTCTAACCATTTAGCTTAGTCCAATCCACGAGCCCGTTGACTATTCTAATACAATATCTAACACACGTTACAAAGTTCCTAAATGTGAATGACCATTACTTCTAATAATAATTATTAAGGCTAACAATCTCCCCCTAAGGGGTGGTCATTCAAAAGATGCTCCACTTGATAGGATCTTTGCTTTTCTCGAGCTTGAACTTTGTGTGTAGATATAGAATAGTCTTGTTTCTTTGTTCCTTCATGCTTTGTAATCAATTAATGTGGTAGAGAGCCATTTGTTAACTTCGTTGGATAGGTGTCTCCACGTCTTTCTCCAACATGCTCACACTTCTATTTGACTTTGAATTACCAATGATGAAGTTTACGAGTCTTTAAACTTTGTAGATTCTTTGACATTGACGAAGAATCATCTTTAACTTTGTGTTGCCTTTGATTTTGATGAAAACTTTCATGTGTTGATGGTATGAGCATGTGAAGAATCTGCATGATCTCTTCCTCCCGCGAGCATCCATAAGAAGAAAACATAAAACATGGGTTAGAAATAATCCATCGCTTACAAGTTTGAATTTCGAGTGTGTTAACAGCATAGTGTGAAAACACGTCTCTAATTCTCACAAAGGCCGTTCCTGAACTGGAGTCCCACAAGTGAGATAACGCGATATACCGAAGTACATCTATAATTCAGATGAGTCACTGAAGTACACCGAAGCATCACTCCACGACTGTAGACCGTTTGAGACACACTAAGCGTAATCCACGGGGAGTTACCGAAGTGACCTGCTGTCAGGGCTGCTTGATGTTGAACCTGGCAGGAGTTTCCATTCAATCATTGAAGATCACAGATGTGAAACTTCTCATAAATGTTCTGGCAGATTGCTAAGATCTGCGTAGGACTCTAGAATATATCACTTGTGTCCTTATTGATGAACAAAAAGCGATGTCATGTCAAGTGTTCCTATGAGATCTTTTGATGAATCTCGTGGCTCTAGACTCAATTAGTGCATTTTGGTTTTCCTGAGCGGAGACTAGGGAGAGGGTCTCCTTCTTCAATATCAATGATGTCTAAGAGAAAGTCGATAGATTATGTAGGGTTCCCAGTGAGAATGAAGCAAATCCTTTTAAGAGGAATTGAGTGGCTAGAAGGTTTAGTGCAGTGCGTCACTGGGTCCATGAAGTCTTTGTCTTCAATACCAGTGTCATCTAGTGACAACCAGTAGCAGATGAGTTGAACCCGGTTTCTGCCCTAAGGTTGAATATGGAGGGCTATTTCTTTTCACCCTTTTTCATTATATTTCTTTTTAATTCTTCAACCCCTTGATGAGTCTCTAAATACTCATCATTTTTATAACATTTAAACTGCAAAATCATCTGAAAACATTCAAAAACGCATCAAAATGATTTAAATATCACAAACAAGTGTTTTATGTGTTTTAAATGCAAAAATATCAAAATCAGATGAAAAACATATCAAATTTGCAAAAATTGCAGTTTTAGTCCCCCAAGTTTCCAAAATTGTCAAAAACAGTCCCTGAGCACAAAATTTCAAAAGAAAAGTCACCAAAGGTCCTTTTTAAATCATAACTTGTCAAATTTAGTCCTTTGGTGAAAAATTTCAAAAGTTTGAGAAAATTACAAAAATAGTCCTTCAAGTTTCAAAATTGGCAGAAATGGCCCCTGGAAAATTGAGAAGTGGCAATTTTGGTCCTTATACTTTTTTAGAATGTCACTTTTGGTCCTTTGAAACAAGTTTGATGAATTGGCAGCTTGGGCCCCTCAAGTTTCAGAAATTTACACAAAGGTCCCTAAGTTAATAATCCTTTTAAACTCATTTTGGACCCTTGACACCCCTGTGACCCCCTGTCAATTTACCTTTTGGACCCTTTGCTTTTTAACCCCTGGTATTAATAATATCCAGTCAACAAGCCAGTCAAACCCCACTTGGCGCCTTTTGCTCCTTCTTCCCCAACCACTATCACTGCTCACCAGTGAAACCATCCCCCCTCCTCACCATTTCATTTTCCTTGTCTCCCCACCTCATCACAACTCCAAATATCATTAAATGCTCATTCTCCCTAAACACTCAAGTCCCCCACCTGTTGATAATCCTTTTTGGCGCCAAATCCATTTAAACGGCCATGATCAATTTTACTCATCCAATGGCTACAAAAGAAAGTGGGATCTATTCTGAGTACAAGTGGATGCACATTTGGGTATAAAAGGAAGAATGAGAAGAGATGAGGAGCTAAGTAGTATAGAGTAGTTTTAGTTTTATGTCGTTTTTATATTTCCAAGTTTACTAGTGTACTTTTAAGCTTTTAAGCTCTTGTTTGAGCAATATTAAGTGTATGTAAACCTTTATTGAAAACAAATTTCCAGTTTCCATTATAATTTCAGTTTATGCATATTTTATGGTTCAAAATCTCAAATTACCTAAATGTTGTTTTTAGTTGTTGTTAAGGATTGAAAAGGCTCACATAAGCTCTTATTAAGCTCTTTTAAGCTTTTAAAAGTCATAAAGTTCAGTTTAAAGTTTTAACTCAAAAATTCTCAAAAATACCAAAAAAATTAGTGTAAAATCAAAAATCAATGATAATGAAGATCAAGACTGAAGCAAGGTGTAATCTGGATTGAGTTTGGTTTAGAGGCTTAGTGGTAAGCCTATAGGATTGTTCTTGGTACCCAGTTCATGGTCTTTGGCCGAAAAGCAGTTGTAAGCTTTTTCAAAAGCATTTTAGCTTTTTACTGTTTTAGTTATTCATAAGCTATAATCTGTGTTTGTGAATGTTTCTTAGGTGTATTTAAGCAAAAGTAAACATTAAATCAGTAGGATTGTTCTTTAGAATTGAAATTGCCAAGATTCTTGGTTTAGCAGTTATGTAAACATAATGGTCATTTCTCAATTTCATGTTGTTACTGTCCTTGTTTAATGCTTCATTAGTTTTGTATAATGATATTATAAAGTTCTGAATCAAATTCATTGTCTTAATCTGTGTTAACCTTTGAAAAATCTCAAATCTGTTTCAATAAAGGGTGTTTGGTTTTGCTCTGTTAACCATGCTAGAGGATAGCTCAGTGCTTGGTATCTGATGGGTCATGCTTGTTTAGTCCCTTTGAGCCCTTACCTGTCTTTAACTTAAGCCCACAAAGCTCAAAAGTCAAAATGAGCTCGAATCTGATCCTGTTGCTTAGTTGATAGAATCAGTTAACTCAAATCACATCAAATGGGTTGAAAACTTGAGAAGCTTGCCTGATAAAGTTGTATTATATCACATTTCATCACAATCAGTCTTACATTTGCTTGCAAAATTCACCAAAGTCAAATTTCAATCTGTTTTAAAAAAGGTCAAAGCTGCACACAAACCATTTTGTGCAGAAAGTGCAGCAACTGCACAGTCTTCATTTCAAGAAGATAGGGTCTAATTTTTGGTCTAGGTATACTCTGCTAGGTGGTTTACAATTCCACACTTTTAGTTTTTGCATTAGCTTATTGGATCAGAAGTTAGATAAGCTCAAAGTTGTTCCCTGCTTCACTGTTTCTGCAATTCAGCAGCTTCTTTCCAATTATGCAGTTTTTGTTTGGTCATTAATTGCTTCATTACTTGTCCTCAGTAGATGTAATTTTGGTTATATGATCTCTGGTTGGGGGGCTTTAGAACCACATTTCTATTTTTCTGTCTAGCTTCTTGGTTAAGCAGTTGCAAGTGCTTATAGTTGGTTCCAAAATCTGTTTTTTAGCTTATTTCTCTTATCACCAAATCATTGCTTCTTGATATCCAGTAGCTGTAGCTTGTTGATCTGTGTTGCATTTTGGTCACTTTAGCTTATTAAAGCTTCTCTTCCAGTTTGGTACCCTTTGGACTCCATTTGCTTATGTAAGTGCTTATTTCAATAAGCACTTACTCATCAGTTTCAGATTCTGCCAAATAAGCCCTTGTTTTTATATTTTTCCCTTATTCCTAATATCATTTTAAGCTTTTCCTGAAATTTTCAGATTTTTCCAAGTTGTTTCACTATTTTTCTTAATTTAAATTAGTTTTTAAGTATTTTTAATTAGCTTTTAATACAAAAAATTAGAAAAAGGTTCAAAAAAATAAGTTTTCATTTTTCTTAAGTCTAGATAAATATAAAAAGAGAAAAAAATATTTTTCTAAATTTTTCTTAGCTTAAATAGTATTTTCTAGCATTTAAATTAGTTTTAAATAGTTTTTAATTAGTAATAAATATATAAAAAGTCTAAAAAATATATTTTCTGTTTTAAAATTAGTTTCATCATATTTTAGATTTTTCTAAGTTATAATTTTATTTTTCTAGGTTAATTTTGTATTTTCTTGTATTTTAGTGCATTTTAAATACTTTATAAATAGTTTTTAATTAATAGTAATTAAATAAATAGTTGTAAAAATAATTTTCTTTTTCTAATAATTTTCTTATATCATTAGGGTTGTAAAAATGTATTTTTCATATTTTTAGGATCTATATTGTATAAGTTTCACTTTTTATTTAGTACGTTTACGTTATTTTTATTTAAACGTAAGTTTTTAGTTTTAGGTTTTAAACGTTCATCACTTTAAAAATAGTGATAGCGTTTATTTAATATCTTTTATCTTTTTAATCTTTTTAATTTGCATTTAAGTCGCTTTTATTTATTTCCTTTTTCAGTAGTGTAATATCCTATCCAAATCCTTTCTGATCGCTATCATTAGTGGTCATTCTATCGTCTGATCTAGCGTTTGCACACCATTGAGTCTCCGTGGGACTTAACGACCCGGGAATCCCCTGTATTCTCTGATCTTCATTGCATCTGTGTCTGAGCAGTTTTAAGTCTGTTTGGACTTGACGGTTCTGCGCGGATCAAATTTTGGCGCCGCTGCAGGGGAGGCTTTAGCGTGTGTTTAGCCATTTTCAGACCCACTCTTGCACATACCCCATCTTTTGTAAAAAGTTTTTTGTAAAGTTTTCAAAAAAAAATCCAAAAAGTTCATTAACACTTTTCCTAAAGTGTTAAAAACGCCAAAAATATTTTCATTCTTTGTTTTTATCATCATGTTTTTCAAAAATCTCAAAAATATTCCTCTTTACCCTCTCACCTTTTTGATTCTTCATTTCTTACCCTCTGTTAACCTTTGATTCTATTTATGTCTTATCCTCACCTTCTTGATTGTCAATGGTGTGGTGGTCCTTATAATGGTGGCAATTGCCCCAGTTGTAGCATGGTGGAATCAGGAAACGGGTCTGTCTATAACCAAGATCCCTATTCCTACCATAACACGACTGATTTATTCCATCAGCTACCACACTGTGAGACACATCAGTTGTACTGTTGTGAGTACTGTGGTGGTTCACACTCCAGTTCTGATTGTCAATCGGGAAACACGCTTGTCTATGAGCAGGTTCCTGATACCAATTATGACTACAACACATACCACTCACAACCACATCAGTTTTACTACTGTGAGTATTGTGGAGGTCCTCACCCGAGTTTTGAGTGTCAAACAGGGAACATGCTTGTCTATGAGCATAATCCTTGTAACAATCATGACTCTCACATGTTTGAAAATTTCCAACCTCCACAGCACTATACGGTTCAAACTCCATCTGAGCCGTTATCTCATGAAATCTCCCATGATCTTGAAACCGCAATGAAATCACTTAAAGATATGATACAAAACTTCAAGGATAAAGTGAGTAATGAAAAGACCATAGGAGAATTGCTGGCCGAAGAACGAGAAGAACGAGAGGCTCGCAAGTCTAGGGAAGAATCATTAATCCTAGAGCAAGCAGCTCTAAGACGTTCCCAATTTCTCAAGGCAGCACTTTATGACGATGACGAGGAGGGTTTTTATCCTTTTAGAAATAATATTTCTCAACCCCCTCAGTCAATTGTTATCCCAGCAGTTGAGATTCCATCTCAAACAACTGCTATCACACCTGATATTCCCACTCACTCTCTAAACATGGGGGACGAGCCTCTTAGCACTATTCCAGAAATGGAATCGTCTAGTGTTGAGGACCTTATCCCGATCCCAAGTGAGTCTGAGGGAATTCTTGATAATGAGTGTGATGTGTTTTCTCCTCTTTCAAATGATCTTGTTGAGACTTTCTCAGATTTTGACAGTGATTATAGTGATGCCGATTCTTTGTATTCTAAAGATATAGAGTTTATTGATGCATCACTTCCACATTCCGAGATCGTCAACTTAGAAGAGGATGTTGACCATGTTGTTTCCACAACAATTAATACGACTATCACTAATCCCTTATTCGAATTCGATTCTGAATTTACTCTAAATTCAGTTAATCCAATCTTTGATAGTGATGAGTCTGACACGGAGACTATAATGGACGAGGTGCATATTTATAGCCCACGAAGTACCGCACATGTCCCACCTCCGTATATTCTTCATGAGGAGTTCGCCGGTGAACTCACTCATATCATATCTCCGCTGGAGTATGATTGTTTGGATGGCAAAAATCATGATCGGGGGGAAAGAATCTCAATTTGCATAGTTATGACAAATCTTCCCACCCTCCCCACCGAGATGCCTTCCAACCCAAAGAGCTCTACCGATAAAATCCAAATAAGTGCAACTGCACTTGATCCTGAGGAAGAAGATCTTATCATGATTGTTATCATGATTTTCTTTCTTTTCTTCACCTACTTGGTGACTTCCTCTCTTCTTCACTCCTTCGGGAGTGAGGACACTATCTTTGATCCCGGCATTTTCAATTATCATTTTTGAGCCGGTTCTATGTATATCTCATCGGTGTGGAACTTTCACGTACTTCAAGTGTTTGTCCAAACATCTTGAATGAAAGTCCGATGGAGATTGTATCTTCCACTTGCTTCCCCATGAACCAATGAATGCGGGGTCGAGTCAAGCTAGCGACTCGGAAACCAAAAACAGTAGCACACACCATATGGGTTTTCACCCATATTTCTGTCTTCTTACCCCCTTTCTACCACCTAAGTGTGGGGGTAATGCCCCACATGTTATTAAAAAAAAAAAAAAAAAAAAAAAAAAAAAAAAAAAAAAAAAAAAAAATCTTTAAAAATAATGGCCGTAGTATTTCCCTTTTACGTTCTTTGTTTCGGCATAACCGCCGGTACTTTGAATATCGAGGGCGATATTCATTTCTAAGTGTGGGGGGGAATTCTCACGAATTTCATATATTATCTACCCAATTCCCCCGTTTTTGGCCAAAATTTTTTTTTTGGAGTAAGTGTTTTACACTTTCTCATCTTGGTTATCAGTCCGCCATGTCTGTAAGACTAAAGGATTGGCTAATCCAGGAGCAAACGGCTCTTGGTAAAGATTTCTCAAATCCGTTTATATGGCTTGCAATTTGCCCAAAATTGTATGGTTCTTCAGCTCCCCATCATCCTCAAAAGATAATGAGTTGGCTAGCCCGCAAGATTATGGCTTGTGGTAAAGGCAGTGGAAAATCCATAATTGGTATTCAGCTCACCAAAGATAATGTTGATAATTTATCTAAGAGTTGGCTAGTCCAGAAGGGTACGGCTTCTGGTAAAGACAAAATCAAATCCGTTGAAAGCTGGTGGTTTGCTCGAAATCACATGGTTATCGGTGTACCATGGTTCTTACTTGAACTGAAACATTTGGCTACTCCAGAAGTAATGGCTTTTGGTAAAGAGTTTAAAATCCATTATGTTTTCTCAAATCATTGCTAGGGACTAGCAATATCTCAGTGTGGGGGATTGATGAGTCTCTAAATACTCATCATTTTTATAACATTTAAACTGCAAAATCATCTGAAAACATTCAAAAACGCATCAAAATGATTTAAATATCACAAACAAGTGTTTTATGTGTTTTAAATGCAAAAATATCAAAATCAGATGAAAAACATATCAAATTTGCAAAAATTGCAGTTTTAGTCCCCCAAGTTTCCAAAATTGTCAAAAATAGTCCCTGAGCACAAAATTTCAAAAGAAAAGTCACCAAAGGTCCTTTTTAAATCATAACTTGTCAAATTTAGTCCTTTGGTGAAAAATTTCAAAAGTTTGAGAAAATTACAAAAATAGTCCTTCAAGTTTCAAAATTGGCAGAAATGGCCCCTGGAAAATTGAGAAGTGGCAATTTTGGTCCTTATACTTTTTTAGAATGTCACTTTTGGTCCTTTGAAACAAGTTTGATGAATTGGCAGCTTGGGCCCCTCAAGTTTCAGAAATTTACACAAAGGTCCCTAAGTTAATAATCCTTTTAAACTCATTTTGGACCCTTGACACCCCTGTGACCCCCTGTCAATTTACCTTTTGGACCCTTTGCTTTTTAACCCCTGGTATTAATAATATCCAGTCAACAAGCCAGTCAAACCCCACTTGGCGCCTTTTGCTCCTTCTTCCCCAACCACTATCACTGCTCACCAGTGAAACCATCCCCCCTCCTCACCATTTCATTTTCCTTGTCTCCCCACCTCATCACAACTCCAAATATCATTAAATGCTCATTCTCCCTAAACACTCAAGTCCCCCACCTGTTGATAATCCTTTTTGGCGCCAAATCCATTTAAACGGCCATGATCAATTTTACTCATCCAATGGCTACAAAAGAAAGTGGGATCTATTCTGAGTACAAGTGGATGCACATTTGGGTATAAAAGGAAGAATGAGAAGAGATGAGGAGCTAAGTAGTATAGAGTAGTTTTAGTTTTATGTCGTTTTTATATTTCCAAGTTTACTAGTGTACTTTTAAGCTTTTAAGCTCTTGTTTGAGCAATATTAAGTGTATGTAAACCTTTATTGAAAACAAATTTCCAGTTTCCATTATAATTTCAGTTTATGCATATTTTATGGTTCAAAATCTCAAATTACCTAAATGTTGTTTTTAGTTGTTGTTAAGGATTGAAAAGGCTCACATAAGCTCTTATTAAGCTCTTTTAAGCTTTTAAAAGTCATAAAGTTCAGTTTAAAGTTTTAACTCAAAAATTCTCAAAAATACCAAAAAAATTAGTGTAAAATCAAAAATCAATGATAATGAAGATCAAGACTGAAGCAAGGTGTAATCTGGATTGAGTTTGGTTTAGAGGCTTAGTGGTAAGCCTATAGGATTGTTCTTGGTACCCAGTTCATGGTCTTTGGCCGAAAAGCAGTTGTAAGCTTTTTCAAAAGCATTTTAGCTTTTTACTGTTTTAGTTATTCATAAGCTATAATCTGTGTTTGTGAATGTTTCTTAGGTGTATTTAAGCAAAAGTAAACATTAAATCAGTAGGATTGTTCTTTAGAATTGAAATTGCCAAGATTCTTGGTTTAGCAGTTATGTAAACATAATGGTCATTTCTCAATTTCATGTTGTTACTGTCCTTGTTTAATGCTTCATTAGTTTTGTATAATGATATTATAAAGTTCTGAATCAAATTCATTGTCTTAATCTGTGTTAACCTTTGAAAAATCTCAAATCTGTTTCAATAAAGGGTGTTTGGTTTTGCTCTGTTAACCATGCTAGAGGATAGCTCAGTGCTTGGTATCTGATGGGTCATGCTTGTTTAGTCCCTTTGAGCCCTTACCTGTCTTTAACTTAAGCCCACAAAGCTCAAAAGTCAAAATGAGCTCGAATCTGATCCTGTTGCTTAGTTGATAGAATCAGTTAACTCAAATCACATCAAATGGGTTGAAAACTTGAGAAGCTTGCCTGATAAAGTTGTATTATATCACATTTCATCACAATCAGTCTTACATTTGCTTGCAAAATTCACCAAAGTCAAATTTCAATCTGTTTTAAAAAAGGTCAAAGCTGCACACAAACCATTTTGTGCAGAAAGTGCAGCAACTGCACAGTCTTCATTTCAAGAAGATAGGGTCTAATTTTTGGTCTAGGTATACTCTGCTAGGTGGTTTACAATTCCACACTTTTAGTTTTTGCATTAGCTTATTGGATCAGAAGTTAGATAAGCTCAAAGTTGTTCCCTGCTTCACTGTTTCTGCAATTCAACAGCTTCTTTCCAATTATGCAGTTTTTGTTTGGTCATTAATTGCTTCATTACTTGTCCTCAGTAGATGTAATTTTGGTTATATGATCTCTGGTTGGGGGGCTTTAGAACCACATTTCTATTTTTCTGTCTAGCTTCTTGGTTAAGCAGTTGCAAGTGCTTATAGTTGGTTCCAAAATCTGTTTTTTAGCTTATTTCTCTTATCACCAAATCATTGCTTCTTGATATCCAGTAGCTGTAGCTTGTTGATCTGTGTTGCATTTTGGTCACTTTAGCTTATTAAAGCTTCTCTTCCAGTTTGGTACCCTTTGGACTCCATTTGCTTATGTAAGTGCTTATTTCAATAAGCACTTACTCATCAGTTTCAGATTCTGCCAAATAAGCCCTTGTTTTTATATTTTTCCCTTATTCCTAATATCATTTTAAGCTTTTCCTGAAATTTTCAGATTTTTCCAAGTTGTTTCACTATTTTTCTTAATTTAAATTAGTTTTTAAGTATTTTTAATTAGCTTTTAATACAAAAAATTAGAAAAAGGTTCAAAAAAATAAGTTTTCATTTTTCTTAAGTCTAGATAAATATAAAAAGAGAAAAAAATATTTTTCTAAATTTTTCTTAGCTTAAATAGTATTTTCTAGCATTTAAATTAGTTTTAAATAGTTTTTAATTAGTAATAAATATATAAAAAGTCTAAAAAATATATTTTCTGTTTTAAAATTAGTTTCATCATATTTTAGATTTTTCTAAGTTATAATTTTATTTTTCTAGGTTAATTTTGTATTTTCTTGTATTTTAGTGCATTTTAAATACTTTATAAATAGTTTTTAATTAATAGTAATTAAATAAATAGTTGTAAAAATAATTTTCTTTTTCTAATAATTTTCTTATATCATTAGGGTTGTAAAAATGTATTTTTCATATTTTTAGGATCTATATTGTATAAGTTTCACTTTTTATTTAGTACGTTTACGTTATTTTTATTTAAACGTAAGTTTTTAGTTTTAGGTTTTAAACGTTCATCACTTTAAAAATAGTGATAGCGTTTATTTAATATCTTTTATCTTTTTAATCTTTTTAATTTGCATTTAAGTCGCTTTTATTTATTTCCTTTTTCAGTAGTGTAATATCCTATCCAAATCCTTTCTGATCGCTATCATTAGTGGTCATTCTATCGTCTGATCTAGCGTTTGCACACCATTGAGTCTCCGTGGGACTTAACGACCCGGGAATCCCCTGTATTCTCTGATCTTCATTGCATCTGTGTCTGAGCAGTTTTAAGTCTGTTTGGACTTGACGGTTCTGCGCGGATCACCCCTTCTTTCTCCTTTCTCACATTACTCCTTTTTTCAATCATTCCTAAGTACTTCTAATACTAACTATTTGTGACGTCCTTGGGTAGATCCCTCTGGCTCTGGCGGATCATAGGACGGATTTACCTATCCTTAGTCACCTTATAACTCCATGACTGTCCTGTTGTTGCCATAAAACCATTTTTCTTGAAAATCTCTCAAAGTGTTTATGATTAAAACAAATTTTGTTAACACCTTGAGAGTTTTGTATTTTCAAAAAACACTCCCCCTTCACATGTGCTTATATTGTTTTATCTTAAATCTGCACATTGAGGGTAGAGTTCGCACTTTTTAATTGATCGACTTTTAATGAACAAGAACGATTCGAGACACGTTTACATCACTAGTGAACTAGCTTGAAATTATTACCAGTCCTGGTCAAGTCCATAGAAAGTTTCTCGAAATGGTACATTTCCTGACTTAGATTCCTCGTCAATTCATTGGTTTCAACTGAGTCGAGCTCTTTTGAGATTCAAACATCGATCATTAAACTTTTTGATCACATTTTAATCACGTCTCCTCCCCTCAAAAATAGCATATTCGTGATATTTTTGATATCAACGGATTAAACATCATTTAAACTCTTTTGGGGAGACAAACGGATTTGATTTAAGCATGAATTTGGAACATTTTTGTTTTATACTCCCCCTTTAATAAAGCATAACCAATTAAAGGTTTTTAGAGAGAGTTATCTTGAGCACAAAATATTTTGAAAGATTTTGAACATCTTTTTTTTTTACCAATCTTGAAAAAGGTGCTCAAGATGATGATGATTTCTCACCAGTTTAAATGTAGTGCACTGAAGCGTACACTTGATTTGTTCTTTAAAAAACACGAGTTTTGATTTGAAAATAATCAAAAGTCATCATTTTTGTCCGGGTTTCGTACTGAAGTATACGAAAGCCATTATTTGAAGAAATTTTTGAGAAACGACATGTTTTAGAAAACATGTAAAGAACTCTCGTTCAAGCATCTGTACATGTCCGTATCATTGTTGAATGACATTTCTAGAAACGTACAGAATATCGATTATACGAGAGACATGTCGTGAGAAGAATATTTTTGGATTTTTGATTTTCTATTGTTTTTGTATTTTTTGAAAGTTTTTCGAATTTTGTATTTTTTTTTGATTTTATAGAAGAAATGGAAAATCAAAAATAGAAGATATAGAGAATGAAGAGGAAGAGTTTACAGAATTGGAACCCTCTGATGAGCTGGGTTCTTAGATATTTGATGCACCTGCAACCAAAGACAAAGAGATTTCACAAATAACAGTGTTAGAAGTATTTGATTCCTCACTCTGAGGGTGTTCACTATCAATGGTTGTAATGGTTTATACTTCCTTATCCTGATGATTGTCACTATTATCTATGTTGGTGCAAGTATCAAACATCTTTCCAGTGGGAATCCATCTAAGACCTACTTTGTTGAAAACTTTTCCTGTGGGTATCCACCTAGGGTGAGATCTAGGAGTTGTTTTCTTTTCAGATACAGCGGAAGACTCATTTTTTTGAAAAACTACGTCCTGAAGAGATCCACCTAGTAGGTTTCTTATCCATGTTCATCTTATCAACGGGTTTATTTCTATTTGGTGTCTTAGTGGATTGTACCTTGGCATCATGATTAGCTGAAAAGACACATTTTTGACATGTAGGACAGACATTCTTGTCAACATTCTTGTTTAGGACAGCTACCTTAACATTGTCACTACAGTCATTTGGAAATTGTTTCTTGTTCGAAAAAGACTTAGGATTTCTAGTGTTGTTTTCTACGTGCTTAGCATTCTACTTCCCGTAACTACTGTTAGATGCATGTCAATTCCTAGTCGTTTGATGGTTCCTAGGTAATGGTTTACAACTACTAGTATTGCCTTGAAATCTTGTAGAATTTATCACCTTAGATGTTGCACCTAAAATTCCATCTTTTCGAGTCTATGCCTTTTTTCTAGCTTCTTCTAGATAGTGATTGTTGACCATGTCGTTAGAACCAACAGATTCTTTAATTGGATTTTTGGTCACATTCCGTGTACTAGTCTTAGAAATGCCAGGTGTAAACACTTTTTCTTTATCAAAAACAGGTTTTTCAAAACCTTTGATAATTCTCTTTTTAATAGGCAAAGTCTGTGGAGTGACTGTTTTTGACATATCATTTTTCTCATAGACTTTTGGAGGAAATTGAGAAATAGACATTTTTGGTTTGAAAACCGGTTTAGGAACATTTGTTTTCTCCTCAGTCAATGGTTTTGCAAACTTAGTATCCACAGCCTTCCCTTTTAGACATTCCAACTGAGCTCTCAAAAACTCATTTTGCTCTTTCATGCCCTTGTAGGCATGCTCATACGACAGTTTGTCATACTTGCATTCCTCAGATTTTCGATCAAGTTGTTTAAAATAGGACACGTTTTCTTTTTCAAGTTTTTCAAGAGCTTTTTCATATTTTGAAACAATTTCGGAGGTCTCAGACTGGAGTCTTTCATGATCTTCAACAGAATATGTTTGTAGGATAATGGACATGATATCGGTAGTCATAACATCTTCGAAGAGAGAATCATTCAAATGTTCCAAAAGTTTGATGTGTTCAAAACTTTCATTAGCTTGCTTTACCAGGGATTTGTGGTCCTTGACAAATTCAACCGTTTCTTTCAAAAACGCTTGTTCAAAATGAATTATTGTTATTAAGCTGAGGGGCAATTTGAGTTTCAAAAAACTTTTTCGTTTCGTCATCATGACGAGTAAACCAGATGTTAGTAGTAATATTGGTTTTAGTTTTAACTGTCTCTTGAAGTCCCCAAATTCTAGTTTTAACATCATCTAAAATGCTTCTAGCATCACTTGTGTTAAAAAGATTGTTTGAAGACATTTGTTCGATTTTCGAAAGAGATTGTGAGACAACAACAGGTTTTGAAACTGGTTTTGAAACTTGTTTTGAAACTTGTTTTGGAACAGGTGTTGACACACTGTTTGAAACACTGGGTGTGATGGAAAACTTTGACTTTTCTTTTTGATGAACAAAAGAGATTCCATTAATTTTGTTCTATTTGTTATAATCAATTGGTTTTAGATCTGGGTTCTTTTGTTGCATTTTTGATCTACTCTCATCAAATAGTTCTAACGTTTCAAGAGAATCATGAACAATTATAGGTTCATGCACAGCTTTTCCATTATTCAACACATTCTGTTCTTTCTGAGCTTTCTTGAGGAAACAAGGAGGTGAGTTACCAAGAGCCATTTTTTGTGTTGTATGAAAATACGGATTTGTTTGATTAATGAGCATATTAGTTGATTTAGCTGAATGACCCGTTGTGACAAGAAAATTTTCCAATTTTTTTATTTTTTCATCTTTATCAAGAATTTCATCAAGAAGAGAATCTTCTCGTTTTGAAAAATCAGCTATCAATTGTTTCTTCTCTTTTTCAAGATTAGAATACGTTGCTTGTTGTTTAGAAAGTTGGTTTTGAAGATCAGAAATTTCCTTGTTTAAAGATTTTATTTTCAAGTTCAAATTCACATCAAGTGTGTTATACTTGATTTGCAATTGTTGTTCTCTTAAAACGGAATCTCGATAACCAATTTCTAATTCTGTCTCTTTGTTTTTGTGAAATTCAAAAGCTTTTGCGTTCTCCTTGTAACTCTCAAGCTCAGCGGTCAATTTGGCATTCGCGGCCTTAACTCTGCTATTGACCGTTTTAACTTTCTCGATTTCAATGCCACAGTTATTGATTAATGTTTCAAAATAAGCACGTGTTTCCTCATCAGTCTCAGTATTTTGTGCCACACAGCCTCCACTAGGATCCACATCTGGATTTTCAGAGTTAGTATTGCTACAACTCGGATTGTCCAGGTATGTATCATAGGTAGGTGCGGATGTCACATAATGCTGTTCGTCATGAGTAAACACATCAAATATGACATTGGTATATCGTGGATCAAGGATTGGTACCTCAGATACTGCATTGGCGTCATAGACAGGAGGTGCGTCAGATTCAGTGTCGTACTTAGTCTCCTGAAGATTTGCCATGAAGATGCAGTTCGCATTGATTTCCTCTAGGTCTTCCAAATCATCCATAATAGCAAAAAAGTCATGTTCCTCAACACTCAACTGCGTTCCTGATTCTGCCTTTTGTGCTAACAAGATAGCTTTATGAAGATACGCAAGATCCTTCTTTTTGGGCTTAGTAGGACAATTCCTTGCCATGTGACCCACTCCTTGACAGTTGTAACACGTAACCTGATTACCCTGATTCACATTTCCAAAATTCCCAACTACTGGAGCTGCAACATTCCCATTCAGATTTCCCACTGCTCTATTCACAACATTTTGTCCCATCTGATTTCCAACATTCTGACCCAACTGATTACCCTGATACGGAACCGCCTGATTACCTATGTGAAATCCAGTAGTATATCCCTGTTGATTCCCAATAACTCCAACCATTTGTCCTTGATTACCCATATTCAAACCCGGCTGTGCAATTTTCCTGTTGTGAGTGTTTGATGAAATCCTTTGGTTGTTGTTAGTTGGTGTGGAATAGCGACTTCTGAATGCTTTACCCAAGAATGCAAATGCATGTGACAAAGCCTCTTCTTGTTCAGTTTCAGGATCAGTGATTCCTTGTTCCTGGTATTGTGGATACTGTTGTTGTTGAATTACTTGTTGTTCTGGTGGATAGAATTGTTGTTGAGGGAAAACAGCTTGTGGTTGTGGAATGTATTGCTGCAAGTTGTTGTTAGTGGGAGATGATGAAGCTTGTTGTTGTGTATTCACTATAGTTTGAGTCTTTGCAATTAGTGCCAATGGATCATGGTTCTTTGCCAATCTTTCTTTCCTGACTTCATTCACTTCAGTTTGGTTTTGTTTCAGAAAATCGTTGAGTTGATAAAAGTTCACCTGATGCAAGTCTTTTGTTTGGTTGACAATAGTGACATATCGTCTCCATTCTTCTGGAAGATTGTTCAGGAATTTGATGTTACTCACGATAGTTCTTGGTGCCAACTTGTTTCTGATAAGCTCATTCATCAACGTGTAAAACCTTCCATAGTAGGATTCAATGGATTCTCCTGGAGTAGATGTAAACTTCTCCCATGCAGTTAGCAGCTTGTTCTCCATGTCCTGTTGACCAATTTCTGTTCCATAACATAGCCGTCTAACACGTTCCCACATATCGTAAGCAGTTTCACAGCTATCTACAGCAGCAAAGATGTCTCTTGGTAGTCCTAGTTGGACGATGTGTATTGCCATGTCATCTGCTTCGACCTGCTTCTTATCCTCTTCATTGTATTCGGATTCATGTTGAGCACTAAAGTATGGTGGAACGGAAGGTGTTGCATCAGGACGTCCATGGTCTTGGACTTGTCGAGGCTTGAAGGGTCCATTCCTAATGGATTGAATCATTAGTTTTCCATTAGGTTTGGTCTTGATGTAGCGGAGCATACGATTTGTCCATTGAAGATATCCACCTTTTTCCAGCATAGGAGGACGGTTTTCAGCACCGGCTGCATGAATGTCTTGTTGAGTTGCCATGGATGAAGGTATTTGATGATAAAGTTGATGTAGGATCGATTCAACGATAAAGGAGTTGTGTTTGATGAAGATTAAGCTTGGTTGTTGTAGTGAAAATTTGGTCTAAAAACTTAAAAACCTCAATAATTTTTGTTCGGAGCGTTTTTAGGACTCAAAGGTTGACCCGAATAATCTTTAGTTAATTCGGCGGTATATTCTCCTCGTTCTCACGGTCGTTCTGATGGGTAGAACGCTGAAAACGGAGTTACGGTTCAAAAGTTATGGCCTTTTGAAGTTATGCTCACAATCTTACTCGTAAACCTGTTCTTATGCGTAGAAATTAATGCTTATGCGTAGACACTACTTATGCGTAGGATTCCTTATGCGTAGAAAGCTTAGGCGTAGGATTCCTTATGTGTAAAACCCAGCTTACGCGTAAACGTAAGGTTAAATGTAAGTCTTATGCGTAAACAAAATGCTTAGTCGTAAAAACCTTACGTGTAAGTGTTAGCTTAGGCGTAGAGTGTTACTCGTAAGCGATTATGCTTATGCGTAAGTTTAGGTTTAAAACCAAAAATCCTTTACACTATCAAAGTGTAAATGATATCCACAAGTCGAAGTGTTCCACAAACTTATCCAAGTGAGGGAAGCACTGGGTAACCGATGAAGCACGAAGAATCTGCACCAAAAACTTATGCGTAAAAACCAAAATTCTTACGCGTAACACCTTATGCGTAGGATTAGGGTTTTGACTTTTCTTACGTGTAAAAAGAGGGTTTTGACCAAGATGCTGCTTACGCGTAAAATGCCCAGAAATGCAAAAACACGAATTTTTCACCCAAAAACACGTTTTCAAATGATTTCTTTTGCACAAACTTCTTTCAAAACACTTAATGATCAATAAAGTCTACAAATTTAAGCTTACCAACACGTAAAAATCAAAACTTTATTCAAAAAGCCCACGTTTAAAGAGAAAAAACGCAACTTTTCTTGTAAAGCTTTAACAAAAAACGAAACACAACACTCCTAAACCATTGTTAGGCGATTGATACCAATTGTAGGACCTTAAATATATCAACCTTATCACACGAATACCACGTTTACCACTTTACGCGTAGAACACGTTAAACACAAACACAAACTATGCGTAGAAGAAAGAAACAAAGATGAGAGAAAGATGGTGACTTGATGTTATAAAACCATGTATGTGTAGAAAGAAAGATGAAAACAAGATGTTGTATATTCCAAAGAAAACACACACACACACACACACTTTCAAGCACACCCCTCAAATGAGACTTTGAGGGGTATATATAGTACAAGACATAAACGCCCTAATGGGCTTGGCCATGGGCTTCGTGGTGGACTTGGATTGGATTGGGTTACATGAACTTATTCAAGGCTAGCTTAACATAACTTCTAACCATTTAGCTTAGTCAAATCCACGAGCCCGTTTACTATTCTAATACGATATCTAACACACGTTACAAAGTTCCTAAATGTGAATGACCATCACTTCTAATAATAATTATTAAGGCTAACAAATTTTGTTTAAGTCTTTTATTTTTGTTTTATTTTGAATTCTTATTTTCTCACGATTTCTTTTAAGTTTTAGGTACCATGGAGGTTGTAAATATTGATGACCTCACTCTGGAGGAATATTTGGCCATGACCAGGGATGAACAATGGTCGGGGCTCGTTAGGCCGACTATTGGAGCTGATGTGCGTTTTGAGATCAAAGAACAGTTTGTGATGGAGCTACGTGCTAACCCTTTCTCGAGAAACAGAGACGAAGATGCTTATGAACACGTTGAAAATGTCTTGTACATTGCAAGCCTTTTCAACATACCTGGTGTTTCTCATGACGCTGTTATGCTTCGAGTATTCCCCATAACACTTACTGGAGCAGCAAGAAGATGGATTGATAGATTTCCCGCCGGGGCAGTTGATACATGGGCTCTCCTAAAGAAACATTTCATTTAAAGATATTGACTTCCATCAAAGATATCAAATCAACTCATGGAGATCCATAACTTTAAGCAAGAAGATGACGAGATGTTGTATCAAGCTTGGGATAGATACAACGATCTACTTTACAAGTGTCCTACTCATGACCTAAACAGCCAGCAAAAGGTCAATATCTTCTACAAATGTATCAATATTGCTACAAGACAAATGCTGGACTACCAGGGACCTATTCCAGGGATGACCCCTACTCTCGCCATTAAAGCCATTCAAAAAATGGCCGATCATTCTCAAAAATGGCACGATGGAGGAAGCCAAAGAAGCCTAGGCGGAAATCTTGATGGTATTGCCGCCATTACAAACAAACTTGAAAATCTTGGTTGTGACATGCTTAAGCTCAAGGAAAGTGTTCATGCTATCCAAGTAGGATGTGAAGGTTGTGCTGGAGGACATCTCACAAAAAATAGTTCTCTTATTGACGATGATAGTAAAGTCGAAGAAGTGAAATATAGTGAAAATAGACCGTTTCAGGGGGCAAATGGAAACGGGAATGGTTATCGTGGAGGACCTCCCGCATATTACAACCGTGGGCCTTTCGGGGAAAGAAGATCTAATCTGGAGGATATGATCAACATGTACCTCGAAGACTCAACTAAGAAACAAAAGGAGCAGGAAGAATGGCTAAAGAATTTCCAAGAAAATACAAACACAAGCCTTTTTAGTCATGACGAATCGCTAAAAATTTTGGAAGCCATGATTGGTAAACTTAGCAATGAAGTATATCGGGGATGCACAACAGGTTCACGTGATCGGGCTTAATCATTTATTTCGGGATTGATAACCGCAAAGATGATCAATAGTTCAACTTGTTTCTTTAGGTATACGTTTTCTTCGGGGTTTTTGAGCATCATATAATGAGACTATTTGCTTCACTTCAACTTCTTGGGGGAAGTAGTCTGATAAGGATTTAAAACGTACGCTTTTAAAGGGTCATTTAAGCCCTATTTCTACATATTTTATATTTGTTACTGCTTAATTTCGTTCCTTTTCACTTTTTAGGTCTTTTGGAAGCAAAATGCTGGAATGAAGCACATTTGGACGAAAAGGAGAAAATACATGAAGAAAATGGCAAAGTCAAGATCGAAACCACTCAAGACTAATCAGCAGAACCTACGGCGTCCCATCCAAAGGGCGACGTTGTCCCTCTATCATGACTTGATCAAAACATGCACGCGACGGCTCAGTGAAATTCCTGGTCATAAAGCCTGACGACATCACGCTTTAAATATGGAGGGCGACACTCATAGTTTTCACTCCAGACGGCCCAGATCTAGAATTCAGATGACGTCTCAACTAAAGACCGACAGCGTCACAACTCTCAAGTGACGCCGTCCCATCGATGACTTGGCCCAAACGAAACCTTGATAACGACGACCTGACGGCGTCGCATGTGAAAGGAGATGCCGTCGAGATTGTAAATATATATATAGAATTCGAATTTTCTGAATTTAAAGAGGTAGAATTTTGGAGAGCAAATCCTAACTCAGTTGTAGTCTGACTTGGACAATATTCTAGGGTCCCATACCCTATTTTACACATCAAGATAAGTTTGTTAATCCAATTTATCATTATGTCTACCCCATGTTCGATTGATTATGTGTATGCTTGCTTGTCTATCATGTCTAGCTAAATTACTTGTGTGTTTGCTTAGATCTATGAAACCAAGTTATTGATTGATGTTACGTTGTTTCTTGTCTTAATTGAAATTAGCTTAGAAGTGCATCTTGGCAATCGTTGTATTTAATGCTTGAGTATGCTTAATGATGATATGGTGTACGGATGGAATAGCTTAGGTTTCTCGATTCCGAGAATCATATACGAGAGATAACCTCATAGAACTAGGGGATATGCACACCCTACGACTTTTAGGAATACAACACGTTAAGATAAACGACGTAACAACTCAACCAACCAGTAAAAGATAACTAGGGAGTAATATTATCTAAGTGAACACATCTTTAATCATCATACGAGCACACTTCAATTAAACATAGCTATCCGTAGTAATTAAATAATTAGATAATTAGTTAAAGTAGAGTAATCGGTAGAAGTACCACCTTCCAACCAATTGCCCCAAGATTTTACCTTAGCTTTCTAAAAAACCATAGAAAAAATAAAAAAGAATCATCCTCAACCCCACATTCTCGTCATATATTTCTTACTAGCATTCCTATTTCCCTATAGAACGATATCAATCCCCGAGGCTTACCCCATACTACACTAAAACGATTAGGCTCACTGCCTAGAGGGTTGAAAAACTTGCTCGTAGAAAAGGAGGTTTTCTCGACCCCGAACGCGCCTTTCTGCGCACATCAAGTTTTTGGCGCCGCTACCGGAGAATAGAATAGCTAGTTAGATCTCTATCTCGTTTAAGTTCCCTTGCTTGATTCCTATCAAGTAAAGATTTTTTCTCATTTTCATTAGCTTCCTTGTAGTCTATCCCCCTTCTTTGTGTTTTTGTTCGTAACCTTGTCGCTTATCACCATGGGTGACAATCCACCACCAAACGATAATCCACCACCAAATCAACCACTTCTACTCAACCCACCACCACTTGACCCGCCAAGAGGCTGTACTCTTGGTGAATACTCTAGACCGAGCCATCAAGGCTATATGAACACCATTGAGCTTCCCGTTCAAGCTCAAACTATGGCCCTGCGATCTGACACCATCCTGTTGGTGCAAAATGGATGTGCATTCCATGAACTTCGTTCTGAAGATCCTAATCAGCATCTCAAGGACTTCCTTAAAATCGTTGACTCTATCGACCTTGATGCTACCACACGGGAGACCATGCGCTTGCGTCTCTTCCAATTCTCTCTACGGGACCAAGCTAGTAATTGGCTTGAGCGACTTCCCATCGGATCCATCTCAAGTTGGGATGATCTCACCACTCGTTTCCTCGCCTAATTTTTCCCACCAGAGAGAACTACCAAACTAAGAAACGACATCTTGATGCTCCAATAACGTCAAGGCAAAAATCTATACGAGGCGTGGACTCGATTCAAGGACTTTCTCCATAAAGTCCCTCATCACGGCATCGATCTTTGGCTTCAAGCCAAAAATTTTACGATCATGTCAATCTCTCAACTAGGCAAACCATCGACCAAGCGGCCGGTGGCAAACTTAGTGAACTTACCGCGGAAGAATCGTGGGGTACAATAGAGGACCTGGCCCTCTATGACAACGAATGTTGGAATGACCCCCATGAGTTGCCCAAAACCGTCAAGGCAATCTACTTGCCTCCTATTGACTCATAACCTTCCAATCGTAGGATGCTCGAAGTTGAAGATCAAGTCAAATTCCTAATGAGCTCCTACGAGACTCCCAAGCCCACACGCCAAGTGAACAAAATCACTCTACCTTGTGAATTATGTAGTGGTCCCACGACACTCGTGATTGTACAAGACTCCTCGAACAAGCTTTTGCGGACTACGCCTCCACACGTACTGACGGAGCGGGAGAGAAGTGGTACACTTTCAATTCTGAGCAAAACAACTTAGGAAATTCCTACAACCCCTCATGGAGGAATCACCCTAACCTTAGGTGGAACCAAAACTCAAACGCATCCCAAAAAAACTCATCTAGTCCACCCAATAAGTCCCAACCAAACCATAACCCCTACAACAACTCTCAAAACACCGGAACTTCCACTAGTCTTGAGGGGATGGTGTCCAAATTCATGTCATCTCAAGAAGTTCGATTGACTAAGCTTGAAGCCGATTTCAAGCAAAGACAAAGCGAGATGACCACTAAGCTCGACACCCTCTTAAAAGCCTTTAACGACCGGGATATAGGAGCACTCCCAAGTGACACCATAAAGAACCTAAAAGTGAATTCGATTTCATCGACTTTATGTTCTTGCTCACTAAGGGAGAGTGCATATCCATGCCCCTCACACCCAAAAGTCTATTCGGTTAACGCCATCAACACGGGTTCCAAATGATCCGTCATGAGATACCAACAACCCGAACCAACGGTCCATCCAACTCTTGAGAAGCCTATCAATCAAGAACCCAAACCCACTCTAGAAGAGGAATATAAGGAGCTCCACCAAGAAAAACCGGTTCTTGAAGTCTTGACTCATGCGCCTTATTATAATGCTTTAAAAGATAAATATGAGTAAGAACTAAAATTAGGAGAACGTGAGTCCGCATTTGTGTAAAACAAACTACCTAAAAATTTAGATGATCCTGGGCTATTCATTCTTCCGTGTAGCATTGGAAATTCCAAAGCTTTCGACACATTAGCCGATTTAGGGTCAAGCATCAACATTCTTCCATTGTCCCTCCATAAAAGCCTTAACTTAGGAAAAATAGAACCAAAGGAAACCATCTTAGGTTTAGCGGACGGTAGCATTGCATATCCGGTAGGGATAATAAAGGACATGGTAGTACACATAGGTCAATTAACTCTTTTGGTGGATTTCCATGTGCTAGACATGAATAAGGACCCAGCATACCCATTGTTAGTTGGAAGAGGATTCTTAGCTACCGCTAGTGCCATAATTGATTGTAAGATGTCTAAGATAGTGGTAGGAGAAGGGAGTGCTAGGTCAATTTACGATGTCAAGAAGCATATCTAGTACAAAGAGGATGAACAAATACCCTACGAGATCATGTTGGATAGAAAACCATCTAGATATGGACCTTTGACCAATAGAGATTTTGTAGGCCCTCAAAGACCTTTCTATCTAAAAGAGACCTTCGTGAGTAACGTAACTCTCAATGAACAACAATTGGCTAGGGACATTGAAGTGAACCCATTTGAGGATACTTTAGTGTTTAGGAAGATGACCGAATTCCTAGGAACCTTGCCCATTAATCTTAACATGAATTGGTGGAAAGTTGAGAGTGAGAAGCCTAAGTATAATTGGAGTTGGGATAAACCACCTAATGATGGGAATGGAGAATGGCACATTAGGATGACAATCTATGATCCCGATGGACAGAAGTTTGAAAAGGCATACCGGACTAAGCGTACTAATAGGAAGTTAAAAGATAAGTTTGATCCCTATGACATTCTTGAGGAAAAACTTACCTACATGGGTACGTAGGAGCACGACTTCGAGTCTAGCTACAAGACTCATAAATAAAGAAAGGTGCTTTATGGGAGGCAACCCATGCTTAATTGTTTGCTTGTTTTGTTTCTCAAATTTTGTGTGTCTTATATCTTTTTCATTGTTGTTTATTCTCATGATTAGATTTTGTGAAAATGCTTTATTTTGTCTTTAACCTCGTCTTAATTACATATAAAGGTATTTTACAAAAAGATAAGTGTAGGGAAGATCACATACGTTTTTAAGAACATGAACATGAGAATTAAAACTATGGAAATTGATATATATATATATATATATATATATATATATATATATATATATATATATATATATATATATATATATATATATATATATATATATATATATATATATATATATATATATATATATATATATATATATATATATATGTGTGTGTGTGTGTTTGTTAGAGTCAAATGCTTGTATCGAGTCATAATAGATGTTTTGCAGGAATTTTTCCAGGTTTTAATGACGTGATTTTTCCATAATTTTTTCAGAAAAACGCAGCAGACCACTTTCTGTCAGGACAACCTGACGGCGTCAAGATTAAAACCTGACGACGTCGGGCTATGTAGAAACAGATTACTCATTTTTCATTTTCTGTGCAGTTTATAAAATTTTGGAAATTCCCAGATCTTAATTTTCCAGAAAAAATGCAAACATCCATTCCACAAGCATTATATCTTACTTGCTTTCTAGTGTAGTTGTGTGTCATATATAGTTTTACCGCTGATTTTACGCGAAGGTTTTGTTTATTTTCTTATAAATGTGCAGGTTATATTGGGCAAGAAAAAGAAACACACATTGGATGAAGCTTATTACTTATGCATTCTTCTTGGAAAAGAATCTAGCCGCAACTTCACACATATCCTACCGAACTAATCAGGGGAGTACTAGTTTCTTTTCCTTACTTACCTTCCTTTATCATAACTTTGATACTTTCGGGAATCATTGGGGACAATGTTCAGTTTAAGTGTAGGGAGGGAGAATAAAACGGGAACTTAAAAACTATTCACTCACTTGATTATTTGTCTTTTCCTTGGTAATTTGTGTAATAAACTATGAGAAATATTCGTTAGGGCAATTTTAGCACCAAATTTAAATTTTTTTGTGACATTTATGAGTAAAACTTTAGTCTTAATAAAGCGTCTCATGGATATGAATTACATGACTAGCACAAAAACCGTTTACCACTCAAATTCCACCCAAAAAATGTGAGGTTCGCCCTTAGATCTTTAGGAATAATAGCATTCACCTTTAATGCTTAGAGAGTGTACCGGTAGTATAATAGATTCTAGACCTTGTTTTGTGATGCATTCCGAGATCGCTAGTGAGACTACACTTGTGTAGTTAGGATTAACTAAATGATAAGAGGCATTAGGATAACCCTTGTTTGAAACCTGTATTATAATTATATCTTCCACATCGGTTGAGTAATTACCCCACACCCTTGTGATGTACTCATCTTTAGTACACGATACCCCTAGTTAACCCCTCAGAGCCTATCCTTTTCGCGGTTCTCGTGATGTTTCGGTTTTTTGGAATATAAATGAAGAGCATTGTTTACAATCCACCCCCAAATGTACACCCAAATCACCTTAGCCTACCTTGTATGCACTCATCTTTAGTGCATTATTGTTATCATTACTAAAACCTTAGTTCAAATATCTAGTTACTTGCATGGTTGTAAGTCGAGTCATATCTTTATACACAGTTTTGGGATGATTGGGACTCATGGGTAAAAAGTAATATTTTATGGAGTAATGGGAAAGAATGTTAAATTCAAACTCCCTTTGTCTACGTAATTAAATACCTCAAGTGTTTTGATCTTTTCAAATCGGGTCAATTAGTGTTAGAGAAATAAAAACTCAAGTGTAGGGATGCTCCTATAAATTTAAGAACATCCTCTACGATAACATCAAAATATAAGGGATTTAAAAAAAGAAGAAGAAAAAGAGATGTCAAAAAAAAGAAAAAAAAAATAAAAAAATTAAAAAAATTAGAAAAACTTACGGGCTACCATCCTACATCTATCTTTATGTTTATGTTCTTAAATTTATGTTTGTTTTGTTTCAAGTTATCTAGTGTTAGTGAGTCGAGTCTTGGCTTAGCAACGCCATGCTTCACATGCTTGTAACATAAGATTTTTGACATATCCCCTATCCAACAAAACTCTTTGTTTCTCTACCCTAACCCTAACGTTACAACCCTTATAAAGACCTCTTAGATAATTGTTCCTAGGTGCTTACGCCAAAGCGGTGGAGGTTTGATCTATTCTCAAGCTTATGGTAATCTATATACTATGCCAGGTAATGAGTGTTTATCTTCCATTTCCATTCATATTATATTTCATACAAACCCGAGAGATGTTAGAATCCAAACACCACTTGTGAGGTGCTAGTGTATAATTTCCGTGCTTGTTATGACTATTGTGGCAATTTTACTTGTTATAAACTATTTTAAACCAATGCTTCATGCCCCCTAACTTATAAATCGATTGGCCAAAAGCACATTTGCTTGAGGACTAGCAAATACCAAGTGTAGGGATATTTGATAAGGATTTAAAACGTACGCTTTTAGGGGCTCATTTAAGCCCTATTTCGACACATTTTATATCCGTTACTGCTTAATTTCGTTTCTTTTCACTTTTTAGGTCTTTTGGAATCAAAATGCTGGAATGAAGCACATTTGGACGAAAAGGAGCAAATACATGCAGAAAATGGCAAAGTCAAGATCGAAGCCACTCAAGACTGATCAGCAGAACCTGACGGCATCCCATCCAATGGGCGACACCGCCCTCTATGAAGACTTGATCAAAACATGCACACGGCGGCTCAGTGAAATTCCTGGTCATAAAGCCTGACGGCGTCACACTTTAAATATGGAGGGCGTCACTCACAGTTTTCACTCCAGACGGCCCAGATCTAGAATTCAGACGACGTCTCAACTAAAGACCGACGGCGTCACAACTCTCAAGTGACGTCGTCCCATCGATGACTTTGCCCAGACAAAACCCTAATGACGGCGTCCTGACGACGTCGCATATAAAAGGTGACGCCGTCGTGATTGTAAATCTATATATAGAATTTGATTTTTCTGTATTTAAATAGGTAGAATTTTGGGGAGCAAACCCTAACTCAGTTGTAGTCCGACTTGGATAGTATTCTAGGGTCCCATACCCTATTTTACACATCAAGGTATTCAATTTATCATTATGTCTACCCCATGTTCGATTGATTGTGTGTATGCTTGCTTGTCTATCATGTCTAGCTAAATTACTTGTGTGTTTGCTTAGATATATGAAACCTAGTTATTGATTGTTGTTAGGTTGTTTCTTGTCTTAATTAAAATTGGCTTAGAAGTGCATCTAGGCTATCGTTGTATTTAATGCTTGAGTATGCTTAATGATGATATGATGTACGTATGGAATAGCTTAGGTTTTTCGATTCCGTGAATCATATACGAGAGATAACCTCATAGAACTAGGAGATATGCACACCCTACGACTTTTAGGAATACAACGTGTTAAGATAAAGGACGTGACAACTCAACCAACCAATAAAAGATAACTAGGGAGTAATAGTATCTAAGTTAACACATCTTTAATCATCATACGAGCACACCTCAATTAACACATAGCTATCCGTAGTAATTAGATAATTAGTTAAAGTATAGTAATCGGTAGAAGTACCACCTCCCAACCAATTGCCACGAGATTTTACCTTAGCTTTCTAAAAAACCATAAGAAAGATAAAAAACAATCATCCTCAACCCCACCTTCTCGTCATATATTTTTTATTAGCATTCCTATTCCCCTAGATAACGATATCAATCCCCGAGGCTTACCCCATACTACACTACAATGATTAGGTTCACTGCCTATGGGGTTGAAAAACTTGCTCGTAGAAAAAAGGAGGTTTTCTCGACCTCGAACATGCCTTTCTGCTCACATCATAGTCTCAATACGAAGATTGTCGGTCTGGGGGGGGGGGGGAAGCTACCAAAGATTCACATTGAGAAGGTTCAAGTTCAGACGATTTTTCAGGAGCCTTGAATGCTTTGGTGGTGATAATCTAAGAGATATTGACTACTGACTTCTACAGCATTCAGACTGATATCCTCTTTTCGGTATTCATGTCAACATCGTCTTACATTGAATAATTTATTTTATAAATATCTTAAACCTAATTGTAAATAGAAATTTTTAAAACCAGCAAAAAGAAAATAGAAAAATATAAAACCAACAAAATCCATAAAAATCATAAAATTTGAAAATACCAAAAATATTGTTTTCTCAAGGTATGTCTTCTGGTATCGATAATATCTACTGTCTTAGAAATGTCATTCAATAATGGCATGGGACTTTAGATGAAGTTCGAGCAGAAGGTGTAAATAATTTCAAAACATGTCTCAAACTTATGGCTTACTGTCATTTCAGGCAGTAACCCGGGCTTAAAATCATGGCTTACAGTTATTTCAGACTATAACCCGCTTTTCAAAAGGGAAAGTGCTACGCAAAATCGTTTTTCATAAATACCGTGCACTTATCATAAAACAAAATGAGGAAAGCACGTCACCAAAAACACAGTTGTTCCTACACAAATGTTTTTCTTTCTAAGATTCTTCAGAAAAATATTTGTTTTTTTTTTCAAAAGTGGTGGAAAATGAGTTGTTTGAAAATCAATCAGACTTTGAGTTTTCATTACATTTGACACTCAATCAATGACTTCTGCTCGTTTAAAATTTTCATAAATCGGGTCATCGATTGAGGGGGAGAGTGATTTCAAATTAAATATTTTCAAACGATATTCCATCAAACAAGTCCATTTGTATGTTATGAAGTGGTGATCTAAAGTTTTGATGTTATGTGTCAGGGTATGATTTTTCGTTAAACTCAAAGATCTTTCAAAATGAAATTTTTTATTTTACTTAAAGATCTCTTAAAATTATCATAACTGACACTAACAATCTTAAATATCAAAAATCGTTCTTTATCAGTTAATTTCAAAATCAAGCCACATCTTTCCCCAAAATTTTCTAAATGATTTAAATCAATTGGGATCACAAATCTCAAAAGGTTTGAAATTTTTGATCGGGGATAGATTGTAATTTAAATCTCAAATCTGATAAAATGGTGATTGTTTCAGACTTTTAAAGGCATTCCTTCCTCCATGTGCTAAACGATTTTAAATACACGATGCACATGTTGAGGGGGAGCATTAATCCAAAAACCAGAAGAGCATTTAAATCTGGCCACATTTTCTCTCATGTTTTCTAAACCTATTTAAATCACTTAGGATCCCAAATCTCAAAGGGTTTGGAATTTTTGATCGAGGGAGAGAATGTTATTTAAATATGAAATCTGATAAAATGTGATCGTTTTGACTCAAAGTGTAGGCTCTCTCTAATATGTGCTAAACTCTTTCGTATATCGATGCACATATTAATAGGGAGCGAATGGTTACTGATGGAAATCGTGGAAGTACTTCAAAGAACTCCTTCCTCCATGTGCTAAATGATTTCAATAAAAAAAGGCACATGTTGAGGGGGAGCATTTACAAATGATCAAAAATAATTGAGGTACAAAATGCTTTGATTTTATATCACAAGTACCTTGATTGGTTTTTCAAATTATTTTTCACTTGGTTTCAAGGAGGAAAGAACAATACCACAAGACTGACCATTTTAATTTATGCATTGGAGTTATAAGGATGGTTAGGTTAGGTATTAGTTCCCACAACCCCGCCAGAGCCGGAGGGATCTTCCCAGGGACAAACCACTAGATAGTGTAGAAGTCCTTAGGTATGATGAAAAAGGAGAAAAATGAGCATAAGGGAAGAGTGCCGACTGAAACAGAGCTAGGACTGGAACAAACCCAACAAGGTTCTAGTAATGAAATCTAGGTAAGCACTGAAGGGATTGAAGAATGAAAAAGAAATGAAAAGTGAAAGGGTGAAAAGAAATAGCCCTCCAATAATTCAAACTTAGGGCAGAAATCGGGTTCAATACATATGCTACTGGTGGTTACTAAGGTAACGCGGGTATTGAAGATAAGATGTCATGGACCCAGTGGCGCACTGCACTAAACTTCCCAAACTACTCAAGTTCTCTTAAAATAACTATTTTCATTCTCACGGGGAACCTACATAATCTATCGACTTTCTCTTAGAGATAGTTGATATTGAAGAAGGAGACCATCTCCCTAGTCTCCGAATAGGAAACCAAAATGCACTATTGACTCTAGAGCCAAGAGATCATAAATAAATCTCAATAGGACACACAATTCATGAAGACTTGCTGTTTCACACAATGTGGAAAGTAAGAATATATATTAAGAGTCCTACGCATTATCCTCGTGGTATTGCCAGAATATCCGAGTGATACTTAAAGTATTCACGATGAAGATGGAAATCCTTCTAGAGCCAACATCAAAGAAGCTCTTGGTGGGTGACATGTGAGATTCTCCAAGAATCAAACTTGTGACAACTGGATAGAAACAATGGAGCGATTCAATCTTGAATCAACCTTGGTCCAGGAAATGAATTGACGGATACTTTTGAAAAACCTTTCGATGTGCTCTACAATTCTTTTCTCTAGCACATCGACTGCGCTTTAATTTCTCAAACAAAAGTATTTATGATTGAAAATTGATCTTTCTCATAAAACTTTCGGCGTATTGCAAAACTCTTTCTCTTAAGCAATACGCGATTGTTTTTCAAATCAATTTATCATCAATCAGTGAATCTCAATTCGCTGGTTCACTCACTCCGTGTTTTCTGCTTTGGGATGCTCTGGTTTGAGAACGGCTAAATCAAGCTGCGAAACCCTGTCAAGGAGATTCTTAGGAATTCTACCTAATCACAGGCAGTATTTATACTGATCAACGGGGAACTATGCTTCTTGCAACCCTATTCAAATGAAAGTGAACAAAGACACTTTCGTGTGTTTTATTGCTAACTGTTGTTTGCAGGAACATTTGACGGTTGTAGCTGATCGATATTGAGAAGTCAATTCATAACCGCATGCTCACATCACACACTCATAATTGAAGAAAATCATAACAAAAAAAACGTACAACAATGCTTCCGCTACTCTGATGAAAAGATGTCATGATCCAGAAAGTGTGACCATGTCGGTCCAGAAGTCACAATATCACATGGTGGCGATACAACAATGGATGATCCAAAGATTTACTGTGGCTGATGATCTCAAAAAAAGCTCAAAGATCACCAAGTCATGGAATATTCAAAGACCTCCACTGAAAGTACAAAGTATGCGGACTTTGAAGAATCACTACTAAAGCATAAAGATTACGAAATCTGAAGAATCAAAGTCTATGAGCTCGGAATTGAACTTCATAAATGAATGCTAGGATGCAAAGTGTAATTTATGGGGTGACCTCCCTTAAGGGGAGATTGTTAGGATTTGGAAGATCCATATAGAAGAGTCGGTCACCTAGAGTTTAGTCTACCATGTGTTAGCTCGTATACTTAGTAATATTTATTAGTTATTTAGTTAGTTAAGTAACACCGTGGAGGACGGACGGGTCTTTACCCAATGTATGCGTGATCCACAGCCCGACAGAGGGCATATTATGTAAGAAATATAATTACCCTCTACCTCCCAAGGTATAAGGTTAGAGCTTTCATTCTTTCTAATCCAGCCTTCTTGTTTTCTCTCACTTTCTCTCTCTAGAAAGCATCTTATCTTCTACTTTCTCTCTCTAAGTTTCTTGCATAAATTTAAACTATACTTGTGTTGATTTGTGTGTTACAATAACCAATATATTACACATTCTCTTGACACTATTTTCAGAAGTGTTGATCCAAGCTTTACATAACGCTAACTCTTTCGTTTGGGTCCATGAAACTCCATTGCCTTCTTTTGTAGTCATCTTGCCTTTTTGAAACCTTCTTTTTTACTATATGAACCTCTTTGAAGGGAGAGTCATCTTGAACAGGATCAGGTGGACAACCCGAAGCTTGAGTAGGAGAATAATGTTGACTACCAAAAATGGGCCCAAATCTTCTATGCCATCAATATGAAAAGGGTGAACCGGAGAAAAATATTAAGAACTTTGAAATTGGTACGTTGTTGGCGAAGATGAATCGAGCAACACAGGTGGTGATGAAAAATTATAATTTTTGGATGACACGAATTTTGTTGTTGATTGTTGTTGTTGTTGTTGACACGTTTGTTGGTTAAACCGAGGAACGAATGAATTGTTTTGGTAAATAGGTGGTTGTTGTTGTTGTTGTTGTGTTTCGTATACAAAACTTTCGGGTTGAAATTTAACAGTTGGTGAGTGACCCAAATGAAAATTAGAACTGGGTGTTGGAACATTTTGTTGGCAACGTGTTTTTGGTGTTTTGGTTTTGGGAGTTTTTTTAGACATTGCTTTTAGATGAGGAGTGTATAAAAAAAGAAAATGTTTAAAAGTGTGAATAAAAATGAAAGTGTAGGACCTTAAATATATCAACCTTATCACTTTACCAAGCTTACCAAACGAGTATACCACGTAAACAAACACTTATGCGTAGAGAAAGATGAAGAAGAAAGATTAAGATGGTGACTTGAATAATATATGTTATGTGTGTATATGTAGAGAGAAAGATGAAAACAAGATGATGTTTATTTCAAAAAAAAACACATACAAACACATTCAAGCACACCCCTCAAATGACCATTTGAGGGGTATTTATACTTCCATACATATCACCCTTATGGGCTTGGGCTTGGATTGGACTTGGATTGGACAATAACTTACATAAGGCTAACTTAACATAACTATTAGCCATTTAGCTTAGCCTAGTCCACGAGCCCGTTGACTATTCTATCACGATATCTAACACACGTTACAAAGTTCCTAAACGTGAATGACCATCACTTTTATTAATTATAATTATGGCTAACAATCTCCCCCTAAGGGGTGGTCATTCAAAAGATGCTCCACTTGATTAGGTCTTTACTCTTCTTGAGCTTGAACTTTGCGTGTAGATATAGAATAGTCTTAATTCTTTGTTCCTTCATGCTTTGTGATCATTTAATGTGGTATTCTGCCATTAGTCAACTTCTTTGGTTAGGAGTCTCCACGTCTTTCTCCACCATGCTCACACTTCTTTTTGACTTTGAGTTACCAATGATGAGGTTCTCTAGTCTTTAAACTTTGTAGATTCTTTGACATTGACGAAGACTCATATTTAACTTTTTGTTGCCATAGATTTTAATGAGAACTTCATTTGTGATGTTGTTGGTATGAGCATGTGGAGAAACTGCACGATCTCTTCCTCCCGCGAGCATCCATCAGCAGCAGCTTCCCAGGTACAGTCACGAACACCAATTGATCATTGTAATCTTTTCTTAAAGAATTGATTACTACAATTGTTCTACTGATGAATGTCTTGATTCCATTCACCTTGGTCGGTCGAATCAGCCGTCTGAATCCCTTAAGGGACAGTTGGCATTACTTTGAACAAGTTCAAATAATGACCCACATCTTCAGGATTCGATTCGTGAAAGGAATCTCCTTAGCGGGATTTCCAGCACTTACAGGTTCGAATGTCGAGGGTGTTAACAACATATTGTGAAAACACATCTCTAATTCTAGCAAAGGTTGTTCCTAAAACTGGAGGCCCTCAAGAAGGCTAACATGACATACCGAAGTACATCTACAGTTCAGGTGAGTCACTGAAGTACACCGAAGCATCACTTCACGACTGTAGACCATTTGAGACACACTAAGCGTAACCCATAAAGAATTACCGAAGTGACCTGCTGTCAGGGCTGTTTGATGTTGACCCTGGCAGGAATTTCCATTCAATCACTGAGGATCACAATTGTGAATCCTCTCATAAATGTTTTGGCAGATTGCTAAGATCTGCGTAGGAATCTAGAATGTATCACTTGTGTCCTTATTGTTGAAAAACAAGAGATGAAATGTCAAGTATTCCTATGATATCTTTTGATGAATCTCGCGGCTCTAGACTCGATTGGTGCATTTTGGTTTTCCTAAGCGGAGACTAGAGAGAGGATCTCCTTCTTCAATACCAACGATCTCTAAGAGAAAGTCAATAGATTATGTAGGGTTCCTAGTGAGAATGAAACAAATCCCTTTTGAGAGGAATTGAGTGGCTTGAAGGTTTAGTGCAGTGCGTCACTGGGTCCATGACGTCTTTGTCTTCAATACCAGTGTCATCTAGTGACAACCAGTAGCAGATGAATTGAACCCGGTTCCTGCCCTAAGGATGAATATGGAGAGTTATTTTTTTTCAACCTTTCTTTTACTTTTATTTTTAATTCTTCAACCCTTTCTTTCTCCTTTCTCACGTTACTCCTTTTTCCAAAAATATTCTTCTCACGACATGTCTCTCGTATAATCGATATTCTGTACGTTTCTAGAAATGTCATTTAACAATTATACGGACATGTACAGATGCTTGAACGAGAGTTCTTTAAATGTTTTCTAAAACATGTCGTTTCTCAAAACATTTCTTCAAAAAATGGCTTTCGTATACTTCAGTACGAAACCCGGACTAAAATGATGACTTTTGATTATTTTCGAATCAAAACTCGTGTTTTTAAAGAAAAACCTAGTGTATGCTTTAGTGCACTACATTTAAAAATGGTGAGAAATCATCATCATCTTGAGCACATTTTTCAAGATTGTTCAAAAAAGATTTTCAAATTCTTTCAAAATATTTTGTGCTCAAGATAACTCCCTCTAAAACCCTTTAATTGATTATGCTTTATTAAAGGGGGAGTATAAAACAAAAATATTCCAAATTCATGCTTAAATCAAATCCGTTTGTCTCCCCAAAAGATTCTATAATGTTTTAATCCGTTGATATAAAAAATATCATGAATATGCTATTTTTAAGGGGGAGAAGACGTAATTAAAATGTGATCAAAAAGTTTAATGATCATTGTATGAATCCCAAAAGAGCTCGACTCAATTGAAACCATTGAATTGACGAGAAATCAAAGTCAGTAAATATACCATTTCGAGAAACTCGTGATAGACATGCACTTACATGGGTCTAACCTTATTTTCAAGAAGAGTTTACAACTTCAAGGTAGTTATTAGAGCTAGTTGTCACCTAAAAACTGACAATGGAACTCTTTAACTAAACTATGTAACCGTGTCTCGTGAGGAATTGTTTATCATGAGCCGATCAATTCAAATAGTGCGAACTCTACCATCACTGTGCAGATTTCTGTCAAAACTTATAAGCACATGTGAAGGGGGAGTGTTTCTGGAAATATAAAACTCTAAGATATTTTCAAGAAAAATGGTTTTATGGCAACATGGGACAGTCATGGAGTTATAAGGTGACTAAGGATAGGAATATTCATCCTATGATCCGCCAGAGCCGGAGGGATCTACTTGTTAGGACCGAAAAACATATAGATTTATGTGGTTTGGAGGTCGGGGTTGGTGGAAAAAGATGAAGAGATTCATCTCTTCTAGTGAGAGAAAGTAGAGAGAGGGAGGAGAAAACAAAGGATAACTTTATTAATAAAACACACACTACACTTAACCAAATGATTCACCTCACCCCTCATGGAGAGTCATGAGGGGTATTTATAGGCTCAACAAACCAATACTTTGCCACTTAAACAATACTAGTCCCTATGGGCAAAGTATTCTATGCATCTAGTTCAATTCACGTAAGTGATGTTATCTTTATAAAAAAGCGAGGCTAACAATCTCCCTCCAAGATATCGTCACACGTGAATGGTTACAATGAGACCTATAAATACAACACAAAGTAAATTACAATAGTAATGAACAATGTTGACTTTGTTGAAGCGCAGAGTCTCTGTAGTCTAGATACTGAGGCAAACTTGAAGTTCTCTCTTCCGACGATCTCGGCATTTGATATTTGGCGCTGACGGCACAAATCCTTGTAGCTCTGAACTTCAACTGTAACGGTCTAGTTAGGTTATTACTCCCTCCTAACTAGTGAGCCTTTTTTCTTTCTTTTGCTCCCTCCTGAACCGACAACACTCTTCCAACACGCAGCGGAGAAAGTAGACTCTTGATTGTAGCATAATGGTTGTCGTTCTGGGAACATCATAACAACATAACTCACTTAGTATTGCATCCAAGTTGGTAAAAAGCCCCGATGTACACACACAACTTCTCCTTCTTCGGTCTTAAGCACAATTCCCATCGTCAATCCAATTACAGAAGATGAAATACCAACTTCTCCATCCTGATGGTTGCGAGCTATCGAAATCATCATAATGTTGCGTACATGCCGTATTACCTTTTTCTTGATGCAATATTAAAACCTTAACTTGCTCAAAATTTCCGTGAGAATATGTCGCAAAAATACTCTCAATAATTCTCTCAAACCAACCTTAAATCGAACCTCCTTTGAATTCACCGGCTAATTGTAATGACCACATATGGAGATAACCCGATACGACTAACTTGAAAAGGAAGTAAACATCCCAACTTTGTGACTTACTGCTGGTTCTAAATTCTTTAACAATCTACAACGCCGTGTGACACTGAGCACTACAACGTAACTCCTTAAAGTGATGGTTATACACTGTGAGCACTACAACGTAACTCCTTACATCAGTTATAACCAGATTGTCAATTCAAAATCATTTAAAGTGACAGTAATACCCCAACAAGTTATCTTGAGACATACAACCAACCAACCAACGTCTCAAAGATAAAGAAGATCACCCGTGAAACGTCACTTCAATTCCGCATCAATAATACCGTACAAAAACCCCGTAGTCATTTTTCTCAAATTATCGTTCAAGCCGTGAATTATGTATCCCTCCGTGGAAATTTACCAATACCAAAAATACCACTCATTTTACAAAATTTTGTTATCCAATATTTAAAAAATTGTGTCATAAAGTTTTGTAACACAAAATTTTGGATACCAAAATTTTCATTCCAGTGACCATGAATAATGTCAATCAATCATCCAGATCCAGACTTATACGAGCCCAAATTCATTTAAGGTCCAATGGACACAAATTTTCTGTGAGCCCAAGGCCCAAGTAACTAGTCCAATCCCAACTCCAAATGAGAAGCCAAAGGCCCAAATCCAATCACACACTATGACACTAATACTACCTGGTTCGTTTCAAAAAGATATACCCGATTCACTTGACTCCCCAGATCCGGTTATAAAACACAATATATCACTTAACCTAATCTCATTTAGACATAAACCTAAAAATCACTTGAGATAAAAAAACGCCTACCACCATATTTCTCTTAATTAGATCTAAGAAAATAAAAAGTACGCATCTCATTTCTTTCATATACACTCATCAATCTGCTTCTCAACTCATCTAATCTCATATCACAAACCATCCTAATCCGAACCTTGTCATCATGTACTCCTTAATTCGAACCAACAAATCAGTGATACGGACTTCAAGATCATTTTTTAAAATTGGTCTCGGGTAGGTTTTATGATTTTCTTTTTGTTTTACATTTAAACGAACCAAAGGGATGAAATAACATATTTGTTATTTTCATTACTTTCGTATTCAGATATTTATTGAGGCTTCGTCTTCAAAGGTGGATCTGTGAGGATAATTGTTTCACTTGAAACAATCTTTAAAAGATTGCAAAAAAGAGTGAAACAAATTGAGATTGATTGTACTTTTTTCTTTTTATTTGAGTCTTGGAATTGAATGAGAGATGGGCAGTGATAGTGAGGGTTCTTTGGTGAGTCTAGATAGGATTAGGTTTTGGGACGGATTAGATTGTGACGTATCTGGTAAAAAAAAGTTGTGGACTGATGATGTTTTTAAACGGAGGTCGCTATGAGTTTGTTGGTATATTTGGGATATTATCGTGGTCCTTATTTTTAGTTACGCATAACTTCCTTTTTTTTTTCTTACGCGTAACTTCTACCTTTTCTTACTCGTAAGGTTTGGCTTACGCGTAACTTTTTCTTCAAAACCTTATGCGTAAACTGTCTTGGAGGAAACTTCTTATGCGTAAAACGCATTGCTTAGGCGAAAACCCAGATTCTTATGCGGAAGCATGATCTTATGCAGAAGCATGATCTTATGCGTAAAAAAACCTTACGCTTAACTGTTCTTACGCATAACTTCACAGTTATGCATAAATATCTCTGAAGATGCCTCCTTAGGCGTAAAAATAGGGTTTTGACCCTTTGTTGACTTTTTTTCGGCGACGTTTCCGACCAAGATTTCCGACCAGCTTCTTATCAACCCAGAAAAAACATAAAAGCTTTTCTTTTTTGACCTTGTTTGACCATAAAAACTAACCAGAATGACCACATGGAGCTTTCACAGATATTGAGACAAAAAGTCATATAAAAGTGATGAAACAGAAATCTGTTAGGACCAAAAAAATTGAAACAACAGATTTTGTAACCTTTTAATGGACCCGATGACTTTTTGAGACCAAAAAGGATACATAAACGATGTTAAAAAACTTTTTACACACAGAATAAACGAAAAAAAAAATTCCGACCACAAAAAATACACAAAACAGTTTAAAAACATGTATCAAAACCACCATAAATCATCAAAACATAATCATGGATCTGATACCACTTGTTAGGACCGAAAAACATATAGATTTATGTGGTTTGGAGGTCGGGGTTGGTGGAAGAAGATGAAGAGATTCATCTCTTCTAGTGAGAGAAAGTAGAGAGAGGGAGGAGAAAACAAAGGATAACTTTATTAGTAAAATACACACTACACTTAACCAAATGATTCACCTCACCCCTCATGGAGAGTCATGAGGGGTATTTATAGGCTCAACAAACCAATACTTTGCCACTTAAACAATACTAGTCCCTATGGGCAAAGTATTCTACGCATCTAGTCCAATTCACGTAAGTGACGTTATCTTTATAAAAAAGCAAGGCTAACAGAAAGATTATTGGACTATTTAGAGGGACAAATTATATAAATTTTAGATTTTTTTAATTAAATTCGCAACATCCTTTTTTTGATCGTTGGCTTGTTTATACGCTTCCCACAACTCGATAGTGTGCAAGACTGAGTCCTCCAATTTCTGCCTCAAGACGCATCCTCCATGAGTGACGTTAATAATGTCAACACGTGCTCGATGCCTCCAAGACGCGTCCAACGATGATTATTACCACTAGTCTTTTATGTAAAAAAGTTATGAAAATTTAGGAGAGTAGAATGTGACAATTTAGAGAATGTATATGATTGGCATTAAAACTTAAAGAGTATTAGATTTTTTAAACAAAAATTCGTAATAAAAAACTAGCAAGTAGCTAGGAAAAGTTACAAGAGGTGGAAAGAGCCTTACAAGTGTAATCAAATCACTTATATTCAATTTAAAGTTGACTTTTTTCATCTATTTGAGATCTGATTAAAAGATAACATCTTGATGAATTAAAAAAGAAGGTCTTTGTTTGGCTTATTCTCGGAGAATGTCACTTTATTCCTATAAGTCCACAAGGACAAAATTGTTGCTTGAACAACGACATAGAAAACTATTGAGAGCTTAGCTTAAAGGGGAGAATGGTTTGCCATATGTATTACGTCTCAAAGATTAAGAAATGGCACATTTGGATTTCGCCACCACTTTAGAACACATTTCCAAGTATCAACTGCCATTTTGAAAAAAGAAACACATGTTCTTTCATTTCCAAATTATCATCACACAATGGGCATCTCACGAAATCTAAATAAATACCCCCACGATCAAGGTTCACACAAGTTTCCATTCTACCATTCGTTACACGCCAAGTATTAATGTTAATTTTCAATGGCACGACATTATTCCATCTAGTACCCATAATAAGGCTTAGCAGTTGAGGTATCATAGAGACCACTAGATGAACCGTGAATGAAACAAATTATATTGCACCAAATGGCATGTTTTATGGTGAGAAACCACCACCACCACTTAGCAAGCATGGCATGGTTGCAAGTTTTTAAACTATCAATGCCAAGACATCCTTTTTTCTAGGTGAGATGACTTGATCACAATAAATCTCTAATATTTTGTTCTCATTCGTTGTACCTCCTAAAAAGAATTTTCTTATAACACCTTCAAATTTGTTGATAACCTTATTAGGGGCTTTGAAGAAGTAGTAAACTCCTAAACTACCAAGTAAGGATCTAACCAGAGTGAGATGAAGTTAAAGCGACAATTTGGGATTACGAAAGTAGTAATGAATCAAGACCTGATGGCTAGACGTTTAAATTCTTCAAAAGACATTAGAATACTTTTAAACCATACATCATTTCCTATCTAAAGGACTTTGAGGTCGTGACTACCAAAATCCTTGCCAATTGTCTTTCTCAAGTGCTCTCCTCAATTAGCTTAAAGGGGCGTCAAACCATTGACAAGCCACTTATAGTTGATAAAATTATTGCTTGGGCTAAAAAAACGCCTTATGTTTCTCAAAGTTGACTCTGAGAAGGCTTTCGACTCTTTGAGTTGGTACTTCTTATTCTCCACTATTGAGCAAATGGGTTTTAGTTCCAAATGGGTTAATTGGATTCGTTCATGTCCAAACTCAACATTTCCCTCATTTCTTGTCAATAGGTCTCTAACTAAGGAATTCAAAACTAAAAGAGGTCTTAGACAAGGTGCATGATCCTTTATTTCCATTCTTGTTTATTGATAGCAGGTTCGGGGTCGAAAGACTTCCTTTTCTACGAGCAAGCTTTACAATCCACTAGGCAGTATACCAAATTGTTGCAGTGTAGTATGGGTAAGCCCAGGGGGTTGATCATTCTCTAAGAGAATAGAGATGCAAGTAGAGATGTATGACGAGAAGGTGAGGTTGGGGGTGATTCTTTTTAGCTTTTTATATTTTTTAGAAAACAAGTAAAATCTCAGGGTATAAGAGTTGGGGTGGTACTTCTACCAATTTTAACTACTTACTAATAAAGAGTAAAAACTAATTAAACTAATGAAAAGGAAGAGATAAGCTAGTTATAGTATTAGGGGTGAGCAAACGACCCGAACGGACCGGACCAACCGAGACCGAACCGGACCGGACCGACCACATTCGGTCCGGTCCTCGGTCTAGGATTTTGGGCTAATTCGGTCCTCGGTCCGGTCCGGACCGGACCACAAACCGACTATTTTGGCCTTCTTGGACCGGATTGACCGACGGACCGACCGAGACCGGACCGGACAGGACCGACCACATTCGGTCCGGTCCTCGGTCTAGGCTTTTTGGCTAATTCGGTCCTCGGTCTTGGCGGTCCGGTCCGGTCCGGGACCGATGCTCACCCCTATATTGTATGGTGTGTTCTTATGATAATTAAAAGCGTGTTTACATAGATGTTATGACTCCCTAGTTATCTCTTATTGGTCGGTTGAATTGTCACATCCTCGTTCTAATTGGTGCGTTGTATTCCGTGTTAGTCATAGGGGGTGCCTAATTCCCTTGTTCTATGAATCATAACTCTCCTCTAGACTATCCGGGATTGCCAAGTACCGTAGTATTTCCCCCGAATACTCTATTATTTTAACGCTACAAATCACACAATAAACACAACGATGGCTCAAGTGCACTCTCAAGCTTTGTGCTATTTAGGACGTTCAAGCTCACAACAATTAAAGAAGAAGCCAGTTTTCCTTACTATAGCGTCTAACAATTAAAAAAAGAGACAACCTAACAATAATCCACAACTAGGTTTCATAGATCTAGGAAAACACAATAATTATTTAGTTACTCATGATAGATAAGCATGCACACGCACAAACAATTGAACATAGGATAAACATGGTGATATAATGGAATAACAAACTTATCTTTAGGTGTAAAGAAGGGTTTGGAACCCAAAAATACTGCCCAAGTCGGACTATTAATGAACTAGGGTTTGCTCTCCAAAATACAACTTTCTAAATAGAGAAAAATCGAATTCTATATATAGATTTACAAATGCGATGGTATCGCCTTTTGCTGGTGACGCCGTCTTTAGGGTTTCGTTTGCGCCAAGTCATCGTTGGGACGACGTCAGTTGAGGAAGTGTGATGTCGTCTGGCTTCATAAGGGATGTCGTCTTGAAATGGTTCTTGGACTTCTGGTGTAAAATAAAGAGTGATGTTGGATCGATATACTCTGACCAAACTAACTATATAGCTTGTAAGGGCTTAGCAACCTCGGATAAATCCTAAGTCACTAACAATGAAACACTGATATAACTTTACTAAGTATGCGGAAACTACTTCAATAAAGCTAAGAAGAATAACTTTAACTTCAATGATTTTATTAATACTTTGAACCTGCTTGATACACAGATTCACTAACAATCCCTAACAGCTCTAATATTCTCTCTAAAGTCGTATTCTAAGAACGTAAGAACATATATCTCTAAATCCAATCTAGGGATCCTTTTATAGGCATAAGGATAACCCTAGTCGGTTTACAACTCTAATCCTTGTAGGACAAGTAATATTAAACTAAGAACATTCTAGAATTACATAATAATCCTTAACGATTTGCATAGCAGTCCTTTATCTTTGCAGTACTTTGATGAGTGAGCAGTACTTTGACCTTCACATAAGCAGTACTTTGACCATCTTTAGTACTTTCATATTCTTCAGTACTTTCATATCCCAATAATCCTCCCCTAACTTGAATTCTACTTGCTTGATTTCAAGTTCCTTTGTATTTGTATCTTTAACATCTTTGTCTTCAAGGAAAGATTGTGTCTTTATATTCAGATTTATTTTGTACTCTCTGTGCTTGTATTATCATCATCAAAGTAGTCTTTAAAAGCAGTTCTTTTCAGCAACTATCAGCGATCTTCATCTTTTCAGCTACTCAGCAACATATGACAAATTGTACATCTGATCATAAAGTTTCAGTCTATTCTCATCATTTCCAGGTGTGTAAACTCCTGTGAGAGGTGAATCATTGAAAATTTAATGGATTTTGATGTCTCTTTACCAAAGCCATTAACTCTGGAGTAGCCAATGTTTAGGTGTGTAAAACCATGGTACATTAATAACCATATGATTTTTAGCAAATCATCAGCTATCAACAGATTTGTTTTGTCTTTACCAAAAGCCGTACCCTTTTGGACTAGTTAGTTCTTGCAACCATGGTGAACTAATTACCATATAAATGGTTTTTCCACAGCCTTTACCACAAGCCATTTTTTCTTGTGGGCTAGCCAACTCTTCACTATATCAGATATGGTGAGTTGATTACCATACAACTTATTGGCAAGTTGTCAACCATACACGGATTTGAGATATCTTTACCAGAGCCGTTTGCTCATGGATTAGCCAGTCCTTTTGTTAAACATGGTAAACTGATAACCTTTGTTGTAACCATCTCAAAAACCATTTGTTGCTGTTAACTTTTGTTTCAAAATATTTTACACTTAACAAAAGTTTGCTTAATTTCTATTAAAAAGTCTTTCACTGGTTTTGTGCTGCAAACAGTACTTTGGTTAAAGTACTGTTTGTTCAGCGGTACTTTGAATAAAGTACCTATTTTTCAAAAAATTATACAATTAAGAACCATACCAGTTACTTATTCATCGTCATCAGCCATAATTGTCCATTTAATGAATAGTTCAATGACCATGAGAGATGTTTCATTCTCTTCTTCAACCTCCATACCATGATCTAGCATTCTTCTCATAAGATCTCTAGTCAATGGATATCTTCTTTCTACTAACATATGAATCATGGTCCCATCTTCCAGCTCCAAAACATGCACTCCAGATTCTTCTAAGAATCTCCAGCTTGTAATCTCCCAAACTTCTTGGTTTTGCCAGATTGCATCAGTGCTTGTTTCTTTAGTTTCCCAGATGGTTATGAGATCTCCAAGCAAAACTAAACCAATTCCATTTGATGGAATGTGTTCAAAATATTCTTGCACCAATTGGTATAAATGAAACAAATTCTGTCTGTTGATGATGTGCAATATGTCCCATAGCAAATTAAACACTCTGAAACACTCATCTTCTTTATGAAACATCAGATAATCTCCTTCCTTTGCTTCTACAACTTCAAATGTAGTTATCTTTGACTTCTTTTCTGCAACATCTTTAGACTTAGAATGCTCAAAGTCTACAACTCTAAGATAATTCCTCAGCTCATCAACTGTATCAGTTCTCAACTCTATCTTCTTTGATGACAGTTCTTCTTCAGTTGTTCTTTTTCTTTTTAAGCTTCTTTTTCTTGCATCCTCATTCTGTTTTTCATCATCAAAAGGAATAATCCCAGCAACTTCCTTCTGATATGCTTCTCTAACAGCATCATACAGGTCTTTCATCTCTATATATTTAAGTTTGTGCAGACCTGTATAACCTCTACCCTTTAGATAGGCCATCATAGCATTCCTTTCCTTGGCAATACTAGGTCGTCTCTGTGGTATAACAACTGGCTTTTCTGGTAAAGCAACTTCAGCATCCAATTGAGCTTGTAGCTCCCTAGCAGCTGCTTCATTCTTAGCTACTTCAATAGCTCTTAGTTCTGCCAAAGTAAGCTTCTTTTTCTTTATTTCAACCAGTTTGCCTTTACCTTTGTCCTTTGGATTTAAAGCAGGTTGAGAAGCTTGAGGTTGTTCTTCAGCAACTCCTGGAATACTAACACCCCTTGGTCTTGATAGATTTTGCAATATTTGAGCAACAGTCTCATCATCACTTGCAGTGTGCTTTACTTTGGGTGTATCAGCTTCCTCTTCTTGTAGGATTTTTGAAGGACCAACTTCTTCTTCAAAAAATAGAGTCCTTAGTGTAATTAGCTCTTGTCTATATGTTCCTTGAAGAGCAGCAGTACCTTGATCACCAGTACCTTGATCATCAGTACTTTCTACACCAGTACTTTGTATTCCAGCACCTTGAGGCTCAGTACTTTGAATTTGAACATCAGTACTTTGAGGCTCAGTAACTTCAGCTTCTTTAATTTCTTTTTATGATTCATCAAAAGTATCAGCAACATCTTCATAAGCTTGAGCATCTTCGTTTAAATTCTGTTGTTCCAAATTCCTCTCCAATTGGAATGAAGACTGCTTGTGAATTTGCTTGCCCTTTGAAGTTTTTTTTTTAAAAAATTTTCTTCCTTTCTTCTTCTGTGACTTCACCCACAACCTGTGATGTTGAACTAAAGGCCAGAAAAATTTCTTCAATCTTTTAAACTTGGTGTTCAACTTCATAAGTTGTTTTGCTTGAGCTTCAGTATCTTTCTTCAATCTCACCAATTCTCGTGTCAAATCATAGATATCCAGAATAGGACCCTTAGAAGCCATATCTCCCTCATCTCCTCCAGATGTTTGATACCCATATGTGGAAGTGTAATCATTGGGAGAGGATGGTGGATTTACCTCAGGTTCTGAATCACTATGAGCAGTACCATGTGTAGATGCAGTACCGTGTGTTTTAGTACCTTCTTGTGCAGCAGTACCTTGTGGAGAAGCAGTACCTTGTGGTTCTTCACTTGCAGCAGCTTCAGCTCTAACTGCTTGCACTATCTCCATCATAGAAGTAGTCAAAGAAGTATTCCTTCTAGAAAATTTATCACTCTTCTTAGCCATAAAAGGTAAATATCTTAGGGGGTTGTACCACAACAGGTAACAAGCTCGAAGGTTTTGGTACATCCTGAAGTTGTTTGTTCAAGAAAACTTGAACAAATCGTGGATACATTAACCAGGGTGAACCATTGGAAATATGGGAGAGCATACCATCAAGAATCATCCGTGAAAAGTTAAACAGTTGGTTGGTAGCTAATCCCACTAAAGTAGATGCAATATTTGATCCAAATTGCTCCCATGAAGTACTCTTGGAACTTAAACAATGAAGTAATACATGAACCAGGTACTTCCATTGTGGGCTGGACAAGGGTTTCTTGAAAGTTGTTTCAGTTAAAGATCCCTCATACCCAATATCCCTTAAGGTATCCCAAATCACCTGTTTATCAAAACGAACAGCTCCTTCCTCATCATCAAACAGTAAATCATCTCTAATGAAAGCTTCACTAATTCTAACAATCTTCCCAACAACCTTAGCCTGAATATAGGAATCAGCATCTTCCATATGAGATGTAGCAGTTGCCCAAAATTGTTGAATCCAGGGCTCAATAACATCAGGTTCAACCAAAAGGGCATAATTGATTGATGATCCAACGAGTAAATCAATTATGTCATGAAACTGAACATTGGTCGGTGTTTTATCTAAGTTGGCCACCATGTTATGCTTACTAACAGTGTTGCGATTTGCCATTGAATGTCGTTATAAGAGAAAATGGTTCAATGAATAGTGTATGTGAATAAGAGAGAAATAAGGAAAAGATTGATAAGTATAAAGATGAGAGGGAAAAACGGAGGGTAGTTATTTATAGGTAAGATATAAAAAATCACAGCCACAATTACTATAGTTACCTTTATTTGAATTTTACCCCATCTTTTGACCGTTGGAACAGTACGTTGACAAGACTAGCAGTGCTTTCCACGTAAGCAGTACTTACCAAAGCAGTACTTTCAGATAACCAAAAAGCAGTACTTTTCCATCCTCTTCTTCACAATGGCAAAAACATAAAAAAGACATTGTTTATCCTCCCCTTAAACAATGCATAGGACTATCTAACTAACTAATAAGTCCTCCCCTTAAGTGTAGCTTAGTAGTTAATCATTCCAACACTCACCACCAAGTGATTGAATCTTGAAACATCAAATCCTTTTTTGAGTAGATCAGCTACATTGTCATCTGTGTGGACCTTGACAACATTAATGAGCCTATGCTCATAACAATCTCGAATAAAGTGATGCCTGATCTGAATATGCTTGGTCTTGGAGTGATAAACTGGATTTTTCACAATGCAAATTGCACTCTCATTATGAATATTGATAGGAGTATTCTTGAAGTTGAACCCATAATCCAAGAGTTGATTCTGCATCCACAATACTTGTCCACAACAGCTTGCAGCAGCAACATATTCTACTTCAGTGGATGATGTTGCTGCAATGGTTTGTTTCTTACACTGCCATGAAACTAATCTTCTACCAAGATATTGGCATCCTCCAGTGGTTGATCTTCTATCATAATTATCACCTGCATAATCTCTATCTAAAAAAGCTTCCAAGTGAAAAGGTGAATCCTTTGGATACCACAACCCTAGCTTAGGTTGTTGTTTCAAATAACTAAAAATCCTCTTGACTACATTCATATGAGAGACCTTAGGTGAGACTTGATATCTTGCACATAAACAGACAACAAACATGATATCAGGTCTAGATGCAGTTAAGTACATAAGACAGCCAATCATAGATCTGTAAAGCTTGACTTCTACAGGTTGACCATCTTCATCCTTGCCCAATGAGTTGATAGATTTTATGGGTGTGGTGACCGGCTTCATAGCATCAAAGTTAAACTTCTTAAGAATGTCAGCGACATACTTGTCTTGACTAATGAAAATTCCAGCCTCTGATTGTTTAACTTGAAGCCCCAAAAAGAAAGTTAATTCACCCATGGAACTCATTTGAAACTCTTGTTGCGTGAGTGATCATTCTTGTATATTTTGGAAGGTAAACCTCTAACTAAATTTTCTTTAACCAACTTGTTGATATTCTTGAAATTCACATGGCCTAATCTTCTATGCCACAGATGTGCTTCTTCAAGTTTTGCCTTAGCTACTAAACATGTTGCTCTTGCAGAAGAGTTAAGTCTCTTCATATCCAGACTGTACACATCATTAGTTCTTGGTACTCTCAGTATTACCAAGTTATCATCAACAAGCTTGAATTCAGGGGAAAGAATAAGACATTCTGTGTCAGTGAATAACACAGGGTGCTTCTTGTCAATGATCTGAGATACTGACAAAAGATTGAACTTGAGCTCCTTCACATAACGAACATTCTCAAAATCTATGCTTCCTGCCTTGGTGGTTCCTTTGCCAGTAATTCTTCCTCCACTAGTATCATTCCCAAATGCAACTCTTCCTCCAAAATAAGATCTAAAATTTGACAGAATCTCTTTATCTCTTGTCATGCTTCCAGAGCAACCACTATCCACAATTAAATGATCTTTAAGCTCCTCTTCTGGGTTGCCCTGCACAAAGATAAAGGAGTTAGTTAATTTTAGGAACCCAAGCCATTACTGACTTGTGTTCCCCTTGTGGAGTTACATACTTAAATTCTTTAAGTATGTAATTTCCACTGTCTTTAAGCACATGATCAATTATCTTTGTATGTTCCAAAACGTGTGTTGGTTTTTCAACAAAAATCTCTTTTTCATCAAAATTCTCTTTATTGTTTTAAAAAAAATCTCTGTTTCACTCTTACTTGCTGAAAGTACTGTTTGTTCCCCATCAGTACTTTCTTTCTTAACCCAGCTGGTTTTAACTTTTTGTGTAGATTTCTTTGATCCAGATACTCTTTTTGAGGTGTAACGCCTTCTAGATTGATTTTAGTTAGATCTCCTAGGGCTTCCATTCTAAAAAGTGCTATCAGTACCTTGATAAGGTGAAAACTTAGCAGTACTTTGAGAAGGTACTGCTTGAGAAACTTTTGGCTTATCAGTACCTTGAAAAGTGTTTGAGTGTACTGGTGATTTTGAAAAAGGTCTTCTCTGGTGAGGGTACCTATAGTCTTTTGAGAAGTTGTTGTGGTTAACCCTATGTGAACGATTCCAAACTGGTTTATTCTCCCTTGGTTTTTGGTTGGCAGATCTGGTCTTTGGGAATTTGCTTAGATATTCTGAGTGAAAGTCACAATGCTTAATAAAATGATCAGGACTGTAACAAACAAAACACAATTTTTGACCCATACTCCCAAAATTTCTTCCTTTAGATCTATGACCAAACCTATCATGACTTTTTGGTGAATTATGAAAATTATTTTGACCAAAATTATCCCAAAAAGGTTTAGTAGTATTTTGAAAAGGTTTTCTAAAAGGTACTGCTGAACGTCTAGCAGTACTTTGAGAAGAAGGTACTGCTTGACTCTTAACATTATCATCCTTAGGTTTCTCAACTGTTTCTTTTGGGGTTTCAGAACTAGATGGACTTGAATTAGATTGACCAGTAAGCTTTTTCCTAAACTCCAAATTGTCTACTCCAAAACGAGAAACATCTGTCCTAAGTGGTTGAAAACTACCAGTGGGATGAGGGACTGCATGATAACCCGTGTCTTTCTTAAATTCAGGAGGTGTTTGACTAATAGATTCCTCATTACTAGATGTGTTCTCTACATAGTTAATGAGTTCATCATCACTAGTTGTTATATCCTCAGAATCAAGTTGTTCCTGATCACTAAGTGGGTTCTCTTTTATGCTACTAAAATCCATACCAAAACCTAGGCCAGTTTTAATGTGTGCTCTTTTCTGTTTTTCAACAAAACGAACATGTGAAAGGCCAGATTTTCCCCAAGTAGCAAATTTTTCTAACAATTCATCCCTTTCCTTAGTCATCTTTTCAAGTTCAGAAACCTTACATCCTAACATCCAGTCACTCAATTTTAATTGATAATCCTGTTGTTCATACTTTTCTGCCCAAGCCAATTCATTATTTTCATGAGTTATTATTTTGGCTTCCATTGACTCTAAGGTTATTTGATAACCAGCAACCTCAGACCTAGCCCTTCTATAATTATCTCTTTCAGTTACATAATCATTAAGCACTTTTTGATAAACATCATGACACTTAGAGCATACCTCAGAGATAGGGGTGAACTTGGTGAAGTAGCTACCATAGCGAGCAGAACACCTTTAAGTGGTTGTAAAGATCATCAAAGTCCATAGTGTCCAAACCAGGTTGTCCTCTGATCATAGTAGCAATCACATGCCATACGGATGGCAAACTTCTTAAGAACTTCAGGTTTGCATCTTCAACAGATACCTCTGCTTTGTGTAACTCTAACATGCTGAGGAGATTTTGGAATCTGTCATAGGCAGCATCAAGACCTTCTCTTTCACCAACAGTGAATGTTTCAAACTGTTGCTTCAACAGATTTCTGTGCATCTTCTTGGAATCATCATTACCTCCAAATCTTGTCTTGAGAGCAGCCCATAGTTGTTTTGCATCCTTAGCATCATGGAACTTGAGTGGGTGACCATCAGGAATAGCAGACAATAGTATGTTGAGAGCATTTTCTTGATTTCTTACTGTAGCTGCTGGCAAGACAGCCTTAGGTGGTTTAGGTTGTCCAAGAACTTCTACAGGTTCTGCAACAACTTCATTACCATTGACAATTACATTCCACAGTGCATGGTCTGTAATAGCAATGTACTGCCTCATCTTCATGCTCTAGAGATCATATTCTCCCTTCTTGATGATAGGTATTCTGAGTGAGGTGATGGATGGGGGTGGTGCAGCTTCAGTCGACATCTTTAGGGTTTGTTGTTAAGTCGGTTTTAAGGGTTTTTCTTAATCAGAGTTTCCACACAAGCTCTGATACCACTTGTTGGATCGTAATACTAAAATAAAAACATTCTAGAATTACATAATAATACTTAACGATTTGCATAGCAGTCCTTTATCTTTGCAGTACTTTGATGAGTGAGCAGTACTTTGACCTTCACATAAGCAGTACTTTGACCATCTTCAGTACTTTCATATCCCAACAAGTGACGCCTTCCAGAATTAAAGCGTGACGCCGTCATGTTGTAGAACCAAAATCACACCTGAGTCGTCGTTTGCAATTCTATTAGAAAACCTCCTTAGCGACGGCGTCGACCTTTAGGTTGGGACGCCGTTAGGTGCAGAATTCAGCCTTGTTTCTTGACTTTTTCGTTTTCTTCATGTTTTTGCTCATTTTCATCCCAAAGTGTTTGATTCCAGCATTTTGCTTCTAGAAGACCTAAAATGTGAAAAAGAACGATTTTAAGTAGTAACGGATATAAAATGTATCGATTTAGGGCTTAAATGACCCCCTAAAAACGTATGTTTTAAATCCTTATCATTTATTTTGGCGATTGAAGCTCTTAATATTGTTCAACTTGAATCAACAAACAATAATATATTTCATGGTATCAAAGTGATAAAAGAAAAGGTTCACATCCCACATCTTTAATTTGCGGTTGATGAACTAATTATGAGAGAATGGTCTTTATCAAATGTTATGAACTTGGCAAGAATCCTTACTTGTTTCCATTTTGCTTCCGGGCTAAAGGTTATTTTTGAAAAAGAGAAAGCTCTATTGATTTGGCATTACAGATGTTGAACTAATGTCTCTAGCCTCCATAATTGGTTATCTTGTTTCCCAATTTTCTTGCACATACTTAGGACTACCTATTAGCATGGGCGGATTTAAGGGGGTCACAAGGGTCTTGTGCCTTCTTTGCAAAAAAAACTGTAATGTAAATTTTTTAAAATATTTGGATTTTTTTGTAATTTCGCCCCCTCATGTATCAATTTGTAATGTAGTTTCTAAAAATTATCAAAGCGTGCCCCCTCGAGAATTTTTTTTTGGCTCCACCCTTGCCTATCAGTGAAAAATGTCAAGGTGTTGCCCGTCAATGTGGTGCTTATCTCGAGAAATCAAGCTAATTTCATTTAAGGCAATGGTTTAAATCTACATAATCTCAATAATTCATTAGTTACACATTCAAATGAAACTATGTACTATCATTTATTCGCATCAACAAAACATCAAATGATTCTGTAATATGAGAATGATTTGAAGTGAAGGGGAAGATACATGCACAAGTTGTATGGATGTAAAAAGTCCAAATGGCCAAGGCTAAATGCACTCTTGACAATTCCATACACACTCTATATTTTGACTGATGGATTGATCGGCGCGAGTTGCAAACTAGATTCGTTAGTTTTACATATAAAAATGGCCAAAAACTTTTTAGTTTTTCACTAGATTCAAGTATTGAACATAAAATCTTAAGTTGCCAAATTTTTGATTATTTTTTAATACAAAAGTTAAGCATATAAATCATATTTGTTTAAGAATAAAAGGTGACGTTTTAAGTGATTAGTGTGTTATGATTAAAAGTATTATCACGTTAACTTTTTGCCTATAATACATATTGTATAATTAATACAAAAGCATATTTTTATAGCAAAAAGTGTTTTTTACGTTAAATCCTCGATTACGAGTATATTACGATATTTTGCGAAAAAATTATAAAAAAACTATAATTTTAGATATAGTAAATACATGAGATTAAAGTCGATGGTTCTGTAATTTGCATAAAATAAAGTATTTTTTGCAGTCAAATGCACAAAGAGATAATCCTTATTTAAAGTGAGGACAATTTTGTCATTTAAAAAAAAATCCTCGTTTTAGTATTATACCATAAAGTTGAGCCAATTTTATATCACAATTTTGCAAATTTCCCTTTTAACTATGTTAAAAGCTTCAACAAAGTAAAAAAGAATCATTATAAATAAGGGTGAAGGCTAAATATACATAATAAATTTTATCAATTTAACCAATATACGTAACATACTTTTTTTATTGTCAATGTACGTAATGTACGTAACATAGACAGATTAATATTTAAAAAAGTTACGGTTTTGGTCTCTGCCGTTTGCTTTGACTTTCAGCGTTAGTCCTTTGATATTTTTTAATTTAAAAAATTACAGTAATGGTCCCTTGACATTTGCGTTAACTTCCACTGTTAGTCCCTTGACATTTTAATACGCTTTCGTCTATTTTTCTTTACGTTTTCATACGTTTTATCCGTCTTTATCCATTTTTATACGCTTTCATCCGTTTTCATATATTTTTATACGTTTTCGTCCGTTTTTATACGCTTTCGATTCGTTTTTCTTACATTTTTATACGTTTTAATCCGTCTTTATCCGCTTTCATTCGTTTTTATACGTTTTCATACGTTTTTATTCATTTTTATGCGTTTTTGTCCGTATTTGTATGTTTTTATACGTTTTTATACATTTTATATGCTTTCATCCGTTTTCTTTAGTTCTCATACGTTTTTATCCGTTTTTATACGCTTTCGTCTGTTTTTTCTTATATTATCATTTATTCTTATCCGTTTTTATCTGTCTTTATCCGTTTTTATATGCTTTCGTTCGTTTTCTTACATTTTCATATGTCTTATCTGCCTTTGTCCATTTCATCCGTTTTTATACGCTTTCCTTCGTTTTTCTTACATTTTCATACGTTTTTATCCGTTTTTATATGGTTTTGTCCACTTTTATACGTTTACATACGCTTTTATCTGTTTTTATCCGTTTTATGCGGTTTTGTTTATTTTCATACGTTTTAGTCCATTTTATATAGTTTCGTCCATTTTTGTTACGTTTTTATCCGTTTTCATCCATTTTTATTTATTTTTATACGGATAAAAATGGATAAAACGAATAAAAACATAAGATAAACGGACGAATGCGTATAAAAACGGATGAAAACGCTTAAAAACGGACAAAAATGGATAAAGACGTATGAAAACGTAAGAAAAACGGACGGAAGCATATAAAAACGGACAAAACGTATAAAAATGAAAAAAATGGACATAACCTCATAAAAACGGATGAAAACATATGAAAACGTATAAAAATGGAGAAAAACATATAAAAACATATGAAAACGAATGAAGACGGATAAAAACGTAAGAAAAATGGACGATAGCGTATAAAACGGATTAAAACATTTAAAAAAGACAAAAACGGATAAAAAGTAAGAAAAACGAACGAAAGCGTATAAACACGGATGAAATCAGATAAAGACTGATAAAAACATATAAAAACGTAAGAAAAACAAATGAAAGCGTATAAAAACGGATGAAAACGTATAAAAAGGGACAAAACCGGAGGAAAACGGATAAAGACGGATAAGAACGGATAAAAAAGTGAGAAAAATGGACGAAAACGTATGAAAACGGATAAAGACGGATAAAAACGTAAAGAAAACGGACGAAAGCATATTAAAATGTCAAGGGACTAACAGTGGAAGTTAACGCAAATGTCAAGGGACAATTACTGTAATTTTTTTAAGTAAAAAAATGTCAAAGGACTAACGGTGAAAGTCAACACAAATTGCGGAGACCAAAACTGTAACTTTTTTAAATTGTAATCTATCAATGTTAGGCTGGACGCAGTAATGCTTGAGGATCGATATACACGATCGATCGTGTATCGATCGCCCTTGTACGTGTGGCATGAATCGATCGTCCAAAAAATGCCCCAACTTTGTCACCTGCACGATCGAAATACATGGTACATTTAATATGCAAAAAAGTAAATCCTACCGTTGCGCAAGGTTCAAACAAAAAAAATTTTCCTACCGTTTAAAAAAAAATATGACCATTTGTGGGTTTTAAAAAAAATAAAAAAATCTACCCTATAAATACACAACATATTTACACACTTAAATTCAAAAATCTCATTTCACACATTCTCTATTTTCTTTCCACACTATGAGTTTTAATTCTTACGAGCTATTCATTGGCGATTTGTCATCGGATGATGAAAATGAAGTTAGTAGCGAGTTTATGATGTTTGCGGAAGAGTGTTGGCAGGCTTTTCAAGCGTCACAAACTAAAATCTCAAGAAACCAAGTTACTAGGGATCGTTTGGGTGCTCATAACCGTTTAGTGGCTACTTACTTTAGCGAGACCCCCAGATACGGCGATCAAGCATTCCATGATCGTTTCCAAATGGGCCGACGACTATTCACACGAATTGTCCGAGATATAACCGATCATTCACCTTATTTCCAACAAACTCCTAGTTGTGCAGGCGTACTTGGTATTTCTCCATTGATGAAGTGTACTTCGTCAATCCGTCAATTGGCATACGGAGTCAATGCTGATGCTCTAGGCGAATACGTGCAAATGGGTGCGTCAACAATTCGTGAGTGTCTCCAAAAAATTTGTGAGGCCATAATGGAGTTATATGGTTCAGAGTATTTGCTAAAGCCTACGATTACTGACATTGACAAACTCTATGCTCATCACTACGAATGTCATGGGTTTTCTGGGATGATAGGAAGCATTGATTGCACAGATTGGCCGTGGGAGAATTGCCCACATGCTTTAAAAGCTCAATTTTGTAGGGGTGATCACGGGCAAAATCCTTTCATTTTATTGGAAGCGATCGCGTCCCAAGATTTATGGATTTGGCATGCGTTCTTTGATTTCGCCGGGATGAATAACGCCGTAAATGTTTTACATGCATCGCCTCTTTTCAATGATCTCAAAACGGGGAGAGCACCGGATGTGGAATTCGTTGCTAACGTCGTGCCTTATAAACGCGGATATTATCTTGCTGATGGGATATATCCGGAATACTCAGTTATTATGAAGTCCATTAAAAATCCAGGGACGAATGATCCCAAACGAATATTGTATAAGACGATGCACGAAGCAGCAAGAAAAGATGTGGAACGTGCTTTTAGTGTACTAAAGAGGAAGTGGCTAATGATTAAACATCCGGATAAAGGGTTTGACAAAGAGCGTCTATCACATATAATGTACACATGCATCATATTACATAATATGATAATTCAGGACGAAGAGCGGGCGATATCTCCCGTATTCTTTCCAGCATAGCAACACCGTTCTTATGATCCCATAAGAACGCATGTGGAATCGTTGGAAATTACCAGGGAGATATGCAACAAAACAAATCATCTTAGCCTCAAAGCCGATTTGGTGGAAGACATTTGACATCGTCATAATCAAAACTAGTTTAGTCGTTGTATTGTCGTAATGTTTTAATTTTATTTGAATTATTATGTAACGTTTTAATTACTAATGAAATTTGAGTTTGTGTTAAAAATGTTTCTTTTAAAAAAAAAAATGATCATGGTCGCCCTTACTATGGCACCCAATCGCCTGAAGGTCGTTGGAGAGAGAAAGCTGACGTGACAATGAAAATGAAGGGGATTGAAGCCCCTTACTAGGGGCAGCCTTACGTACTTTGGTGATTATTCAAAAGTGTATTACGTACGTCGACAATAAATAAAGCATATTGCGTATATTGATTAATTTGATAAAGTTTATTACGTATATTCAGCCTTCACCCTATAAATAAAAAGAAAGTTGCCGCATATGATGAGATGTCAAATATTGGTAGTTGATAAGGAATATTGATGAATTATTTTAGAGAGAAAATGCAGGAAATGGTCGGATTAGGTCCAATAGGCCCACAACTTGATTAAAAAAACCCTCTTCCCAAATTAGTTATGCTCGACCGTGCAACTAACTGAATCGAGCTCTTTTTTGACACGTGTTCCTTGCAAGTACAAGGCGTTTGTTGGGTTTAACGATTAGGGAGGCTCACAAAATCTTACAAAATCCTCACCCACTAAAAAAACGCTTTTTGTTTTATTTGCTAAAAATTGCTCGACTTGCGGCTGCTCAATCGACGATGTGGTACTTGATGGTTTTTTCTTAGAAAGGTACATTCTCAACGGATTTTGTTGGAAAATGTTTTACGGGGATGTGTGCATGACACACACATCTTCAAAAAACACACAAAACACATAATAGTTTATTGAGAGACAAACTAAAAACCGGTAACTGGTGGCATACCTTCGTAGATCGTTTGTGTACCTGTGTTCTAACGGTAGTTTATTTAGTTTTAACATCGGTAACTGGTGGCTTAACCGAAACGCACTAAACCGATTTTTTTATTACAATAGATTGTCGATACATAGTATTGACTAAATTGTCAATACGTTGTTTTGACATATTAGTCAGTACGCCGTTTTGGCATTCTGATGTCAATACTACATTTTGCATAAAACGTACTTGCATGACTTGATAATTCAAAAAACTCATAAAACACTTTTCAATCCTCATATATTTTATAAATATGCAAAGTTTTGACACTAAAAATGCGCAAAGTATGAGATACCAAAACGTAGGTGTTATGCCAAACATCTCATTTATACTCATTTGCAAATTGTACATTTAGGATCATTTCATACATATCCAAATCTGAAAACCTGAACTTAAAAGTATTTGTGAAAAACTAGAAGGGAGTTGAATAGTTTTACCGTTTTAAAATTATAGTTTTGAAACTTTTTATGAATTCAAACAATGATAATGTATAAGAACAAGTGCACAACAATATATAAAAATAAATGCACAACAATAAGTAAATAATAAAAAGATCAAACCAAAGCACGAGTGTTTATAGTGGTTCCCTCACCCTACTCAACTCTCCGAGTATCCCTTACTATGTCAACAAGCTCCCTTCTCGACGGAAAAAACCTTACAATGTCGCTTACAGTCTTTACCGATACTAAGCTAAGTATCGAGTTCTAATCGAGGTAGAACCAACATTTGTCTCTTAGTACTTTTATGACTAAAATACTAATCTACTTCACTATGTTTGATATATTGTGGTAGTTATGAACTTGGAAATATGGTAGTGTGAAATGGTATTACAACAAGATTATAAACACGTACTAATGACTACAACACATGAGACTTGAGAGATCTTCAAGTGTTCTTCCCTCACTAGAGAAAATATTTAGTTGTATGGATCACTTAAATGAATATTAAACAAGATAATGATCAAAGAATGAATGTATGAATGTAAGAAGATATGCAAGAAAGATGATGGAAAATGGTGAGAAAAATGCATGCAAAAGGGTTGCTTAAATAGGCAAGCTTGGGGCATTAGGCTACCCACAACCCCCTCTACGGCCCCCTAAAGAGGGGGTCGTCCAAAGGGGGTCGTCCCTCGGACAATGGCTGAAACAAGTCTATTTTTTTGAGTGATCAGTCCTACTTTTCCTGGAATCTTTTCAAGGTTGTCATGCATGAAATGTGCAGGGATGAGATCCTAGTATCTTATTCAATCTTTGCAAAATACTCAATAGTATAAATGGGTCTTAAAATATTCTACAAACAAGATCTTGTAGGATATTGTCCCAAAAGGGAAGATTACTTCAAGATGCAAGATCGTTAATAACCAAAATGGAAGCGACAACATTTACTCCGGATCAACATTCTCTTAAATAGTAGTAGGAGGTTGACTTGATAGTTGGGTAGTTGGGACGTGTCAAAAATCTAGTGGAGAAGTACAAACATTCAATGCTCTTCTATTCTTGGAAACATGTCAACCTTTCTTTTGTGAACACTTCTGTTAATTGTTCACAACCATTTTACCAACTCGTACAATGTGGACTTTAATTTGAATAACTCTGTTATCCCGCTTTTTTGCTTTATCAAATTAATCCCGCCTAAATCAGTCTAAGAGATTTAGAGCTAATCTCAGTTGGTAATATAAAAGAATAATCAAGTGTATTAGAGTATTGTCAACATCTGATTCACTTTAAACCTTCAACGAGCTCCTTCTACATATCAACTGATATCCATCTCTGCTAATGAGTATGTCTTCAAGTAGTCTTTGACTTCCTTAACGATGTCTATGACTTAAGCTCTACTAAGGTTGCTCGCTGAAGCTATGCTTCAGCGAGTCTTCTTTATTCCACTGATGTATTATCAGCTGGTCTGATTAACTTAGTCAAATTTATGTTCAAATCCTAGTAAGAGACCATTGGTCACTAAAACGGCCCAACAGGTTTTTAGTGGGTGGGAGATTTTGTATGATTTTGTGGGCCACCCTATTAATTAAAACCCCAAACCAAAGCATGTACTTGCAAGCACACGTGTTAGAAAAGAGCTGGAGTCGGTTTGTCGCATAATCGAGTATGACCATTTTTAAAAGAGGGTTTTTTAGACATGCTAGAACCACATAAATTTCACAAAACAAAATTCATAAAATGACGTATCTTAGTGATTATTAGCTACAAATATAAGATGATCTTTAGAAGAAAAAAAAGAATACCACATATTAACATAACACATCATGAACCTATCGAAGTAAATCCGATCAAATCTGGCATTTTCTCTTATTAAAATAGGTGAAGAGATGTTTGATGGATGATTGAAAAACGTCAACCGTGTAAATAGCAAAATCTAGTAACCAACAAACGACTCTAAATCAATCATAATGACCTATCCCATCAATCAATCATGTTTTATTTCATAGAATATGAACAATAATACTATTACATGTAGTGATTAGTGAAGCTATTTACAAATCGTATTAGAAATCAAGATATACAAATTTTGGTGTAAATGGGGTAAATTTATTTAGTGAAATAAGGTTAACACGATCGATTCAGAATACGTGGTAAAGGCAAGTTTATTATTCTTTCAAGTGTCTTAATCGATATAAAGTAGTACTATCGTTTGAAGGCCTCAAATGACATCAACGGATGTAAAAGTACGTGAGACATTAATGGATAAAACAAACAGTAGGTAACTTACCCAAATTCATTGGTTCATTTTGGTTATCCATTGAATTAACGTGAGCTACAAATACCTTCATATAAAAAGTTATTAACTAAAAGAAATTAGCCAAAAAGCTTTTGATATCTAAAAAGCCAAGTCACAATGTAATTTATCTTCTTGCAAAAACGCTAATAATTGATAATCCTAATTGGTTCACTCGCTACGACATTCAGTTACAAGAACAATACGTGAAAGATAATGTTTAGACTAACTCAATATCCCGTTTAAAAGAGTGAACGCCCACCTTATTTACATGCCCTAAGACACAAAACTTCATTTTTAGCAGGATTAGTTTTGCCATTCAAAAAAAGATTACGACACAACTTGTTGCTCGTTTGTCATCTTATTGTAATCAAGATAATTATCTATAATTCTTTATGTCTTTCAAAACTAACCGAGCTATGTATGTTGTTTAAGTTAAATACAATAAGCAGGCAAGAAACGAATAAGGCCAATCTTTTAGGTTAAGTAGGGGGTCCATCAACAAAGTCCCCTACGACCGTGCAACAATACATATAATAACGACACTTTGAGGTCCCATTTTTCTTGCATGACTTGCTGGCATGGTTGGTCCTAATAGCTAGGACAACCTAGCACTTTGATATCCCACAATGCCCATGTTACTACCACCATCACCAACAACAACACAACCACAGCCATAATTTATATCCATCCAATCCTTGCTTTCATATCCTCTTGATAATTTGTATACAGTATACAGTAGTACATTTTGGTTCTAGCTATAACCTATAATATAGCTTTATGAGAATTCAGATATTTTTAATGAATGCATGGTGTTAAATCAATGTTATCATATGCTCTTGTCTGTAACAAGGAATCTTGATAGTAGGTAATTCGACATAAAAAGTTCAAGCATTAGTAATGTGACACGTTTATGATGCTGAATGGAGAGAATTTGTTGGGTTATCCATGCTTGTAATGTTAAACATATGTTAGTAAAATCAACAAGAAAGTAGTGGCGGTAACTGGGTCAACGCCACATTAGCTATCTCTCTCCTCTCACTTTTCTTCATTTTTTCTCAACTTTCATCCGTTTTGATCACCTTACTTTCATCATTCATTAAAATACCTATTTTATATAAATATATCTCACTAAATATCTCACACACACTTAAAAAAAAAAAAAAAAAAAAAAAAAAAAAAAAAAAATTACTTTTATCAATGGAGCCCTTATTTGCAGCTTAGTCACTATGGTGAGCAACTCACCAAACATTTGCAATTTGAGTGTGACCTTGCACATCCGTTTTGGTCCTCACTCGTGACTTTGTACTGTGGGAGGTCACCCACCACTCCGTTTAGTCTAACTTATTGGATATAAGTTATGCAAAGACCGATTTCTAGTTTCAAATGTTTACATATTTTTCCTAAATAGCTTAATTTTACGAACAACTCTAATCGGAGTATGTTTTGGACACAATGCGAACCTTCCTTAATAGTTGCAACTCAAGCAATGTTCAGATGAGGAATAGGTGCTCCAGAGCTGCCCCAAAATTGATAATGAGGTTTGAATTTGTGCCCTTGCTACATGCTAAACCTTTGAGATAATGTTTATATATTTCAATTCTAAGTTGATGAAATAACCTACATGATTTCCTTTCAAGCTCTTTTGAACATATGTATAGTACATTTTATGCTTAAGAAAATTCATTTACTTCTAGATATTATATTCACTACAAAAATAATGTCCTGTAGTGACTTAAAAGGTGTCATCCAAAGTAAAAATATGTCACAAAAAGTATAAAAATGTCAAAAAAAAGTTAGATAAAGTTCACTAGATTTTTTTGGGTGTTTTTCTTATGGTTAAAAGGCGTATGTAAGAGTGAAATAGGTAAAAGTCTAATAATAATGATAAAAAAAAAGTATAAATTATATATATATATATATATATATATATATATATATATATATATATATATATATATATATATATATATAGTATACATATATATATATATATATAGGTGAAGACTGAATATACGTAATAAATTTTATCAAATTTACCAATGTACGCAACATACTTTTTTTATTATTTATGTACGTAATATACTTTTGAATACTTACCAATGTACGTAACATTAACAGATTACCATTTAAAAAAGTTACAGTTTTGGTCCCTGTCATTTGCGTTGACTTTCACCGTTAGTCCTTTGATATTATTTTACATAAAAAATTTATAGTAATGGTCCCTTGACATTTGCTTTGACTTCCACTGTTAGTCCCTTGACATTTTAATACGTTTTCCTCCGTTTTTCTTTACGTTTTCATACGTTTTTATCCGTCTTTATTTGTTTTTATACACTTTCTTACGTTTTTCTTACGTTTTCATACGTTTTTACCCGTTCTTATCCGTCTTTAACCGTTTTCATCCTTTTTTGTCCATTTTTATACGTTTTCATCCGTTTTTAAATGTTTTATACCCTTTCGTCCATTTTTCTTATGTTTTTATACGTTTTTATCCGTCTTTATTTGTTTTCATCCGTTTCTATACGTTTTTATTCATTTTTATACGTTTTCATATGTTCTCATCCGTTTTTATGCGGTCTTGTTTGTTTTTGTCCATTTTTAAACGCTTTCATCCGTTTTCATATGTTTTTATCTGTTTTTGTCCATTTTTAAATATTTTAATCCATTTTAATACGCTTTCGTCCATTTTTCCAATGTTTTATATGTTTTTATCTGTATTTATCTGTCTTTCTCCGTACGAAAACGTCTAAAAATGGATGAAAACGTAAGAAAAACGGAGGGAAGCATATAAAAATGGACAAAAATGTATGAAAACGAATAAAAATGCATAAAAACGGATAAATACATATGAAAAATGGATAAAATCGTAATAAAAACGGAGGAGATGTATAAAACCGGATGAAAACTTTTAAAACGGATAAAAACGCAAGAAAAACGGACAAAAATGTATAAAAACGAATGAAAACTCTTAAAAGCGGATGAAAACGTAAGAAACACGAACGAAACCGTATTAAAACGGACGAAAACGTATAAAAATGGATGAAAACGGATAAAAACGGACGAAAGCGTATAAAAATGATTAAAGACGGATAAAAACGTAAAGAAAAACGGACGAAAGTGAATTAAAATGTTAAGGGACTAACAATGAAAGTCAACGCAAATGTCAAGGGACGATTACTGTAATTTTTCTAAGTAAAAAAATATCAAGGGACTTACGGTGAAAGTCAACGTAAACAGCAAGGACCAAAACTGTAACTTTTTTAAATGGTAATTTGTTAATGTTACGTACATTGGGTTAATTTGATAAAGTTTGTTACGTATATTCAGCCTTCACCCTATATATATATATATATATATATATATATATATATATATATATATATATATATATATATATATATATATATATATATATATATATATATATATATATAAAATCCGGATCGATTGAGAAGGTTTTATTTTGAGAAGATTGAGAAGGTTTTCAAAAACGATAGATTTTTAATTTTGATTCATATTTATCAAGCGTAAAACTCATTTTAATGTGATTAAAATTCAAAATGTGCAAAAAAATTTTTTGAATCAATGTTAAAAATCTCTCGATTTTGCGATATATGCAGAATATTGAATCATCTTTACAAATTTAATGAATCATCATCATAACTCGATTTTAACAATTATTTGTGAATCAAATTTGTGATTTATTGATTCGATTCACCATAAAATAATGTTTACTTGTGAATCAAATAAAAAACATGAATCAATTTGCTCAAACGAAGATTTCTCAATCTTCTCAAAATAAAATCTTCTCAATGGAACCGGAGCATATATATATATATATATATATATATATATATATATATATATATAAATATATATATATAGTTAGGATCAAATAAGAAGAATAATAAAAATAAGAAGGATAGGAAGTAACCACAACCACTCATTCTAGATGCACCTACAAAAATGGATGCATCTTCATTCAAATTTCCCCTCCCATATTAAAATGTGTGGCTAGAATTACTTCTTACCCTTCTCATTTTAATTATTCTTCTTATTGGATCCTAACTCTCTCTCTCTCTCTCTCTCTCTATATATATATATATATATATATATATATATATATATATATATATATATATATATATAGTGCGGTTCTAGAGAAAAAGTGTAATTAGAGAGAAAAGTGAGAAAAAAAGTTATAGGGTCTAATTTGAAACATCTCAAACTTCAGGGCTAAGTTTTGAAAACCACCCCCACCCCCGCAAAAAAATAATAATAATAATAATAATAATAAAAAATAAATAAAAAAAATAAAAATAAAAATAATCCCGCCAACAAACCATAATCTGTTGATATACGGCGTAGATCTGGATGATTGATGGAAGAAACATCAAACATATCCCAATCTTCTCGCTTCACCGGCCGGCTGATGGAAATGGACTGACTACCGAGGATATTCGTGTTACCTCGTCTGCACTGGTTTGTACACGAATGCGTGAGTTATACTGAGTTCTCAGTAAATTATAGACCACTTCAAATCTTTGTTTTCGAGAGGGATGATCAACTCCGCAAATATCGATCAAAACTTGAACCCTTGTATAAGTATGCAATTTAAGAAAGCACAACAATTGAAATGGGCGAATTTTTTTTTTGAGCAAATTGTTTTTTCCCGCCAAAAATTTATAACCGTGATGCACATTTTTTTTGTACATCTCAGTTATAAAAATTGGTGCATCATAGTTATAACTACTTTTTTTAACTGTGATTCACCAAAATTAAAAGGTGCATCAGATCGCATATGTTATTAACTTATTCCAGAAAAAGTTTTGAATTAGAACCGTCAACCTTTGTGTATAAAAGAGAGATTTTTCAACTGATTCAACATGCTTATTTTATTAATCACATGGTTAAATATACAATGAAATCAATTATCCTAACATGTTTCAGAGTCATTTTATTAATCACATGGTTAACATACTTTTCATCAATTCACGATTGTTAATATATGCACTAGCGTTATCCCAATGACAAAGAATGCGACGCTACCATGGATACCATAGCTCTATCTCTTGTTGTATAACTAATGCCCCTTAAAGAGCATAGTATACTAAGTTATTGCAATGTTATTGGAGCATATTAGGTAACAATCGGTGGGTGCATCTCGGATATAAAATTTGGTGCATCATAGTTATAACTAATTTTTATAACTGTGATGCACCAAAATAAAAAGGTGCATCACAGTTATAAAAATTTGGCGGGAAATTTTTAGCCAAAAAAAAAAAAAAAAATTGGCCCCAAAAAAAAAATTTTTTCCGGGAATTTTTTTTGTTTTTTTTTTGGGGGGGGGGGGGGGGGGGTGGGGGGTAGGTGCGAACTTACAAAACTTCCGTAAAGAATGAAGGAAAATACAATTAGGTCCCTGTAGTTTGGTGTGAAAAAAGGGAGGGGAAGAGAGGGTGATCCAATGGTGAGATTACTTTTCTCACTTTTCTCTTGAGATCAACTTTTTAAATGATCCAAGCTCTATATAAATATATATATAGTGTATCTTTATTTTGAGAACCCTGTTAAGTGCGAGAACTACGAGAACTCTATTTGAACCGTTAGATAATTAAATCAATGGATGAAAATCATTGTGGCAATTTGGTAAATAAAAGGAAAGACAAATACATTTAATAAATCGAATTTGGGCATTTGGGTAATTTTACGTGGTTCAATTTTCTCTTAACTGTCATACATTTAATCAAGATCTGATAACATTATTTCTCTAAAAAAAACCCTAGAGCCACTCTCATCTCTCCCTTCCCTCAATAATCGCCGCCTCAACAGCCGCCTCCTCCACCATAACTCCTTCCTTGCCGTTAGTTTTATCCGGCGGTCCGAAGGCATCCTCAGGTCACCATCTCTATAGTTATGCTTCTTTGTTATACCCTACCTCATATTTTCTCAGCCACCACAAAAACAACATCATATTGCCTCTTCGCCACCCATCTCCAACAATCAAACCCCTTCACCGCAAAAATAAATTAGTTACATGGGCATATACTGATGTCATGAATCGATCTATCGAAAAGCAAAACAATAATGACACTTCTTAAACCAAACGCAACTTCTGCTATTGAATCTGATGAGGCCCGAATCACAAACACAAGATTATTAATTGTTTATCGAGCGAAATCACAAAGCCGCTACTTGAAGATCATATACACGTGTCTCGGGTAAGGTTTCGATATGATTTTTTTGTGTGTCCAGATCTATAATAGGTTTTTTTTTTAAACTAGTAAATCTTTAAATATTTGAGAATAAGTTTTGGATCTGAGATATTTTCTTTTAAATTTCAGTTCATTATTTCAAAAATCCGGTTTAATATTGTTTTTACTATGATAACATTTTCGGACTGAAAAATAAATTATCGGTTTCATATCTGAAAATTTTATTAATTATTTTAATATTGGTCTTTATACTCAAAACTCATTTTTAATAGTATTGATATGATTGATAGGTGTCCAGTCCAAAGTCGTGGTCAATTGAAGCAGGCATACTTTTGATTTTTTTTTATTATGTGCCAAAGTTTGATTTTGACATAGTTTTAAGTAGAAACGTGGTAAATGCTAATTTAAATGAGAGTCACTCTAAACATGTATGCTAAAAACATATATGTTTTACAACATGTATGTTTTAAAAACATGTGTGTTATATAAAAAAAACTTGTGTTATCAAACATATTTGCTTTTAAGAATTTATGTTTTTGATTTTTTTTATGTTTAATAGTTTATTAGTTAGTTAAATGTTGGTATGACTTTATTCTATCTTCATTTATATCTAATAGTTTCAATACAATTATAAAACATGTATGCTTCATAACAATTATGGTTCAAAACATGCATGTTTTCAAAACATTTATGTTTGACAACAAGTCTGTTCTCAAAACATACACGTTCTCATGAACATGTATGTTTTGATAGTTGTTTATGATTAAATATGTTTGATATACACAAGATTGTGTATATGCGTTATGATCGTTATGATTAATTTTTGTTTTTTATTTGTTGGAGGTTTAATTGTTTTCGTGCATGCTTGTTTCAGATTGATGAAGATGATGATATCATTAAAGACTATGGAGTGGATTAATACAAATATACATAAGATAATTTGCGACTTTTGAAGATATACGATTATTGCATACGTGTTTTTTGTACTTGTAATTAAATGAAATGTAACATTTATGTATATGAATCTTGTTTTTTCTTTTATAATGGTTTATGTTTTTTAATTTATGCTTCAAACTTCAAAAAAATAATAATAATGCTAGCAAAAAACATACATGTACTTCACTAAAAAACATACATGCACCTCATTTAAAAAACAAACATGTATCTCATTAAAAAAAAAAAAAAAAAAAAAAATGCATGCACCTGTAAGATTATGAAACCATGCTTTAAAATAATAATAATAATAATAATAATAATAATAATAATAATAATAATAATAATAATAATCCCGAAAATTAAGGAATGCTTAAAATCGGGATTTAATAAAAAAAATAAAAAATAATATAAAAAATTGTATTTTACTATAATACCCTTTTGGATTAATAATAATTTTTAATGTTTAAAAGAATCTCATTGGTTTAGAGGGTTCTCAAAGTTCTCGCACTTAACAGGGTTCTCAAAATAAAGGTCCCCTATATATATATATATATATATATATATATATATATATATATATATATATATATATATATATATATATATATATATATATATAGTGAGGATCATGTGCGGATTTTTATTTTTAGTGCGGACGTACGGACAGATCTGGACCGCCCATTCCAGATCTGATCTTGACTTTTTGTAAAAAAGTCAAGATCTGCGCTAACATCACGGTACCAATTGACCATGTAAACGATTTTTTTAATTTTTTTCCTTTTGAGCGATCCTTACTATTGTTATCTTCTTTCATTTTTTTATTTTTTCAGATTTTTCTGATCACTTTTTGTTTTCTTGATTATGAGTTCTACTGTGATATTAACGATATTATGAGTTCTAGTGTGATATTATGAAACTGTGATATTATAAAATGATGATATTATAAAACCAACTGTGATATTAAGTTTTTTACTTGTAAAAATGAACCATGATATTAAGATACATATGATAGTTACTATGATATTAACAATTTTATTTAAAAAAACATATGATAGTTACGGTGATATTAACAATTATATTAAAAAAATAAAAAAAGTACATGTGATAGTAAAAAGAAACCATGATATTAACATTTTTTATTAAAAAATGAACGGTGATATTAATAATATTAGTAAAAAAAACAAAAAAGTAATGTGATATCAAAAAAATGTTAGTGTGATATTAACAATTTGTATTTAAAAAAGAAACTTGATATTAAGATCAAATCTTGACTTTTTTACAAAAGTCAAATCGACCTTAATATCACAATATCTTTAATCATGAAAACGATCTTTTTATTGAAATTTTTTTCAGCGATTCTTAATAATTTATCATCCTCCTTATTTTTTTTAATTTTTTCAGATTTTCTTGATTTTTTTTAAAAAAAAAGCTACTGTGATATTATCCGCACCATCCCTACTTAAAAGCCAATCCGCACCCGATCCCTTCCCTATATATATATATATATATATATATATATATATATATAAATATATATATATATATATAGGCTCCGGTTCCATTGAGAAGGTTTTTATTTTGAGAAGATTGAGAAATCTTCGTTTGAGCAAATTGATTCATGTTTTTGATTTGATTCACAAATCATTGTTAAAATCGAGTTATGATGATGATTCATTAAATTTGTATAGATGATTCAGTATTCTACATATATTGCAAAATCGAGAGATTTTTAACATTGATTCAATTTTTTTTACACATTTTGAAGTTTAATCACATTAAAATGAGTTTTACGCTTGAAAAACATTGAATCAAAGTTAAAAATCTATCGTTTTTGAAAACCTTCTCAATCTTCTTAAAATAAAAACCTTCTCAATCGATCCGGATTCTATATATATATATATATATATATATATATATATATATATATATAGAGTATGGTTAAAACGAAAAGTTTCTTATAATGAAAATAATGAGAAGGCATGGGGAGGTGACATGTGTCACCTTTGCCACATCACCATGCCATGTAATGTGACATGTGTCACCCCCACCCCACCCCCCCCCACCCCCCCTTCCCCAAAAAAAATTTTCCAGCTAAAAAAAATTTTTTTTTTTGGCAAATTTTTTTTCCCGCCAAAATTTATTACTGCATCACAGTTATAAAAATACTGCATCACAATCATAATTGTTATGCAGTAACTTATAATCTTAATGCACTAAAATCATGATTATGATGCAGTAACTTTATAACCATAATACAATAACTTATAACCTTAATGCACTAATAAATTTTGGTGCATCTTTATTATATGTTACTGCATCATAGTTAATAGTTAAGTGCATCAACTATGATGTACTAAAATCAAGGTTATAACCTTAATGCACTAAAATCATAATTGTGATGCAGTAACTTTATAACTGTGATGCAGTAATTTATAACCTTAATGCACTAAAATCATAATTGTGACGCAGTAACTTATAACCTTAATGCACTAATAAATTTTGGTGCATCTTTATTATAAGTTATTGCATCATAGTTAATAGTTAAGTGCGTCAACTATGATGCACTAAAATCAATGTTATAACCTTAATGAACTAAAATCATGATTGTGATGCATTAACTTTATAACTGTGATGCAATAATTTATAACCTTAATGCACTAAAATCATGATTGTGATGCAGTAATTTTATAACTGTGATGCAGTAAAAAAAATTGGTGGGAAAAAAAATTGCCCAAATTTTTTTTTACAGGAATTCTTTTTTCCCGGCGGGGTGGGGGGTGGGGTATGGTGATGTGGCATGATGATGTGGCAAAGGTGACACATGTCACCTCCACATGCCTTCTCAATATTTTCATTCTAAGAAACTTTTCATAATAACCCAAACATATATATATATATATATATATATATATATATATATATATATATATATATATATATATATATATATATATATATATATATATATTTGGGTTATTATGAAAAGTTTATTACAATAAAAAGAATAAGAAGACATGTGGAGGTGACATGTGTCACATTTGCCACATCATCATGCCACATCACCATACCCCCCCCCCCCCCCCGCCCCCGAAAAAAAATTCCCTCCAAATAAATTTTTTTGGGACAAATTTTTTTTCCCGCCAAATGTTTTTACGGCATTACAGTTATAAAGTTACTGCATCACAATATGATTTTAGTGCATCAAGGTTATAAATTAATGTATCACAGTTATAAAGTTACTGCATCACAATCATGATTTTAGTGCATTAAAGTTATAACCTTGATTTTAGTGCATCATAGTTGATGCACTTAACTATTAACTATGATGCAATAACTTATAATAAAGATGCACCAAAACTTATTAGTGCATTAAGGTTATAAGTTACTGCGTCACAATTATGACTTTAGTGCATTAAGGTTATAAATAACTGCACATCACAATTATAAAATTACTGCATCACAATCATGATTTTAGTGCATTTAAGGTTATAACCTTGATTTTAGTGCATTATAGTTGATGCACTGAACTATTAACTATGATGCAGTAACTTATAACAAAGATGCACCAAAACTTATTAATGCATTAAGGTTACAAGTTATTGCATCACAATTATAAATTTACTGCATCATAATCATGATTTAAGTGCGTTAAGGTTATAAATTATTGCATAACAATTATGATTGTGATGCAGTATTTTTATAACTGTGATGTAGTAATAAATTTTGGCGGGAATTTTTTGGCAGGATTTTTTTTTTTTTTTTTTTTGGTCCAAAAAAAAATTTTTTTTTGCAGGGGGGGGGGGTGGGTGGGGGTGACACATGTCACATGACATGACATGGTGATGTGGCAAATGTGACACATGTCACCTCCACATGCCTTCTCATTATATATATATTCTTTTATACTCCGTAACACATAACTTTAACAAAAAAAAGTGTCATAATATCAAAGTTTTGACCTTTTTACTCATATTTTTTTTAAGTGTCATTAAAAAATTAGATTTAATGATACTTTTTTATGTCACTAAAACAACAGTCACTAAAAATCAATTTTCTTGAAGTATCCTTAGTAATAAAATGGGTGATACCACATATGGTTTTGTTGTAGTAAAGAATTTTGATAGACCACATTTGACACCGTACCAAAGGTCGTCTTAGCATTGACATTTGACAATACGATAAGGATGATCTGATTATGAATCGTAATATCTTGCTTTGTTGTTTGTACGCATTTATACTCTCATGGTAGAAAGTTATTGGTCATAGGGACAAAAAGATATGGTTTCCACTTTTCTTAGTCACGAAAAATCCTGATATCTTCTAATGCAGATTTGTTGCACAAAACGTTGGTTCAAGATTAGTTTACTCATATGATTATGTCTGCAATATAGATTCTTGATGGTTGATGGTTCGACATACAGGAATCATTGACAACATGGCAAGATTATGATGTTAAATCAAGATAATCTTGTTCTATGCATTAATGATTTATCTTATCAATTAGGTTAATGGATCTTTGTTAGATTCCAATAATAATTGGACATGGAGATCGACTCGTAAAAGTATCATTTCACATTTAACAATTGCTGCCATCCAATGCAACAATACTAAAAGGTATGTTTGGCGAAGATAGCGGTAGTACTAAGCAATAACAGTAAACAGTAGCAGTTGTTTTGATAAAACGTTTAGTAAGATATTTGTATAATCTTAATTTGTAAGTGGAAACGCTAGAAATAACATTTTGATTTAGAGCATTTAGAAAAATAAGAACGATAATTGTTTGTTTCATAACAAGCATTTTGTGCAAAACACTAACCGCTAGTTGTTTGTTGTTTCAAAATGCTTTTAAATGCTTGATACCAAATATAAACTAGGAATTATAATGGCCTTTGCCCAACAAATGACACCAAAGACAGTTTATAATCTTGTTAATTAAAAGGGTAAACTGCAATTTCGTCCCTAAAGTTTGCGATTTTTTCATGCTGCCCACTGAAACCAAGTTTTTATACCAAATGTCCCTAAAGTCGTGGTTCTGTTGCAAAATAGCCATTATGGCTAATGGGCATTTTTTTCCGGTTAAGTTCCATCCAATTGAGGGCATTTTCTTCTTTTCACTGCTCCCACCCACGCAACCCACTTGCATACCACTTCCCAGAAACCCTGATATCCAGGGACGAACTTTGCAATGAAACTTTACTATACATAATTTGCACCACACATTTTAGTCAAACCAAATTGTCCCATCAAAACAAACAGACACACTTACAAAGAAACACTACCAACATGGTTATTTGAGAATGTGGGAAAACCGATTAAATCAAAACATCCTTGACTAACAGGAACCCGATCGAAGGTTCTATTGTTGTCCTACATTGGTAAGAATCCTCCTAAACTATCGTGGTAGTGCAATTGTTTTACTTACACTATATGTGACTCAATATGTGTTATCTATATGATATAGGGTTCTAATTGCGCCTTTAATGGGTGTTAGAACCCCCTCCCCCTAACTTGTGCTACTGAGCAGTTTGTGTGATTCATGGTCTTTTGAGGGCCAAGAATGAGGAGCATGTATTGTTGCTGAGGGAGAAGGAATCGCAGATGGAGAAGCTTAAGAAGCTACTTGTTTGAATTTGGATTTTGGTGATCGTCGTGTTTAAGTTTTTTAAGTTTGTGATGAAGGTGTGGTGTTGCCTTTTGGGTATCTCTAATGTGAGGGAATAAGGTCATCCCTGATTTGTATTAACCTTTTTATGTTAATAAAAAATTATGTTAATAGTACTAGTTGGATCATTGTTTTTGTTTTTTGTAACTGTAAATCGACAATGTATTTGGTATGAAATGTTGATGATGCTGTTTTGGTTTATTGGAAAAATTGAAATGGTATGGAAGGTTATTTTGTGTTAATGGGTCAATGATGTGGTTAAAAATTGCCCATTTTTGACTTTTAACAGTTAAACACTTATTCCATTTGCATCATGTAAGACACTATCAACTAAGTTAGCATTTGTGAAACCACAAATGCAGATAAATATCTTTTTCAAACAAAACAAAAATAAAACACACATTTGCCATGTTAAACCACAACTGCCAAAATTTGCTCATTGTTATAAATTGTCTATGTTTGACTTTTAACAATCAAACACTTATTCCATTTTGATAAGGATTTAAAGCGTGTGTTTTTATGGGTTCATTTAAGTTCTAAAGTCGTACATTTGTGATTAAATATTGACTTAAATCGTTTATTTTCACATTTTAGGTACTTAGGACGCAAAAGCTGGAAATTTGGGCTAATTTGGACAAAAAAAGGAAGAAAACGACCAAGTCACGAAAAAAGTCTGGAAAATGGATCCAGATGGCGGCACATGCTACAACGTGACGCCGTCACTTGTAATTTGGCATGTAGATTTGATGAATATTTTACATGTGATGGCTCAGAAATATTACAAGGCTTGAGAGCTAACGGCTTCGGCATCACCTCCAATGAAACAGTTCATGACGACGTGATAAAATCAAATAGTCCTGAGTTTCTAAGCGTTAATTTTCCCCTTTATCATCACAGTTTGAGTAAATTATTAGTGAAAACATCCTTATTCCTTATTTTTTCATTTCATGACGCATTCGAAGTAAGGAAGCTGCAATTGGACATTTTCAAAACCTATTGATTCAACTGTCTCTTATTTACGACGTAATCAGTAATGAAGTTACGGCGCAACTAAAGATCTCGAAGGCTACGGCGTAACCCTCAGCTCAGGTTACGCCGTAACTACTGATAACAAAGACTACGGCGTAGCCCTCAGCTAAGGTTACGCCGTAACAAAGATTTGCACTGGATTATAGCAGCTACGGCGTAAAACCACACAAAGTTACGCCGTAGCCAATGGATAAGCATTGATGATTGAAGGAAGTTACGGCGTAACTACCTAATAATGTTACGCCGTAACTATGTTGAAGCCTATAAATAGTCGATGGTTTCATCAGTATTAGATATCTCTCCTTTCCCAAACCTTCTAGGGTTTGGGGAAATCAAAACACAGAAGAAGAAGCATGGTTTAGGAGCATGAATAACGAAGTCCTCGTCTACGATTTCCTTTGTATTCGAGTTTGGATTCTTTTTATATTTTTCTAGATCTTATATTATGAATTCATGTCATTAATTAAAGTTTGCATTTATGTTATTGTTATTCTCTATAATTCTTTATAGACATTTGCTAGTCTTTTCATAGATCGCTAGCCTTGGTAGTATTATAAGCTTGGTAGTATCTAAAAGGCTGGGAGATATGACCAACTGACCCAGTCTGATAGATAGCGAAGTATGGGAGGAATTGGCCATAGTACGACCACTCTTCGTGTGCGAATTGACCAAATGATCACTTATCAAGTGGAAGTATTTAAGAGGTTAGGGGGAATCTAAGTTCCTAACGGTCGGGTTCCCACCGTCTAGATCTAGTAGATTTGGTGTTTAATGACTGCTATTACGTTGCCGAATGATCCCGGGTGACCTGTTCATCTTGGTGAGGAATCTAAGAAACATAGGCCACGACGAATCGACCAAAGGAGTCTGGTGATAATTAACCACTATATTGAATCTTGGTATCGGGAATCAATTCATATTTGTAGTCTTTATTAAGCTCCGTTTATCTAACTCTTTTCCCTAAATTTCTGGTGTCTGTGTAACTAGAATAATAGCATATCTATGGATTATATCAACTTTGTCTACCCATATATTATCAATATTTTATCTAATCATCTTAGTTCTTTCAAGGTCACAGCTCTCTTGGGACGATACTCGGATTTACCTAAGGCTTTACTACATTTGATCGGGTACTCTGCCCGTTAGTATGTGTCTATCCTAAGTTATCTAAGTTTTATAAATATTAAAAGCAGTATGAAATAGCACATCAGCTTTTTGGCGCCGCTGCCAGTGAGCAGTTAATGAAAGATCTAAGGTATTTCATATTCACCTCATTAAGAGATTTGAGCACTTCCATAAGGTACGTTTATGAATCTCTCCTATTGCAATATTACATAATTAATATTCTGACGCTATTAGTTACGGCGTAACTACTATATTGAGTTACGACGTAACCATATTGCAATTTTTATTATTATAAAATCTTTTTGACTAATTAGTTACGACGTAACCTCTTTTTAGAGTTACGACGTAACCACTATGCAATCAGATATATAAAAATCTGACCTTTGATTAAAATTAAGAATTTAATTACGGCGTAACCCTTATTTGGATTACGACGTAACCCTTTCACAACTATTTAATAACTAAGTAATCGAATTACGCCGCAACTATCAAGGCGGTATAAAAACCTTACCGAATAAAAATTAGGTTTTACACATTCTTTCACCGCCCACACAAACAGTAAAATTTTCTCTTCGGAAAATTTTTCGAGCTTTCTTCATCATTATCAATCTTCATGGCTGGTGAGATCTATCTTTACTCTTTTTGATTTGTTTCTTACAATTTTTCAATTATGGTTATATTTTAATATTTTAGGGATCTTGCCTATTTGAATTGATTATTGATATTGGTTTGATTAATTGATGATTTAGATGATTTCCCCATATTATTTTGATTCGTGTCCTATCGCTATGGTTCAATTTGGGTGTTTTGGCATTATTTAAATGGGTTTTGGGTCAAACGCAAACTTAGTGGGTTAGGCGCGGTCCCTCAGCACTAATAGGTTAAAAATTTATCAAAACCTTTTACCTCTTTTTAAAAAAATTGATGGTTCCGGCGTAATCTATTGCGTAATTGAAACATATGAGATGCCGAGTTTCTGGGGAAGTTACGGCGTAATTGGGGGTTTAGTTACACCGTAACCATCATATTTGCAATTGCGGCATAACAGTTTGTCATATCTACGCCGTAACCTTTGAAATTTCCTAATTACGGAACTCTTGTTTTGGTTACGCCATAACTTGAAATCAGTAAGGTCTGCACTTACTGTCTCTTGTCTTATTTTCATGTGCAAACAACCCCGCGAATTGGCCTAGGTTTTTGGCACACCCTAATGCTGGTATTAGGCAATTGTGCGTGGACGAATATGAAAAGTTAAGGGTTAAGAATATCAGTCAACCCCGAGGCTCTTGATTTTGAAGCATTTGGTACTTTGGCAAACGGTAAGGCTAGTATGAGATTAAGGAAGTTTTGCAAGATCAAGTTCACGTGTACTGCTGGGGAGTTCACGTGTAGTGCATGGTTGAGGCTATTCAGGATCACGGAGCCGGTCATTTCGGAGTACGTCCGTGAATTCCTTGCTAGTGTGGACTTCCGTTCTGATGTTGATGATGACTCGGAGTCATTGTGTTTCCAGCTTGGGGGTGTTTGGAGGAGTTTGACTCTTAAGCAGTTTACTTCGAGGATGGGTTTGTATGCTGAGGAGGAGATGGAAACTGAGGCTTTTAAACGGTTCTATAACACATGCTGGAGGAGAAGGGATGAGTCCCAAGACCTTGCTGCTTATTTTGATCAGATCTCTGTCTCGGGAGATTATGACCCTAGGAGCCCACCATCATACGTGATGGTGAGGAACCCTATCCATCGATTGGTGCACCGACTTCTTGCCTGCTCTATTCGAGCGAGGCACTCAGCAAAAGAGAAGATGACCATGGATGATCTTTATCTGATGCAGGGAATGGAAGGAGGGAACAACATTGATGTTCCTTACTATTTGGCTAGGTTTATGGCAGTGGGTGCTAAAGGGTTTTCCGCCAGGAGTCCTTTACAGGGGGCTCATTTCATCGGGAGATTGGCTAGGAGTTTTGATCTTATGATCGATACAGCTTTGGCCCAATTGACCATTGGTAGGGACACTTATCTGATTGGCCTGTCTAAGCTAGTGGAGTTAGCGATTTGCATCCATGATGTTTATGGTGCGATTCAGCTAGCTGGGACTGCCCCAAGAAGGAAAGAAGGGGAAGCTAGTGGTGCAGGTGGTGAAGCTGAGGAAGAAGCCGAGGAGCAGGTGCCCAGGGGACGAAGAAGGGCACATGTGAATGTTGGGGAGAGGTTGCAGATCATTGATGAGAGGCTAGGGAATGTCATCCTGTTAGGATATGAAAGTGCTGAAGATATCAAAGTACTGAAGATATGAAAGTTCTGTAAGCTGCAAAGAACTGGAAGAAGTCAAATAGTCAAAGTACTGCTAAAAGACAGAGTCAAAGTACTGCAAGAGGAAGTCAAAGTACTGCTAGAACAGACAAACTGTTATATTCGTTTATGGAAAGTATTGTATTCCATGTTTAGATTACTTGTCGTACAAGGTTATCAATTGTAAACCGACTAGGATATCCTTGAGCCTATAAAAGGACTCCTAGATTGGCATTAGATGTACGATTTCAGAAAAAGAGTTTTAGAGTTTACGAATTAGTGTTTTAGAGAAAAGTTCGATTATCTTAGAGTTGTATTAGAGTATCTACATAATAAGCAGATTTAGAGTTTATAATAAAGTTATTCTTCTTAGCTTTGTTAAGTAAATTCCGCGTACTTAATAAAGACTGCTCAGTGTTTCTTTGTTAATAACTTAGGATTTATCCTAGGTTATTAAACCTTAACAAGCTAGTTAAGTTAGTTTGATTAAAGTATATCGATCCAACAAGTGGTATCAGAGCTTGTGTGGAAACTCTGACTAGGAAGAAACCCTACTTCAACAATATTCAAGATGTCGACTGAAGCTGTTCCACCACCCTCAATCACCTCACTCAGAATTCCAATAATCAAAAAGGGAGAATATGATCTCTGGTGCATGAAGATGAGGCAGTATATTGCCATTACAGACCATGCTTTATGGAATGTAATTGTGAATGGGAATGAAGTAGTTTCAGATCCCATTGTTGTTCCTGGACAACCTACAGCACCAAAGGCAGTCTTACCACAAGCAACTATAAGGAATCAAGAGAAGGCTCTAAACATTCTCTTGTCTGCCATTCCAGATGGACATCTTCTCAAGTTTCATGATGCTAAAGATGCCAAGCAGCTCTGGGCTGCTCTCAAGGCCAGATTTGGAGGGAATGAAGCCTCTAAGAAGATGCACAGAAACTTGCTGAAACAACAGTTTGAAACATTCACAGTAGGAGAAAGAGAGAGTCTTGACGCTGCATATGATAGGTTTCAGAATCTCCTCAACATGTTGGAATTATACAAGGCTCAAGTATCAGTTGAGGATGCTAATTTGAAGTTTCTAAGGAGTTTGCCATCTTCATGGCATGTGATTGCTACTATGATCAGAGGACAACAAGGATTGGATGTTATGGACTTTGATGATCTCTATCATCAACTGAAGGTGTATGAACATGAGATGAGTGGTCAACCCAGTTCCAAATCTCACAGTATTGCTTTTCTATCATCTGAAAAGAAGAGCAGTACTTTCAAAAGTACTGCTTCTCCTCAAAGTACTGTTTCTCAAAGTACTGCTGTTTACAATCCCCCATCATATGCTCAGCAAGCCCCACCATCTACCACTTTGAACTCAGATGAAGTTGTGTGCTCTTTCTTTGCACAACAAGCAAGCTTACCTGTCACTTATGAAGAGGATCTAGCACAGATTGAAGAAGATGCACTTGAAGAAATTGATATCAGGTGGCAAGTTGCTTTGATCACTGCAAGGATCAAAAAGTACATGAAGAAGACAGGCAAAAGTATTGATTTCAAACCAAAACAAGGAATAACTTTTGACAAATCTAAAATTGAATGCTTCAATTGTCAAAAGAATGGTCACTTTGCAAGGGAGTGCAGGTTTGCTAAGTATCAAGCAAACAGAACATCTGAGAAGCCTAAACTTGAGCTAAAGGAAATTCCAATAACTGAAACAAAGGCTTTGGTTTCTCAAGAGAAGTTATCAGAAGTTGACTGAAGTGAAGAGTTTGATGATGAACCGGTGACTTACTGTATGGTAGCAGTGGAAGATGCAGTTGAAGACACTATGGAAGCATTGGACTGGAGCACTGCTTTTGATGAAGAATCTGAACATGCTGCTTTGGAATCTGATGATGGCTTTGGAGGATTTGATTGGAGCAAAGAAAGTGAAGATGATCCTGTTCTTCTTGCTATAGTGGCTACTTCACCAACTCAGTCTCCTATCTCTGAGGTATGCTCAAACTGTTATGAGTTTTATCAAAAATTACTTAACAGTTATGTGATTGAAAGAGATAATTGTATTAGGGCTAGGTCTGAGGTAGCAGGTTATCAAATCACTTTAGAGTCTATAGAAGCTAAAATCATAACACATGAAAATAATGAAATGGCTTGGGCTGAAAAGTATGAACAACAGGATTACCAGTTAAAACTCAGTGAATGGAAACTAAACTGTAAAATTGCTGAAATTGAGAAATTAACTAAGGAAAGAGATGATTTGTTAGCTAAGTTTGCTGCTTGGGGAGAGTCTGGATTGTCCCATGTTGCTTATGTTGAAAAACAGAGAAGGAATTACATTAGAACAGGCTTAGGCTTTGGAATGGACTTTAGTAACATAGATGAAAACCAACCTAGTGATCAGGATGATGGTGTTTTTGAAGATATAACCACTAGTGATGATGAGCTCATTAACTATTTAGATTCATCTAGTAATGAGGGCTCAGTAAGTGAACCACCTCCTGAATATAAGAAAGACAATGGTTATCATGCTGTTCCTCATCCCATTAGTCATCACCCCTCTAGGCCTGATGTTTCTCGTTATGGTGTTGACAGTCTAGAGTTTAGGAAGAAGCTTGTTGCTCAATCTAGGTCTGAGAAACCCAAAGAAACTGTTGAAAACAATGTTCAAAATCCAGTAGTACCTTTAAACCAAAGTACTGCTCAACAAGCAGTACCTTCTGCAAAACCTTTTCAAAACAGTACTGCTAAACCTTTTTGGGATAATTTTGGTCAAAACAGATTTTATCAGTCATCAAGAAGGCAAAATAATTTTGGGCATAGATATAGAAGAAATCACTTTGGTCATATGGGTCAAAAACTGTGTTTTGTGTGTTATAGTCCTACTCACTTAATCAAAGATTGTGACAAACACTCATAATATCTAAGCAAGTTTCCAAGGAATAAGTCTAACAATCAGAGACCTAGAGAGCACAAACCAGTTTGGACTAATTCAAATAGGGTTAATCACAGAAACTTCACACCAGATCATAGATACGCACATCAGAGAAGACCTTCAGTATCTCACAGTACTTTCCAAAGTACTGCTCAGAGACAAGGTACTGAAAATCATGCTTGGGATAGAAATTCTAGGAGATCTCACTATCAACCTAGAAGGTATCACAATTCATATAGGGGATCTAGATCACAGGAACCACCTGTTAAAACTGAATGGGTTAAAAGGGAAAGTACTGCTGGGAGACATACAGTACGTTCAACAAAAAGTGAATCAGATGTTTTTGTGTCAAATGCTAATAATCTGGTGAAAGAGATTTATGTTGAAAAACCAGAGAGTTTTGAAAATCCACATGCTAAACATCAAAAGATAATTTTGGATCATCATTTGAAAGATAGTGAGAATTACATACTCAAAGAATTTGAGTTTGTAACTTCTCAAGGGGAACACAAGTCAGTAATGGCTTGGGTTCCTAAAAGTTTCTAACTCTTTTCTTTGTGTGCAGGGCAACCCAGAAGAGGAGCTTAAAGATCATCTTATTGTGGATAGTGGTTGCTCAAGAAGTATGACAGGCGATAAAGAGATCCTGTCTGATTTTAGAACTATTAGTGGAGGAAAAGTTGCATTTGGGAATGATCCCAATGGAGGAAGGATTACTGGGAAAGGAACAATTAAAGCTGAAAGAATCGATTTTGAGAATGTCAGATATGTGAAGGAGCTTAAGTTCAACTTGTTGTCAGTCTCTCAAATTTGTGATAAAAAGCATCCTGTGTTATTCACTGACACAGAATGTCTCATCCTTTCTTCTGACTTCAAACCTGTTGATGATGACTTGGTAGTACTAAGAGTACCAAGGACAAATGATGTGTATAGTTTAGACATGAAGAGTCTAAATTCCTATGGAAGAGCCACATTTTTGGTGGCTAAAGCAACATCTGAAGAGGCACATCAATGGCATAGAAGATTGGGCCATGTGAATTTCAAGAACATCAACAAACTGGTCAAAGGCAATTTAGTTAGAGGTTTACCTTCAAAGACTTACAGGAATGATCAATCATGTTTGGCATGCAAGAAGGGTAAACAACACAAAGCTTCCTGCAAGAAGCTTGATGAAAGAAATATTAGAGAACCATTGGAGCTGTTACATATGGATTTATTTGGACCTGTCTCTGTGGCAAGTTTAAATAAGAAGAAGTACTGTTTGGTTATTACTGATGATTGTAGTAGATTCAGTTGGGTTTTCTTTTTGGGCTTTAAAGATGATACCTTTGATGCTATTCAAACTCTTATAATAGCACTTGAAAACCAATTAAGACTCAAGGTTAGAGGTATTAGATGTGACAATGGAACTGAATTCAAGAACAAGCCTATGGATGACTTTTGTGCAAATAAAGGCATAAAGAGGGAGTTTAGTATTGCTAGAACACCACAGCAAAATGGTGTTGCAGAGAGGAAGAATAGAACCTTGATTGAAGCAGCAAGGACCATGTTAGCAGATTCTCATCTCCCTATTCAATTTTGGGCAGAAGCTGTAAGTACTGCATGTTATGTACTTAACAGGGTCTCTGTCACCAAACCACAGATGAAGACACCCTATGAATTGCTGATGGGCAATAAACCCAACATTCGTTTTATGAAGCCTTTTGGATGCCCTCTTACTATTTTGAACACCATTGATAATTTAGGGAAGTTTGATGGCAAGTCTGAAGAAGGTTACTTATTGGGATATTGCACTAACAGTAAAGGCTTTAGAGTATACAACAGAGTTACTAAGAAGATTCAAGATTGTCTTCATGTTGAGTTCTTAGAAGATCAAGACAATGAGAAAGGAAAAGGTCCTGATTGGATGTTTGATCTTGAGATTTTATCTCCTTCAATGAATTATGTTCCTGTTAGAGAAGAAAATCAACCTTTGCACACTGATGAAAATATTCAATATGTTGTTCATGATGTTCATATTAGACCTGATGCTGTTCCTGATAAAGATCCTGTGAGTCCAAAACAAAGTACTGTTGTTCCTAAGCAAAGTACTGATTCTCCAAAACAAAGTACTGTTGCACCACAATCCTCATTATCTGCTGAGGATCACTCTATACAAGAGGAACTTAATCAGATGCTTCTTCAAGATGTATTAGCACATTCTTACACTGATGAACAAAGGAGAGCTTATGAAGAGGCTAAGAAGAAGAACAAGACTGCAGAGTACTCTTACAGTACTTTGGACAGTACTTTTAACCAAAGTACTGCTGCACCTGTTGACAGTACTTTAGATGATTTGGATGATCCTACCATGCCTGGGTTAGAAGAAACTGATGATGAGCTTGAAGATGAAGGTATTTTCACAGATTCCAATGAAGGTGCTGATTATACTAACTTGGATGATACATATGCAGTTCCACAGTCTCAAATCTTACGAATTCATAAGAATCATCCAACTAATCAAATCATTGGTCCTTCTACTTCTGGAGTTATGACAAGACACAAAGCTAAGGGTTTCACAAAACCTCACAATGCTTTACTTAGCTTTGTGTATAAACAAAACAGGCTAAATCATAAGGACCATCAAACCTGCTTATTTACTTGTTTCATCTCTCAAGAGGAACCCAAGAATATTGCTCAAGCTTTGACTAAAGAAAGCTGGGTTGAAGCTATGAAGGAAGAACTTCTTTAATTTAAATTCAAGAGGTTTGGGTTTTATGTGATCTTCCAGATGGGAAGAGAGTTATTGGAACCAGATGGGTTTTTAGAGTTAAAAGAGATGAAAGAGGCAATGTTATCAAAAACAAGGCAAAGTTAGTTGCTCAGGGTTATAGACAGGAGGAAGGGGTAGATTATGATGAGGTATTTTCTCCTGTGGCAAGGATTGAAGCTATTAGAATATTTCTTGCTTTTGCTTCTTATATGGGTTTTCAAGTCTATCGGATGGATGTCAAGAGTGCCTTTCTTTATGGCACTATTACAGAAGAGGTGTATGTGAAACAACCTCCAGGTTTTGAAGATCCTAAGCATCCAAACAAAGTCTATAAGGTGGTTAAGGCTCTATATGGTCTTCATCAGGCACCTAGAGCTTGGTATGAGAGGCTCTCTACTTTTTTATTACAACATGGATACAGGAGGGGAGCTATAGACAAGACTTTGTTTATCAAGAGAGACAAGAAGGATATCATGTTAGTTCAAGTTTATGTTGATGATATCATCTTTGGGGCTACCAAACAGTCCATGGTTAAGGAGTTTGAGCAGCTGATGCAGAAGGGGTTTCAAATGAGTTCAATGGGAGAGTTAACATTCTTTTTAGGACTTCAGGTTAAGCAGTCCAAGGAAGGAATTTTCATTAGCCAAGATAAGTATGTTACAGACATACTTAAGAAGTTTAATTTTGATGATATGAAGGCTGTTACTACACCTATTAAATCTATCAATTCATTGGGAAAAGATGAAGATGGACAGCCTGTTGAAGTCAAGTTATACAGATCTATGATTGGCTCTCTTATGTATCTTACTGCATCAAGGCCTGATATCATGTTTGCAGTTTGTTTATGTGCCAGATATCAAGTCTCACCAAAGATCTCTCACCTGAATGCCGTAAAGAGAATTTTATGTTATTTGAAACAACAACCTAAGTTGGGGTTGTGGTATCCTAAAGAGTCACCTTTTCACTTAGAAGCTTTTTCAGATAGTGACTATGCAGGTGATAATTATGATAGAAGATCCACAACTGGTGGATGCCAATATCTTGGAAGAAGGTTAGTCTCCTGGCAATGCAAAAAGCAGACAATTGCAGCAACCTCATCTACTGAAGCTGAATATGTAGCTGCTGCGAGTTGTTGTGGTCAAGTTTTGTGGATGCAAAATCAACTCTTGGACTATGGATTCAATTTTAAGAATACTCCTATCAATATTGATAATGAGAGTACTATTTGTATTGTGAAGAATCCTGTGTATCATTCCAAGACAAAGCATATTCAGATTAGGCATCACTTTATCAGAGATTGCTATGAGCATAGGCTCATTAATGTGGTTAAAGTTCACACGGATGACAATGTAGCTGATTTACTCACAAAAGGTTTTGATGTGTCACGATTCAATCACTTGGTCGTGAGCATTGGAATGATTAACTACTAAGCTATGTTTAAGGGGAGGACTATAAGATGTTAGGTATAGTCCTGTGTATTGCTTGAGGGGAGGATGTTAGTTTATACTTAGTTTATGTGAAGGTATTTGGCAAAGTACTGTATTTCCTGAAAGTACTGCTTGGGAAAGTACTGCTTATGTGGAAAGTACTGTTTGTCGTATTAAAGTACTGTTCCAACGGTAATATTGATGGGTAATTGGCAGTAACGGTAACTTTGGTATTTAGGCTGTGATTTTTCAAATCTCACCTATAAATAACTACTTTCCGATTTTCCCTCTCATTATTACTTTACATCGTTTCCATACTTATCTCCCAATTACCATCTCTTTATTATTCGATACATTCTTTATTGTGCTAACTTTTTCAACAATGGTGAATCGTTTAACTGTTTTGAAGCACAATATGGTGGCTAATTTGGACAAGACTGAGGCGAATGTGGCTTTCTATGATATCATTGATTATCTTACTGGGTCGCCTATTAGTTATGCTCTTTTAGTTGAGCCGGATATAATTGAACCATGGATTCAAGAATTTTGGGCTAATGCTATGGATAATATGGAAGAGGATGAATACTATATTAGATCAACAGTTGCTGGACGGACTATAAAGATTACAGAAGCCTCTATTCGTGATGATTTATTATTTGGTGATGAAGATGGGGCTATTAGATTTGACAAGAAACTGATTTGGGATACTTTTAGAAATCTTGGTTATGAAGGTTCTTTGACTGAACAAACTTTCAAGAAAGCCTTATTCTGTCCTCAATGGAAGTTCTTGATTCATGTATTGCTCCATTGCATAAGTTCTAAAAGCACTTCTTGGGAGCAATTTGGGTCAAATATAGCATCTGCAGTGGTTGGCTTAGCTACAGACAGAGTGTTTAATTTTTCAAGGCTTATTTTGGATGGGATGCTATCACATATCTCTTCTGGGTCAAAATGGTTGATGTATCCACGGTTTATACAGGTTTTCTTAAACAAGCAATTGGCTGATGTTCCAAAACCTGCTGCTTTGTTACCTGTTATTGTGCAGCAAGCCAAAATCTATACATTCATGGCTAGACGCAGTGATTTATTCAGAGGTGGAGATATTCCATTAACCACTACAATGATGGAAGTTGTTCAAGCTGTGCGTGCTGAAGCTGAAGAGGATGACGAAAGTGAAGGTACTGATTCTGCACAAGGTACTGCTTCACAAAGTGCTGCCTCCCAAGATATTGCCTCTGCATGTACTGCTTCTCGTGAAGGTACTGCATCGTTACAGGGTGATGTTTCTTCAGGTCCTAAGGTTCAAGCAGAGATTGAGAGAACACCTACTCCATCTCCTCAACAATCTGTTCCTGTTTCAGAGGCACATTCACAACTTCAAGGTGATGATCCTACTATACCTCGTGAAGGTTTGACTTTGGATAATTACGCTTTGACAAGGGAGTTAGCTCGGTTGAACAAGACTGTTGAGCGTCAAGCTAAAGCACTTAGGAAGTTGAAGCGTAACTATTTCTGGTTGAGGAATTTTATTAAACCCTATATTCAAGGTTTCAACTTATGGGTTAAAGTGGAAAACAAACGTCGTAAAGCACTTCGTAAGGAATTGAAAAGAAAGAAGGTTCCTAAATCATCTTCTGTCAACTTGGGGAGGAAATCATAAAAGGATAATTTGAAAGAAGATATTACAAAGAAGAAAGAATCTGTAAGTTCTGCAGAAAAGATTATTTCAGAGGAACAAGAAGAAGTGCAAGTTCAAGGTACTGATGATCAAGGTACTGAACATCAAAGTACTGATTTTCATGATACATCTAGGCCAGAAGTAATAACACCAATAACTCCAAGGGTATTGAATTTTGAAGAAGAAGCTGGTCCTTCTACAACTGTTATAGAGGAAGAGGAGGAAGCTACATTCAAACCAATTCATTCAGCAAGTGATGATGAAGTAATTGCTACAATCCTTGATTTGTCACAACCAATAGGAGGAGTTACTATTAGAGATGTACAAGAAGAAGAACAACCAAGAACTGATCAACCTGCAATTGATCCAAAAGATAAAGGGAAAGGTATTTTGGTTGAAATTAAGAAAAAGAAACTCACTTTGGTAGAACTTAGAGCATTTGAAGTTGCAAGGAATGAAGCTGCATCTAGAAAAGTTCAAGAAGAAATAAATGCTAAAGATAGAGAAGAACAAGAAGCTCAAGAAGCTCTGAATAGAGAAGCAGCTCAAAAGGTGCAAGATGAATTGGATGCTGAAACTGCTGAACCTTTACAGTCTCCAACACCTGTTAGATTTATGTCAAGAAGACCTAATTTAGCTAAAGAAAGGAATGCAATGATGGCATATTTAAAAGGCAGAGGGTTTAAAGGATTGCAAAAGCTAAATTACGTGGATATGAAAAGATTATATGATGCTAAGAGAGAAGCTTATAAGAAAGATGTTGCAGGCATTAAAGACTTTAGAGAAGAAGCTCATTGGACTGAAGCTGAAAGGAAGAAGAGCTTAAAGAGAAAAAGAAAAACTGATGCTACAGATGTTCAGTTTTCAAAGAAAGAAAAGGTTGAATTAAGATCTGAGACTAGTGATGAATTGAAGAATTATCTAAGAGTGGTAGATTTTGATTATTCCAAGGAAGATAATGACATGAAGATGAACAGATCAAAGATTAGTGTTTTCAAAGTTGAGAAATCTAAGAATGGAGATTACATGGTTTTTCACAAAGAAGATGAAAGTTTCAAAGTTTTCAAAAGGCTATGGGATTTGCTGCATATTATAGATAGAGTAGATCTATTCTACTTATATCATGTTGTGAAGACTTATTTTGAAGATAATCCATTAGAAGGGATTGGTTTGGTTTTACATGGTGATCTCATAACCATGTGGGAAACTGATGAAGAGAGCACTGATGATATCTGGAAGGATCAAGAAAACTGGGAAATAGTTTGCTGGAGATTCTTTGAAGAATCTGGAGTTCATGTTTTGGAGCTAGAAAATGGAACAATGATACACATGTTTGCAGAAAGAAGATACCCTCTTACAGTTGAGCTCATGAGAAGGATGTTAGAGCATGGATTGGAAGTAGAAGAGGCTAATGAAACTGCTTGCATGGTTATCAATCTGTTTATAAACTGGACTACCATTGCTGAGAATGATCTATAACTGGTATGAATTTTATTTGAATAAATACTTTTTGATATATCAGTACTTTTATTCAAAGTACTGCTAGTCAGACAGTACTTTAATCAAAGTACTGTTTGCTGAATTAAATCAGTTAAATGACTTTTAGAAGAAACCTTTTGCTAAGTAATAAATATTTTTGAAATAAAGGCTGAATAAATGGTTTTTGTGATGATAACATCAATAGGTTATCAATCCACCATGGTTACAAAAGGATTGACTAATCCATGAGCAAACGACTCTGGTAAAGATATATCAAATCCATTTTTAGTTGACAACTTGCTAATAAGTTGGATGGTCATCAACTCACCATATCAGTAATGTGAAGAGTTGGCTAGCCCACAAGAAAATGGCTTGTGGTAAAGGCAGTGGAAAAACCATTATTGGTAATTAGTTCACCATTAGATAAAAGAACTAACTAGTCCAAAAGGGTACAGCTTTTGGTAAAGACAAAACAAATCTGTTGATAGCTGGTGATTTGCTAAAAATCATATGGTTATCAATGTACCATGGTCTTACACACCAAAACATTTGGCTACTCCAGAGATAATGGCTTTGGTAAAGAGATCTAAATCCATTAAATTTTCAATGATTCACTTGGAAGTGATAAGAATAGTATGCAACTTAAATTAAATCAATGTACAATTTGTCATATGTTGCTGTGTTGCTGAAAAGATGGAGGTTGCTGAATGCTGCTGTGAAGAGAACAATTCTAAGAGATACTTTGACAAGCACATATATTACAGAGATACAATTTAAAGACTAAAGAACAATCCATTTTTAAAAGCTGAAGCTGTTAAAGATATATTCACAAAGGAACTTGAAGTCAAGCAAGTAGAATTCAAGTTAGGGGAGGATTGTTAGGATATGAAAGTGCTGAAGATATCAAAGTACTGAAGATATGAAAGTTCTGTAAGCTGCAAAGAACTGGAAGAAGTCAAATAGTCAAAGTACTGCTAAAAGACAGAGTCAAAGTACTGCAAGAGGAAGTCAAAGTACTGCTAGAACAGACAAAATGTTATATTCGTTTATGGAAAGTATTGTATTCCATGTTTAGATTACTTGTCGTACAAGGTTATCAATTGTAAACCGACTAGGATATCCTTGAGCCTATAAAAGGACTCCTAGATTGGCATTAGATGTACGATTTCAGAAAAAGAGTTTTAGAGTTTACGAATTAGTGTTTTAGAGAAAAGTTCGATTATCTTAGAGTTGTATTAGAGTATCTGCATAATAAGCAGATTTAGAGTTTATAATAAAGTTATTCTTCTTAGCTTTGTTAAGTAAATTCCGCGTACTTATTAAAGATTGCTCAGTGTTTCTTTGTTAATAACTTAGGATTTATCCTAGGTTATTAAACCTTAACAAGCTAGTTAAGTTAGTTTGATTAAAGTATATCGATCCAACACATCCCACTTCAAGGAGGAGATTGAAAGCCTCGAAGTGGGTCTTTATGGTCTTAGTAACCAGTTTGAGGGTTTTTCAGGTACATTGGATCAAGTGAGCCAGGTCCAGCATGACTTCTTCCATTGGAGTGCGGATAGGACGAGCCAGATGCTACATCACATGCATTTGAGCCACCCTAGGTGGGAAGGTCCAGAGTACGTGTACCAGCCCAACATCGCCGACATCGGAGTCCAAAGAGGAGTGGCCTTCATGCAGCCCGGTGCCACTCCTGGAAGTACCACGAGCACTCCATATGAGCCATCTCAGTTCCACTCCATGGATTATGATCTTCCTGGGGACGAGTGATTTCCCCATTTGATGAAACAATCTGAAACAATTTTAAAACAATTTGAAACTCATGTCTGTTATAACTTAACTATGTGGATTATTGCTTGTTATATCGTTAATTGTACCCGCCGGGTACAAAATTTTCCTGATATGCTGTGCAGGTTTATGTTCTGTGATGCAGTTACGGCGTAACCTTGGTATTAGTTACGCCGTAACCCCTGCTGCAGTAGACAATTTTGGAAGCAACTCAAATAGTTATGCCCCATTCCCGGATACGACACACATTAGCCACCCATGACCCACCTTCAACCTTTAGTGAGACATCTTGAGCAACCATTCGAGAGGGGAGTTTATTTCTTTCTTGATTATTTTTCATTTCTATTTTATTTTTCCTTTTTCTTCGTACAAATGGGACTTTGTACACTTCAAGTGGGGGATAGGAATAGAAATGAAGTGTATGATTACTTAGCTTACTTGCCCTAATTTTCTAGTTGGTTTCAAAATTTTAAGCTTATTTGAAAAAAATTTGTCATATTTCTAACCAATCTAGAATCACATAAAGCCGAGCACACTATAACCCTTATTGCCTATGGTGAGATTTAGCCTTTCCGTTTCCCCCATTTTACCCATATCTACCACAAATTGAGTGTGCCGATAGTATTGTAAACTTTAGAACTTGGATTTTACATCACTTCGAGACCATAAACGAGTAGTGTATCAAGTTAGCTTGGTGCATTTGGAAAAGGCGATTTGAAAAAAGTAAATGTTTTAGGATTAAACTCAAATAGCCCATACGTGTTCACTTGTGTGCGTTTATCGATTAGTCGCATTGGCTTTTCGACCCCCGTGTTAACCCTTTTTGTTGCACTCTCCTTTTGTGCAAGATACCCCTAGTTACACCCTTTTTGAGCCTATCCTTTCATTTTCTAACCCTTATTTTCGTTACAACCTTACACCTTAGCCTACCGTGTAGTTTTACCTTTTTACCTAGAAGCCATTGTTCACCCTAGTTTGAGGTTCAAATAAAGAAGCATATATCATCATCTACATCTCGCTAAAGATCGTCAAAGACCCCAAGTAATCACCTTATGCTCAGTTCAAGTGGGGGGAAATTTATCATTGCATCTTAAGCATGTCGTTGCATATATAAAAAAAAATTATTGAAGTATGATTGTTTATAGTGCGAACAAGTATAAGCACTGCATTGGCATTGAGAATAATCTTCTCGATCACATACAAAGGTTGGAAGAATAAGTTCAAGAATAATTATGGTGGATTCCGGAGGCATGTACTGACCATATGAAGGCGAACCTTGAATTATTGGTTGGACTATGGCAACTCGGTTTTAAGCTAAAACTATTTGTTTTCTCTTTTCCTTTTCACCCATTATATATCCCATGCCTATCCTTACCCTTTTTGTCGTGAAGCGTGTCTAGATGATGCAGCGAGCAATCCTTGATGTCTTGGCCATGGATTTGGTCATGTATCATTGATTTTGTCCACTTCGCCGTGACACGTTAGTAATGACACCACCCTTTAAGCCTTTGAAACTCAACCCAACATTGCTTTCTAAAATTTGTCTTAACCTTAGCTCTAGTGGTGGAGATGTGTGTAATTGCCAAGCTTATGATAGAATACTTACTATGTCCGTGCAATTGAGTGATCACCCCGAAATTAAAACTTAGAATAGGATGAGTGAGAGTGTTTTCATTCCCATTTCGTGAGGTGTTCGGATCTTATTAATATTCTAGCATGGAAATTAAAACTGCGCATTCTTCTAGGATGTATCTTTTGTAGTCTAAATTGGTCAACTTGAGAGCAAGTAGAGTTTAAGTGGAGGGATATTTGATAACATCAAATAGTCCTGAGTTTCTAAGCGTTAATTTCCCCCTTTATCATCACATTTTAAGTAAATTATTAGTGAAAACATCCTTATTCCTTATTATTTCATTTCAGGACGCATTCGAAGTAACGAAGCTGCAATTGGTCACTTTCAAAACCTACTGATTCAACTGTCTCTTATTTACGACGTAACCAGTGATGAAGTTACGGCGCAACTAAAGATCACGAAGGCTACGGCGTAACCCTCAGCTCAGGTTACGCCGTAACTACTGATAACAAAGACTACGGCGTAGCCCTCAGCTAAGGTTACGCCGTAACAAAGATTTGCACTGGATTATAGCAGCTACGGCGTAACACCAAACAAAGTTACGCCGTAGCCAATGGATAAGCACTGATGATTGAAGGATGTTACGGCGTAACTACCTAATAATGTTACGCCGTAGCTATGTTGAAGCCTATAAATAGTCGATGGTTTCATCAGTATTAGATATCTCTCCTTTCCTAAACCTTCTAGGGTTTGGGGAGATCAAAACACAGAAGAAGAAGCATGGTTTAGGAGCATGAATAACGAAGTCCTCGTCCACGATTTCCTTTGTATTCGAGTTTGGATTCTTTTTATATTTTTCTAGATCTTATATTATGAATTCATGTCATTAATTAAAGTTTGCATTTATGTTATTGTTATTCTCTATAATTCTTTATAGACATTTGTTAGTCTTTTCATAGATCGCTAGCCTTGGTAGTATCTAAAAGGCTGGGAGATATGACCAACTGACCCCAGTCTGATAGATAGCGAAGTATGGGAGGAATTGGCCATAGTACGACCACTCTTCATGTGCGAATTGACCAAATGATCACTTATCAAGTGGAGGTATTTAAGAGGTTAGGGGGAATCTAAGTTCCTAACGGCCGGGTTCCCACCTTCTAGATCTAGTAGATTTGTTGCTTAATGACTGCTATTAGGTTGCCGAATGATCTCGGGTGACCTGTTCATCTTGGTGAGGAATCTAAGAAACATAGGCCACGACGAATCGACCAAAGGAGTCTGGTGATAATTAACCACTATATTGAATCTTGGTATCGGGAATCAATTCGTATTTGTAGTCTTTATTAAGCTCCGTTTATCTAACTCTTTTCCCTAAATTTCTGGTGTCTGTGTAAATAGAATAATAGCATATCTATGGATTATATCAACTTTGTCTACCCATATATTATCAATATTTTATCTAATCATCTTAGTTCTTTCAAGGTCACAACTCTCTTGGGACGATACTCGGATTTACCTAAGGCTTTACTACATCTGATCGGGTACTCTGCCCGTTAGTATGTGTCTATCCTAAGTTATCTAAGTTTTATAAATATTAAAAGCAGTATGAAATAGCACATCAGCTTTTTGGCGCCGCTGCCGGGGAGCAGTTAATGAAAGATCTAAGGTATTTCATGTTCACCTCATTAAGAGATTTGAGCACTTCCATAAGGTACCTTTCTGAATCTCTCCTATTGCAATATTACATAATTAATATTCTGACGCTATTAGTTACGGCGTAACTACTATATTGAGTTACGACGTAACCATATTGCAATTTTTATTATTATAAAATCTTTTCGACTAATTAGTTACGACGTAACCTCTTTTTAGAGTTACGACGTAACCACTATGCAATCAGATATATAAAAATCTGACCTTTAATTAAAATTAAGAATTTAATTACGGCGTAACCCTTATTTGGATTACGACGTAACCATTTCACAACTATTTAATATTCTAAAAATATTAGTTACGGCGTAACTAAGTAATCGAATTACGCCGTAACTATCAAGGCGGTATAAAAACCTTACCGAATAAAAATGAGGTTTTACACATTCTTTCACCGCCCACACAAACAGTAAAAATTTCTCTCCGGAAAATTTTTCGAGCTTTCTTCATCATTATCAATCTTCATGGCTGGTGAGATATATCTTTACCCTTTTTGATTTGTTTCTTACAATTTTTTCAATTAGGGTTATATTTTAATATTTTAGGGATCTTGCCTATTTGAATTGATTATAGATATTGGTTTGATTAATTGATGATTTAGATGATTTCCCCATATTATTTTGATTCGTGTCCTATCACTATGGTTCGATTTGAGTGTTTTGGCCTTATTTAAATGGGTTTTGGGTCAAACGCAAACTTAGTTGGTTAGGCGCGGTCCCTCAGCACTAATATGTTAAAATTTTATCAAAACCTTTTACCTCTTGTAAAAAAATTGATGGTTCCAGCGTAATCTATTGCGTAATTGAAACATCTGAGATGCTGAGTTTCTGGGGAAGTTACAGCGTAACTGGGGCTTTAGTTACGCCATAACCATCATATTTGCAATTGCGGTGTAACAGTTTGTCATAGCTACGCCGTAACCTTTGAAATTTCCTAATTACGGCGTAACTCTTGTTTTGGTTACGCCGTAACTTGAAATCAGTAAGGTCTGCACTTACTGTCTCTTGTCTTATTTTCAGGTGCAAACAACCCAGCGAATTGGCCTAGGTTTTTGGCACACCCTAATGCTGGTATTAGGCAATTGTGCATGGAAGAATATGAAAAATTAAGGGGTAAGAATATCAGTCAACCCGAGGCTCTTGATTTTGAAGCATTTGGTACTTTGGCAAACGGTAAGGCTAGTAGGAAATTAAGGAAGTTTTGCAAGATCAAGTTCACGTGTACTGCTGGAGAGTTCACGTGTAGTGCATGGTTGAGGCTATTCAGGATCACGGAGCCGGTCATTCCGGAGTACGTCCGTGAATTCCTTGCTAGTCTGGAGTTCCGTTCTGATGACTCGGAGTCATTGTTTTTCCAGCTTGGGGGTGTTTGGAGGAGTTTGACTCTTAAGTAGTTTACTTCGTGTGTGAATTGACCAAATGATCACTTATCAAGTGGAGGTATTTAAGAGGTTAGGGGGGATATAAGTTCCTAACGGCCAGGTTCCCACCATCTAGATCTAGTAGATTTGGTACTTAATGACTGCTATTAGGTTGCCGAATGATCCCGGGTGACCTGTTCATCTTGGTGAGGAATCTAAGAAACATAGGCCACGACGAATCGACCAAAGGAGTCTGGTGATAATTAACCACTATATTGAATCTTGGTATCGGGAATCAATTCATATTTGTAGTCTTTATTAAGCTCCGTTTATCTAACTCTTTTCCCTAAATTTCTGGTGTCTGTGTAAATAGAATAATAGCATATCTATGGATTATATCAACTTTGTCTACGCATATATTATCAATATTTTATCTAATCATCTTAGTTCTTTCAAGGTCACAGCTCTCTTGGGACGATACTCGGATTTACCTAAGGCTTTACTATATCTGATCGGGTACTATGCCCGTTAGTATGTGTCTATCCTAAGTTATCTAAGTTTTATAAATATTAAAAGCAGGATGAAATAGCACATCATGACGTCACAAGTTACTTAGCGATGACGTCACAATGACAACTTGCACAAGACGAAACCCTAATAATGGCGAGCTGACGGCTTCACAACTACAAAGTGACGCCGTCACATCCGTATACCTATATATATTTTTCGTAGATTTTTCATTTAGAATAACACGTATTTGGGAACACTTTGAAGAACGAAATTCTGTAGTTTAGTTAGGGTTTCTACAACCCTCAACTCCATGTTTAATTGAAGTTAAGTTATTTCTCTTTAATCATTATATATGTCTACGTGTTGTTTGATTATATGCGTTTCTTTTCTTTCAATTAACATGTTCGACTAGATTTATTAGTGTTTGCTTGGATTGAATAAAACCTAGTTATTAATTATTAATTGTCGTATCTTGTTTAATTTTCGTATCTTAATTATTAATTTGGCACAACCCTACGATAATACCGGAATACAGCGCGCCAATTAAACAATGACGTGACAATTCGACTAATTGATATGAGATAACTAGGGAGTAAAGATAATATAAGTAAACACGTTTTTCCTATCATACGAGTTCACCAATTTACTTTTCTTCATCTTTATTTTAATTTAGTTATAATTAGTTTAATTAGTAGATTTAAAAACTACTCTTAAAACCCCGAGATTTAAAATAAAAAAAGAATCATCATACACCTCTAGACCTAATACGTCATAGACTTCGGCCTTCGCAACACTATTCCCCTAAACAATGATCAATACCCCATGTCTTATCTATACTACACTACAACGGTTAGGTATACTGCTTAGGAGGATTTTTAAACTTAGTGTGTTGCAATCCGACGCATCAAGTTTTTGGTGCCGTTGCCGGGGAATAGTTTAGGTTTCGATTTCAATTTCGTTTAGGGTCTACTCACTAGATTCCTATCAAGTGAGATTTTTATTTTATTTTATTAGCTTTCTCGTAGTCTATATCTTTTCTTCGTGTTTTTGTTCGTAAAAACTATCATTTGCCATCATAGTGGATGATAATATCTTTAAACCCCTTCACCAAGACCCACCAAATAACCGCGACCCACCACACCTAAACCTACCACCACAAGACCACCTAGAGCCTGTACTCTTGGTGAGTACTCTAGACCAAGCCACCAAGGCTATCGAAACACCATTGAGCTTCCACAACAAGCCAATGTAACCCCCTTGCGATCTGATACCATCCGATTGGTGCAAAACGGATATGCATTCCATGGACTTTGTTTTGAAGATCCTAACCAACATCTCAAGGATTTCCTTAAAATCGTTGACTCAATTGATCTTGATGTTGGCACTCAAGATACAACATGATTGTGTTTCTTCCAATTCTCTCTACGTGATCAAGCTAGCAATTGGCTTGAGCGTCTACCCGCAGGATGTATCTCAACTTGGGATGATCTTACTTCCCATTTCCTCGCTCAATTATTCCCACCGGGGAGAACTACTAAGTTAAGGAATGACATTTTGATGTTCCAACAACGTCAAGGTGAAACTCTTTACGAAGTGTGGACTCGTTTCAAGGACTTACTCCAAAAATTCTCTCATCATGGCATTGATCTTTGGCTCCAAGTCCAATTATACATTTTATAACCATGTCGATCCCTCCACAAGGCAAGCCATGGACCATGCGGCTGATAGTAAGCTAAGTGACAAGAATGCGGAAGAGTCGTGGGTATTATGGAGGATCTCGCCCTCTATGACAACGAATATTGGAATGACCCTCGCGAATTGAGCAAAACCGTCAAGGCAATATTCTTGCCTTCTAATGTCTCAAGCATTCCCGATCGTAGGATCATTGAACTTGAAGGTCAAGTTAGATTCTTGATGAGTTCCTACGAAAGTCCTGAACTTACATGTCAAGTGAACAAAACCACTTTTTCATATGGATTATGTAGTGGTCCTCATGACACTCGTGATTGCATGGAGCTCTCCGAACAAGCTTTTGCGGACTATGCATCTTCGGGTACCGACAAAGCGGGAGATAAGTGGTTCACTTTCAAACTCGAGGCAAACAATCTAGGTGATTCATACAACTCCTCCAGGAAAAATCACCCATAATTTAAAGGTGGAAACTAAATCAAAATTTGACTCAAAACAATTTTTCAAACTCACCTAATCGTTTTCAACCAAGCGATTCATCCTCGAACCCTACCCTTAACAATAATCCTTCAACTTCCAACAACTCTAATCATCTTGAAGGATTGATGTCTAATTTTATATCATCTCAAGAAGATCGATTGTCGAGATTTAAAGCTGGTTTCAAACAACAACAAAGCAAAATGACAAATAAAATTGATGCCCTCTTAAAGGTCCTCAATGATCGAATAATGGGAGCACTCCTAAGTGAAACCTTCAAGAACCCGAAACTAAGTGTTAATTGTGTTTCATTGATTTCGTCTCCTTATACTTGCCCTAAAAAAGAAAGTGCATATCCGTACCTTTCACGTCAATTTCGCTCGGTCATTATAATTAAAACATGTTTCAAGCAAACTCAAAGTATTTCAAAAGACCAAAAACACACAGAAATTACGCTAACAAAGTGTCAGTCAATCAAACTCTTGAAACACCAACCGATCAAGAATCCGAATTAACTTTAGATGATTAATTCAAAGATCTCTATGTTGAACGACCGGTTATTGATGTCTTAAGTCATACGTCTTACTATAATGCTTCAATGGATAGATATGAGAAACGATTTAGGGCCCGTTTGGTTTGTGGGTTTTGAGTGGGTTTTGAATTTAGAAAGATAAAACCTTTGTTTGGTTGAAATTTTGTCATTGGGACTTGGATTTCAAATGACAAATTGAAGGGTTTTATAAAAGTAGAGGGGTGGGGTTTGATAAATATTTATATTTTTAGTGGGCCCCACTTACAACTATACTCTCATCTATCTCTATATTTATTTTTAATAATAATATTTTTTATAAAAAAATTATTATATAAAATAATTAATACTATTAAATATTTTTTCTCTCTCCTAAATCAAATCAAAATCCAAATCCTAATCTACAACTTTACATTCAAATCCAAATCCTAATCTAAACCCATCTACAAACCAAACAGGCCCTTAATTTGGGTAAAACTGGATCCACTTTTGTTCAAAACAAGTTACCTAAGAAGTTAAATGATATGGGCTAGTTTTACCTTGTAGCATTGGAGGTTCCAAAACCGTAAGCTCCCAAGCAGTGGGAGGAGCCCAGGGCTCTAACTGCGTGCCTGTTGAAGAATGAGCCGGCCGCTTTTGATACATTAGCCGACTCAGGATCAAGCATTAACGTACTCCCGTTTCCCTTTTATAAAAGTCTCAACTTAGGGAAGTTAGAAGAAACGAAAGCGGTAGATGGTTTAGCGGATAGAAGTTTAGCATATCCGGTAGGGATACTAAAGGACGTAATAGTGCATATAGGAAAATTAACTATTTTGGCGGATTTTCATGTCCTTGATATGGTTAGTGACACTACATTCCCATTGTTATTTGGAAGAGGATTCTTAGCTACCGCTAGTACTATAATAGATTGTAAGATGTCCAAAATAACGGTAGGAGAGGGATACACTAGGTCAATTAACGATGTCAAAAAGCATACTTATGATAATGATGAGGAACAAGAGCCTCAATGGTTAATTAGGGATAGGAAAACATTGAGATATGGTCCCCAAATCAATAGACTTTATAGGACCTCAACGCGCATTTTACTTGGAAGATGAATTTGTGAAGAGTTCAACTTACATGAAATAATAATTGGCTAGTGTGACAACTCGTATTTTCAGGTCATATTACAAAACATTATTCATGTTTCACTATTTCATCATTTATCGTAAAATAGGTTTGCGTGTTCCAAATTCGCGTAACCTTAATGGTTTAGCGGCGAATTCATGATCATATCATTACGGACATTTCATATGGACTAAGTTTAGTCTACATTTCATTAACATCATTTGCATCATATTAGTTCATTCATGACATTGCATTTCACATTTAACGCGTAAATTTTATATTAAATAAACGTTATCGCGTGAGTTATTATTTTGAACATTAAATCCGTTACTTCTAAAAATGATCCCGACATATTTTATACTTACATTTATTTTATAAAAACTATATTTTGAGTTTACCTAGTGTTTTAAATTTATTTTGTATATAAATCGTTAAAGTTATATTATTACGACGTTTTTCTTAAAAATTACACGATAATTATTATATCACTCAATTTTTACAAGGAATGTATTTTTACAATTTTTATGATCTCATTATACTTTACTTTGATCCATTAAAACTTATTTTTAGTTCATACCACTCTAATTTCACAAGTATATACAAGTTACCTACACTTAATTTCTTTTACTTACACATTTATATATATATACAATAAAAAGAAAAAAAAATCATTATTGAATAAACAACCCCCCCAAGAACCGGCCATGAGGGGGGGGGGGGGAAGAGTCATAGAGTGGGTATGCAATTAATGTTTGGTAAAAATCTTTCTAACTTGTATATATCTGCACTTCACCTCAAATTTCCTACCTCATTCATTCATCTAATAATTCAAAGTTAGTAAAAGTCTTCTCCTTCCTCTCTCTCAACACCAAGAACCGGCCTTCCATAAGATCAAGAAGAGATTCATCAAAATTTTGCTAATCAAGTTTTAATCAATCTAGTTACACTCTTATTAAAGGTTTTGAAATAAAAACCTAGGGTGTTTAGGTTAATCCTTGTTCTTTGCACCTCATCATTATAGCTTGTAAGCATATTTCTATCATTTTTCATCTTTTCTTATCATTACATATGTATCTCTTCATTTTTGGAGCAAACATGCAAGACTTGTGTTAGTTATACCATTTTTACATGATTTTAGAGTTATATATATATATAAAGTCATCCTATAATTATTCCCTTGGTATATATTGGTCTTGATGATGATTAGGAACCCATGACACCCTAAGAAGGTGTATGGTAGGATTAGATTAGCTTTGGAGTTGATTTGAAGGGATTGGAATAGGTTTAGTACGAGAAAAACTATTTTCGATAAGTATAAAAAGTGTTCTGTCCTTATTTTGTTTTTCTGGAAAATCCGACAGTAGGCACGAAATTTTGGCCTTTATATTTAGAAAATATACTTTAAAACGAATCCGTGGCCGCTTGAACGGATTAAAACGGAGTTATAACGAAGAAGTTATGAATTTTTCAAGTTTGGCGACGATATATATATTTTTCTGAAATTTCAGCATACTATTTTTATCTTGTTCGAGTCAAAAACGAGTCCTAAGCTTTACAAATTATTTCGACTTATCAAAAATATATTAGTATACTTTGATACGAAGCTAAGGACGTATTATACGTAGAAAACGGATTTGAAACGACTAAGATATACACGTTTTTACAAACTTACCGTAACTATTATTTTCAGAAAAACTATATTATTTTTACGAGATAAGTGTTACGGTAACTAAAACGACCATGTTTAAGGCTGTTTTTAACGTGGATGTGGAACTTTTTGGAATGAAATGTCTTCTAATAAAATCGAGATCACCAAGCATATTTTTCAAAACGATCAACCGTTTGTATAGCGGAATTGTAATAAATTATTTACGGATGCTTAAAAATTGGCCGAAACTCATTTTTAAACAACATTTTGGACAAAATCACCATCTTTAACCCTTATTATCTTTATGTTCGAGACCTTTATGTCGAAAACTCCTGAACTGAAACTTCTAGATTTTGATACAAACTTTCCAAAACCGTCGAGTTCGTTTTCTAACGTTCGACGTACACCATTTTACGACTAGTTTTTCGAAGCCATTTTTGTCACTTTTATGAAATTTCCGACAACATTATTTTACGACGAAAAGTGAAAATTTCACCATAAATCATTACGAAACCATTGTAGGATGACATTTTGACGTAAATACTTATAAAGTGATTTAAGAATGGTCAAGACGTCAAAAGAGTATTTTTCGACGAAGAGTATTATTTTCAAAACTCACAAATGGTATAAATAACATACGAAATGCATGCATAACATTATATCATAACTCATTACATATCATATCATTCATAATAGGTCATTTTCGAGATTCACGCTACATTTCAGTGTACTCACTTTTGTCATCGCCTCATTTTACCAAGTGAGTTTCATAGCCCCTACCTTTATATCTTTTGAATTACTTTTGGGGGAGATACATACTCAATTATTTTCATTTACTTTCACAAGTACTCTACACTTTTAAGGACTACTGTGAGTCATAGCCCCTACTCTTTTAATTGTTTTGAATTACTTTTGGGGGAGATACATGCTCAACTATTTTTATAACTATCATGATTATTTGAAACTACATGTTTAACTGAATTGAATGTTTAGTCATATCATATATCATAAATCATGGAACTGAATGTATTGGGATTATCCTGGAACTGAATGTCTTGGGATTATCATTGAGCTGAATGTCTTGGGATTATCATTGAGCTGAATGTCTTGGGAACATCATTGAGCTGGATGTCTTGGGATTTTCATTGAACTGAATGTCTTGGTATAATTATGTCAAGTAAACATTGACATCATGCGCTTGAACATAAACTATATACATTTTGGCAATGGGTTGTGAATACACAGGTTGCAAGTTTTGTATGGGCGGAACTTGGAACTGAGTGGATTTACGATGCCTTTGCTGCATAAACGATTTTGAAAGGCTTTACATTTCAACATAAACTCTATGAACTCACTCAACCTTTGTGTTGACACTTTAGCATGTTTTATCTCAGGTTTCTATGGCATACACCTCATGGCATACATAAGGACTTATCATAGAGTCGTGGTGACGACGCGTCTCTCATGGATTTATGCACCTTAAAACATCGTTTGAATTGTAACAAACTTACATAAAATAATAATTGGCTAGCGACACCGAGATGGAGCCATTTGAGTTTTGGAGGATCCAAAGAATAAATGGGTTGTGGAGGATCCAAAGAATAAATTTAATTCTTTTTTCTAGGAGCCGTGCTAATTAATCTTGGGAGAAATAAATGGGTTGTGGAGGATCCAAAGAGTAATGGAATTGGGATAAACCAACAAAAGAAGGAGATTTATTATGGCATATTAAAATGACGATGATAGATCCCGATAGAGAAAAGTTTGAAAAGTCATACCTAACAAAACCTACTAATAGGAAACTACTAGAGAAATTTGATCCAAAATATATCCTCAATGAGGAACTTCCTATATGACGTAGGTTATGACTTTGAGTCAATATATGTTTCATCACCATTGTTTAGTTTTTCATGTTTCGAATAAATTTGTGAAAATGCTTTATTTTGTTTTTAACCTCGTCTTAATTACATATAAAGGTATTACACAAAAAGATAAGTGTAGGGAAGTTCACATTTGTTTAAAAGAAGGAAAATTGAAACATGAAAATTTACAATTGATGATGAGCATATATTCTATCATATTTGTGTGTTTGTTTGAGTCAAATGCTTGTATCGAGTCACAATAAATCTTTTGTAGGAAATTTCAAGTTTAAAAATATAGATTTTTTCGGAAATTTTCGAGGAAACGAAACTTAAAATTATGTCAGGTCAATCCTGACGGCGTCAGACTTATAACCTAACGACGTCAGATTTTTTAAAATTATGTCAGGTCAATCCTGACGGCGTCAGACTTATAACCTAACGGCGTCAGTTTTCCAGATTTTTTTTTTTGTCGAAACTTAATTTTCTGGAAATTTCCAAAAGTTTTAAAATTCCAGGATTCTGTAAATATTTATTTTGCAAGCATTATATCTTATTCGCTTTTTAAGATATTGTTTATTATATATATATATATATATATATTTATATATATATATTGTTAAGACCAAAGATATGCCAACCTTATCAAATACCCACGTTATGAACACAAGAATACCACGTTATACACAAACAGTTATGCGTATAAGAAGAGAAAGATTAAGCAAAGATATGGTGACTTGAATGATAGAATTCGTATGTATGTTTAGAGAGGTAGAGAGAAGAAAGATGAAAACAATAAGATGTTATATTGCTTCAAAGGAAAACACACACACACACACTCAAGCACACCCCTCAAATGACCATTTGAGGGGTATTTATAGTACAAGAGGCATAAAACCCTAAAGGCTTTAGCTTGGGCTTTCTTTGGGCTTTCGTGGACTTTGGATTGGATTACACTTAATAAAAGGCTAGCTTAACATAACTATTAGCCATTTAGCTTAGCCCAATCCACGAGCCCGTTGACTATTCTATCACAATATCTAACACACGTTACAAAGTTCCTAATCGTGAATGACCATCACTTCCAATAAAACTATTAAGGCTAACAATCTCCCCCTAAGGGGTGGTCATTCAAAAGATGCTCCACTTGATTAGGTCTCTACTTTTCTTGAGCAAGAACTTTGTGTGTAGATCTTGAATAGTCTTGATTCTTTGTTCCTTCATGCTTTGTGATCATTTAATGTGATTGTCTGCCGTTGTCAACTTCGTTGGTTAGGTGTCTCCACGTCATTCTCTACTTCTTTCTCCACCATGCTCACACTTCTATTTGTCTTTTGGTTACCAATGATGTAGTTCTCGAGTCTTTAAACTTTGTAGATTCTTTGACGTTGACGAAGAATCATCTCCTTTGATTATGATGAGAACTTTCATATGTTGTTGGTATGAGCATGTGGCGAGTCTGCACGATCCATCCGCTCCGGAGCTTCCATAAGAAGAAAACATAAAACATTGTTAGTAATAAGCGGATTCCGGCACTTACAAGTTTGAATTTCGAGGGTGTTAACAACATAGTGTGAAAACACATCTCTAATTCTCACAGAGGCCGTTCCTGAACTGGAGTCCCACAAGTGAGATAACGCGATATACCGAAGTACATCTATAGTTCAGATGAGTCGCTGAGGTACACCGAAGCATCATCCCACGACTGTAGACCGTTTGAGACACACTAAGCGTAATCCACGGAGAGTTACCGAAGTGACCTGCTGTCAGGGCTGCTTGATGTTGACCCTGGCAGGAGTTTCCATTCAATCACTGAAGATCACTGATGTAAAACTTCTCATAAATGTTCTGGCAAATTGCTAAGATCTGCGTAGGACTCTAGAATATATCACTTGTGTCCTTATTGATGAACAACAAGCGATGTCATGTCAAGTGTTCCTATGAGATCTTTTGATGAATCTCGTGGCTCTAGACTCAATTAGTGCATTTTGGTTTTCCTGAGCGGAGACTAGGGAGAGGGTCTCCTTCTTCAATACCAACAATCTCTAAGAGAAAGTCGATAGATTATGTAGGGTTCCCAGTGAGAATGAAACAAATCCCTTTTGAGAGGAATTGAGTGGCTAGAAGGTTTAGTGCAGTGCGTCACTGGGTCCATGACGTCTTTGTCTTCAATACCAGTGTCATCTAGTGACAACCAGTAGCATATGTATTGAACCCGGTTTCTGCCCTAAGGTTGAATATGGAGGGCTATTTCTTTTCACCCTTTTTGATTACATATCTTTTTAATTCTTCAACCCCTTCTTTCTCCTTTCTCACTTTACTCATTTTTTCAATCATACCTGAGGACTTCTAATACTAACTATGTGTATTGTCCTTGGGTAGATCCCTCCGGCTCTGGCGGATCATAGGACGAATTTTCTATCCTTAGTCACCTTATAACTCCATGACTGTCCTATTGTTGCCATAAAACCATTTTTCATGAAAATCTCTCATAGTGTTTATGATTATCAAAACATTTTGTTAACACCATGAGAGTTTTGTTTTTCAGAAACACTCCCCCTTCACATGTGCTTATATTGTTTTAACTTAAATCTTCACAGTGAGGGTAGAGTTCACACTTTTGAATTGATCGACTTTAAATGAACAAGACCGATTCGAGACACGTTTACATCACTAGAGAACTAGCTTGAAATTATTACCCGTCCTGGTCAAGTCCATAGAAAGTTTCTCGAGATGGTACATGATTCCTCGTCAATTCATTGGTTTCAACTGAGTCGAGCTCTTTATGAGATTCAAACAACGATCATTAAACTTTTTGATCACATTTTAATCACGTCTCCTCCCCCACAAAAATAGCATATACGTGATATTTTTGATATCAACGGATTAAACAACATTTTAGAAATTTGTGGGGAGACAAACTGATTTGGTTTAAGCATGAATTTGGAACATTTTTGTTTTATACTCCCCTTTTAATAAAGCATAAACAATTAAAGGGTTTTAGAGGGAGTTATCTTGAGCACAAACTATTTGAAAGATTTTGAAAATCTTTTTGAACAATCTTGAAAAGGTGCTCAAGATGATGATGATTTCTCACCATTTTTAAATGTAGTGCACTGAGGCGTACACCTCATTTTTCGATCAAAGCACGAGTTTTGATTTGAAAATAATCAAAAGTTATCATTTCGGTCCGGGTTTCGTACTGATGTATACGAAAGCCATTTTATTAAAGAAATTTTGAGAAACGACATGTTTTAGAAAACAAATTAAAGAACTCTCGCTCAAGCATCTGTACATGCCCGTATCATTGTTGAATGACATTTCTAGAAACGTACAGAATATCGATTATACGAGAGACATGTCGTGAGAAGAATATTTTTGGATTTTTGATTTTCTATTGTTTTTGTATTTTTTGAAAATTTTCTATTTTTGTATTTTGCTTTTGTTGGTTTTATAAAAGAAATGGAAAATCAAAAATAGAAGATAGAGAAAATGAAGAAGAAGATTTTACAGAATTGGAACCCTCTGATGAGCTGGGTTCAGAGATATTTGATTCACCTGCAACCAAAGAAGAAGAGTTTTCACAAATAACAGTGTTAGAAGTACAATATTCCTCACGGTGAGGGTGATCACTATCAACGGTTGTAGTGGTTTCTACTTCCTTATCCTGATGAGTTTCACTATTATCTGTGTTGGAGCAAGTATCAAAAATCTTTCCTGTGGGAATCCATCTAAGACCTATTTGGTTGAAAACTTTGCCCGTGGGAATCCACCTAAGGTAAGATCTAGGAGTTGTTTTCTTATCAGATGCAGCGGAAGACTCATTTTTGGAAAAACTACGTCCTGAAGAGATCCACCTATTAGGTTTCTTTTTGTTTGACATTTTATCAACGGGCTTGTTTCTATTTGGAGTCTTAGTGGATTGTGCCTTGGCACGAGAATTATCTTTCTTGAGATATTGTGAGGCACATGCATCATGATTAGCTGAAAAGACAAATTTTTTACATGTAGTACAGACAAATTCAATATTCTTGTTTAAAACAACAACTTTAACTTTGTCACTACAGTCTTTTGGAAGTTGATTCTTGTTCGAAAAAGACTTAGAATTCCTAGTGTTGTTTTCTAAGGGCATAGCATTTTCTTTTGCGCAACTACTCTTAGATGCAAGCCAATCCCTAGTCTTATGTAGAGTGTTCCTAGGTAATGGTTTACTACTACTAGCAGTGCCTTGAAATCTTGTAGAATTCATCACCCTAGATGTTGCACCTAGAATTCCGTCTTTTCGAGTCTGTGCCTTTTTCCTAGCTTCTTCGAGATAGTGATTGATGACCATGTTGTTAGAACCGATAGATTCTTTAACTGGATTTTTGGTCACATTCCGTGTACTATTCCTAGAGATGCCAGGTGTAAACACTTTTTCTTTCTCAAAAACAGGTTTTTCAAAAGCTTTGATAATTCTCTTTTTGATAGGCAAAGTCTGTGGAGTGACTGTTTTTGACAAATCATTTTTCTCTTTGACTTTTGAAGGAAACTGAGAAATAGACATTTTTGGTTTGAAAACCGGTTTGGGAACATGTGTTTTCTCCTCAGTCAATGGTTTTCCAAACTTAGTATCCACAGCCTTTCCTTTAAGACTTTCCAGTTGAACTCTCAAAAGATCATTTTGCTCTTGCATGTCCTTGTAGGCACGCTCATACGACAGTTTGTCATACTTGCATTCCTCAGATTTTCGATCAAGTTGTTTAAAATAGGACACGTTTTCTTTTTCAAGTTTTTCAAGAGCTTTTTCATATTTTGAAACAATTGCGGAGGTCTCAGACTGGAGTCTTTCATGATCTTCAACAGAATATGTTTGCAAAATGATGGACATGATATCGGTAGTCATAACATCTTCGAAGAGAGAATCATTCAAATTTTCCAAAACATTGATGTGTTCAAAACATTCATTAGCTTGCTTTACCAGGGATTTATGGTCCTTGACAAAGTCACTCGTTTCTTTCAAAAGTGCTTGTTCAACATGAATTACCCTTGCACTGATGGCATTCACCTGAGGGGTAATTTCAGTTTCAAAAAACTTTTTTTGTTCAATATCAAAACTAGAAAACCAGATGTTGGTTGTATTATGGGTTTTAGATTTAACACTCCCTTGAAGATACCCTATTCTCGTTTTAACATCTTCTAAAATGCTTCTAGAATCACTTGTGTTAAAAGGATTGTTTGAAGACATTTGTTCGATTTTCGAAAGAGATTTTGAGACAACTACAGGAGTTGAGACTGGTTTTGAAACTGGTGTTGACACTTTGTTTGAAACACTTGGTGTGGTGGAAAACGTTGATTGTTCTTTTTGATTAACAAAAGTAATTCCATTAATTTTGTTCCATTTGTTATAATCAATTGGTTTAAGATCCGGATTCTTTTGTTTCATTTTTGATCTACTCTCCTCAGATAGTTTCAACGTTTCAAGAGAATCACGAACAATTATGGGTTCATGCAAAGGTTTTCCATTGTTCAACACATTCCGTTCTTTCTGAGCTTTCTTGAGGAACGAAGGAGGTGAGTTACCAAGAGCCATTTTATGTGAAGTGTGAAAAATCGGATTTGCTTGATTAGAAAGCATCTTGTTTGTTTTAGCGGAATGACCCGTTGTAAGAAGCAAATTATCCAATTTTTTGATAGTTTCATTTTTATCCAGAATTTCATCAAGAAGAGAATCTTCTCGTTTTGAAAAATCAGCAATCAACTGTTTCTTTTCTTTTTCAAGATCAGAATACATTGATTTTTGTTTAGAAAGTTGGTCATTTAGATCAGAAATTTCCTTGTTTAAAGATTTTATTTTCAAGTTCAAATTCACATCAAGTGTGTCATACTTGAGTTGCAATTGTTTTTCTCTTAAAACAGAATCTCGATAACCAATTTCTAATTCTGACATTTTGTTTGTATGAAATTCATAGGCTTTGGCGTGCTCCTTGTAACTCTCAAGCTCAGCGGTCAATTTCACATTCGCGGCCTTAACTTCGCGATTGACCTTACTGACTTTCTCAATTTCAATACCACAAGTATTAAGTAATGATTCAAAATAAGCACGGGTTTCCTCATCAGTCGCAGTATTTTGTGCCACACAGCCTCCATTAGGATCCACATATGGAGTTTCAGAGTTAGTATTGCTACAACTCGGATTGTCCATGTATGTATCATAAGTAGGTGCTGATGTCACAGAATGCTGTTCATTATGAGTAAACTGATTAGCAACATTACTATAATTTGGTACCTCATTGAGTGAATCTGTGTCATAGACGGGAGGTGTATCAAAAGTAGCACTTGATGTTGTGTCCTGCTGGTTGACTGTAAGACAGTATCTTGCATTATCATTTGTTTTCTCTGCCCGTCCTGGATACAGAAATTCGTATTCCTCAGCAGTCAACTCTATTCCCAATTTTTCTTTCTTTGCTAACAACACCCTGTACTTGAGGTTCGGAGGTAGCATGCTGAACCGACGATACCCTGAATCTTGGCTTTGAGGTTCGGAGGTAGCATTCTGAACCGAAGTCATAAAACAGTTATTCCCATTTTGATATCCCATATTCTGATTCACAATCTGACCCCTTGATGTCCAACATACTGCCCTGCATATTGCATCTGATTCCCCATCTGTATACCTGTAGTAAATCCATTCTGATTCCCAATAACATCAACCATGTGTCCTTCTTGACTCATATGCATAGATGGTTGAGCAAACTGCGTATTAAACTCTGAAAACCATGTATTGGCGAATCCAGCAATAGCATTTGTGAAAGCAGTTTTGAGACGATCTTTGTCAGTTGCCATTGATGAAGGTAAGTGATGATAAAGTTGATGTAGGATCGATTCAACGATAAAGGAGTTGTGGTTGATGAAGATTAAGCTCGGTTGAGGTGATTCCGAAAGTCGTACTCGTAACCTTGGTTCTTAGTCGAAAACATTTTCGCCCAAAATTTGAAATTCACTTTAAAAATCAATTCTAAGGTCGTATGAAAAATTTGAGTTATGACAATTTTGACGCCAAATTTGACCCGAAAAATTTGAATTTAGGCCCAAAAATTTGAATTTTTGATCAAAATTTTCACAGTTAAACCAAAATTTGAATCTCGCGTAAAAATTGAACGTTTAGTCTCCTCGAAAAATTAAATTTTACTCAAGTTTTCCCGCCAAAAATTAGGGATAGGAAAACATTGAGATATGGTCCCCAAATCAATAGACTTTATAGGACCTCAACGCGCATTTTACTTGGAAGATGAATTTGTGAAGAGTTCAACTTACATGAAATAATAATTGGCTAGCGACACCGAGATGGAGCCATTTGAGTTTTGGAGGATCCAAAGAATAAATGGGTTGTGGAGGATCCAAAGAATAAATTTAATTCTTTTTTCTAGGAGCCGTGCTAATTAATCTTGGGAGAAATAAATGGGTTGTGGAGGATCCAAAGAGTAATGGAATTGGGATAAACCAACAAAAGAAGGAGATTTATTATGGCATATTAAAATGACGATGATAGATCCCGATAGAGAAAAGTTTGAAAAGTCATACCTAACAAAACCTATTAATAGGAAACTACTAGAGAAATTTGATCCAAAATATATCCTCAATGAGGAACTTCCTATATGACGTAGGTTATGACTTTGAGTCAATATATGTTTCATCACCATTGTTTAGTTTTTCATGTTTCGAATAAATTTGTGAAAATGCTTTATTTTGTTTTTAACCTCGTCTTAATTACATATAAAGGTATTACACAAAAAGATAAGTGTAGGGAAGTTCACATTTGTTTAAAAGAAGGAAAATTGAAACATGAAAATTTACAATTGATGATGAGCATATATTCTATCATATTTGTGTGTTTGTTTGAGTCAAATGCTTGTATCGAGTCACAATAAATCTTTTGTAGGAAATTTCAAGTTTAAAAATATAGATTTTTTTGGAAATTTTCGAGGAAACGAAACTTAAAATTATGTCAGGTCAATCCTGACGGAGTCAGACTTATAACCTAACGACGTCAGAAACTGTAGTAACAGTTTTCCAGATTTTTTTTTTGTCGAAACTTAATTTTCTGGAAATTTCCAAAAGTTTTAAAATTCCAGGATTCTGTAAATATTTATTTTGCAAGCATTATATCTTATTCGCTTTTTAGGATATTGTTTATTATATATATATATATATATATATATATATATATATATATATATATATATATATATATATATATATATATATATATATATATATATATATATATATATATATATATATATATATATATATTGTTAAGACCAAAGATATGCCAACCTTATCAAATACCCACGTTATGAACACAAGAATACCACGTTATACACAAACAGTTATGCGTATAAGAAGAGAAAGATTTAAGCAAAGATATGGTGACTTGAATGATAGAATTCGTATGTATGTTTAGAGAGGTAGAGAGAAGAAAGATGAAAACAATAAGATGTTATATTGCTTCAAAGGAAAACACACACACACACACACTCAAGCACACCCCTCAAATGACCATTTGAGGGGTATTTATACTACAAAAGGCATAAAACCCTAAAGGCTTTAGCTTGGGCTTTCTTTGGGCTTTCGTGGACTTTGGATTGGATTACACTTAATAAAAGGCTAGCTTAACATAACTATTAGCCATTTAGCTTAGCCCAATCCACGAGCCCGTTGACTATTCTATCACGATATCTAACACACGTTACAAAGTTCCTAATCGTGAATGACCATCACTTCTAATAAAACTATTAAGGCTAACATATATATATATATATATATATATATATATATATATATATATATATATATATATATATATAT
>BPTQ01000005.1:46528945-46602725 GCA_019973895.1 Chrysanthemum seticuspe
TCTTAACTCCCCATAATCATTAGAGTCCGATCATTTCTTGATATTAACTTGGAGAGAACGTTTTTTTGGGCAGTTAAGCAAGTGCTTTGGCTATTTAAAGGTCCTAGTACTTGTATACTAAGTGTGACACAACAAATAGAGTATTAGTTTACATCAAAACTCATACTTACCCATTTATTTCAACCCAAAAGCTTGGTAGTTACTGGAAAACGTCCAGAAGCAAGGAAGGAACCATTCTTGTCCATTGTTTCGGTAGTTTGGAGTTGTGCGGTGATCCTAGGTGATTGGAGGCGCGTGGTTGCTACATTCCACGATTTCTAATTCTTGTAATCACAAAAGATTAGGTATTCTATGAACTTTGTTATGGAAATCTATTCTCTTGAATTGTTTGAATTACCTTGTTATGACTCGTGTTTAGATATGATTGTTTTCATGGAGTAGTTTGTGTTATACTTGTGTGTTGGAATGTGATTAATCATAATAATGTTCTCAAAATGTGATGCATGTATATATGATCTTGTTTAAATAAGTTTGTTGGAAAAATACTAGTCTTGGATTGATTTGTCAATAAAACATGTTTTAAGAAAAAGGACCGAAAGGATTTCTCTTGTGTTTTATTCCAAAAAGTGTTGTGACAAACTAGTATGGGGATATGGTGATTGACATCCACCATGTTTTGCTTATTAAAACAAGACTAGAACGTTTTCATCACGAAGGGTCGAAAGATTCGTAAGAACAAATTTAATGAGAACATGTTGCAAACAAATGGAACTTTTATAGGATAATCATTGGGATAAGGACCGAAAGGATTACCTAAATGTTTTTGTTCTTAGAATGATTTTTACAAACAAATACCATGGTTGGGGAATCATTTGCTTATGATTTGTGCATCATACTAAGAGTATACACCAAACCTTTATGAACATTATCTATGGTTGATTATGAAACTTCACACAAGTATATATATTTTTATTCTTGATTCGTATTTTCACTAGAACACTTATTCGAGAGAGCCTTGACAAGCTTTCTTGTTAGAAACTTTTTAATAAAATCTATTTCAAAACAAAAATCCCTTGGGACGATCTCGACTTACCAAAACTTTACTATTGCGGACGAGTATACTTGCTCGTATGTGTTAAAAGGTTATACGGTTAATTCGTGATTATAAATTTTTAAAACTTGCACCAACCGGAGCACATCAAGTTTTTGGCGCCGCTGCCGGGGATTTTTCTGTAATTTTCTTTGAAATTAGCAAAAAAAAAAAAAAAAAAAGTTTTGTTACAAACTAACCGATTCGGTTGGTTAGCCAACCGAATCCGGTTAGACATTCTGTGAAATTTTTCTTTGGTTCGAATTTTATATCTATCTTTTTAGTTTATTGTGTTTTGATTTCTAGAGTAATTGTGTGGTTTAATCAGTTCTTAGATTTATGGTCTTTATTTTATTTTATTTTATTTTTTCTTTTCTTTACATTTGTTATTTAGTTAATTTAGTTTTATTTATTTTAATTTTATAGTTGATGATAATGGTTAAGAGTATCTTATTTTCAGTTATAGTTTATTTCATGATAGCATTTATTAGTAGTTTATTTAGTTTTAGTTTTAATTAGATTTAATGAGTTATTTAATTATTAGTTTATGAAGAGTTTTATTTAATTAACTAGAGTTAGTACATCCTTAATGACATTAATTTGTTTTAATTAAAAAAAAAAAAAAAAAAAAAAAAAAAAATTCAATCAAACCGATCGGTCGCAACCCGCAACCTGATCCGGTTCGTGTTTCTGTCCTAGAATTTTTCAACCAACCGATTCGGTTGGTGATCCAACCGAATCCGGTTGGAGTTTCTGTGCCGAGTTTTATCATTTTAAGGTTTTGAGTTTTTATTTTATTTCTTAATTTTGTTAGATGTCTTAGTTGTTTATTATATGTTTTTTATAGTTTGTTCTTGTTTTACTAACGTTAACGCTAATCATTCGGGATTTGTTTTGTTTTGCTTTGTTAAGTTGTCTAGTAACATGGATAGTTTGAGCGGAATCTCGGAATACCTTCGTACTTTGGATGACATGTTCAAGGATACGGGAAGTTCATTAGAAAAGATTGGAGGAATTCTGGAGGAAAGCAAGAAAGATTTGGGAATTGACACGGGTGATATGGAAGAAGTATGTGAAAACAAGGTTCAACTACCCAAAAACAAAAGAGTGGTAGTGTTTACACAAGCACCGTCAACGGTGTATGATTCACCGATGATGAGATTTGGAACACCTTGTGAAGTGGAAGGAGTACGTGCTTGGGATGCACAGCTTAATATGGCGTATGGAGAGAATTATATATTGGAAGAGGTTCTTGACGAAATCGGTCATGTTCGTATGGACTATGAGGCATATGGGAGAAAGATGGTGAAAAATCTGAAGGTCAATATTCATGGGTATATGTTTGAAACTGATTTTGTTGTTCTAGAGGAAGGTAATGCGGATGAGCCAAATGTTTGTTTTGGTAGAGATTTTCTTGTCACAACCAAGTGTCAAGTAGATTTTGGTATGGGAGAAATGCGGATTAACATAACCGAGTTGGAAGAAGGAAAAGGGATCAACGAGATGCTAGTGGAAGTGTGTGCAAATATGGAGGAGAAAAATGTGGAAGTGGTGAAAATGGGGAAAGCAAACCGAAAGAAACCATCATCAAATAAATTAACCCCAACAACAACCTCCACCACCAAAAATGATTACACACCATTGTCACCTACCACTACTATCAAACCCTTAACCGAAAGCCAAAAAGAAGCTATCTTAGAGAATCTAGAACAAAAATTTCTAGAGCTCAATGAAAAGAAACCGGTTATTGAAGTTCTCCAAGACTATGTGCTTTATCGGAAGAAGTTGGATGCATTGATGCTAGCGAGGGCTAGGTTGGAAGATAATAATCTCACGGATGAGGATCGAGATCGAATTCTGTTTAAGGGCATGCTAAGGAAAGAAAAGGATCCGGGTAATTTTGTGTTGCCAATCAAAGTAAATGGAACTACACCAGTTTATGCTTAAGCTGATACGGGGTCGAGTGTTAACGTGATGCCGTATCCATTGTTCAAAACTTTGGGACTAAGTAATCCGCAACCTAATCATTCTAAGCTCACTATGGCGGATAACACTCAAGCAAAGGCAATGGGAGAAGTTAAGAATGTAAGAGTGCAAATTGGCTACCAACCGTATTTGGCAGATTTTCTTGTCTTGGATATTCCGGTGGACAAGAGTTTACCACTATTGTTGGGGAGGCCATTTTTACGAACTTGTGGAGCAATTATAGACATGGGAAGAGGCACCATGACTATTGACGATGGGATTTCGAGGCAAACATACTACCCAAGACCAAGAGGACCAATTTTGGAAGGTATGGAAGATTTGGAATGGATGGATGCAAATGATGATTTAACTTGTTTTGAAGTGGGACGTGATGTCCACGGTAATCCAATGTACGGACCTTTAACTCCACCTTATTTCGATATAGAGGACGAAATGGAACGTGCATTCGCGATCGAAGCTTTCTACAACCCATTCAAAAACATATTGGTTTACAAGAAGTTGACCGACTTTTTAGGATCTTTACCGGTGCAACTTAAGAATTTGGAGTGGAAACCCGAAGGATTGGGGACTTACAAGAGACAAACCGGAGATGGGGCATGGCATGTTAAGTTTGATATATTATGCCCGGATGGACGAAGATTTATGAGGAAATTTAAAACTTTTGAAACATTCCGTGAGTTGACCGGAAAATTTCAAAGCGAGGATATTCTTAGGCAAGAATATTTTGAGGAATTTTGAGGAAAGGCAAAGACCGTAATAACAAGCAATCATTTGCTTGAATTTCATGATCTATTTTATTTTATTTTTGATTTGATGCATTAGGATTTTTGTTTCTTATTTATTTTTCATGTTATGATTGAGGTAATTTGGTTTTAATACATTATGACTATGAGTTTTGAGTTGAGTTTGGATTAGTTCATGATGAGTTTAGTTTTTTTTTTTGGATTGAATGATTGTTCAAAATTTCATTTGGTGAATAAATGTTGTGTGAATTTTTAGCAAGAATTTTTGAGTAAAAATATGTTGCTTGGAGGGTAAATGCCTAAGTAACATGTTAAAACAAGTAAAAAAGCAAATTTGGCAAAAAGCATACCGAATCGGTTGTGTCCTTGACTGAACCGGTTGCACCAAAATATAAAAATTTCATTTTTCAAAAAAACACACACACACACTAATTTTCCAGGTGGGTTTTGCAAAAATTCATCCAAGAGAGCAGATTGGAAGTTGTTTGAATTGTAGGATAACATCATGGCACCCAAGCAAGTAAGCATTTACATTCAATTTACTCAATTAAGGTTTTATTTAGAACATTTGATTCGAATTGGATTTTAGGTCACCAATTTGGGGGTTTTTGTTATAATTCGAATTAAGTGGTAATATTTTAGGATTGAGTGAGTGATTGAGATAGGAGTGCATTACAACAAGTGATTGATTGATTGATTCACCATAGAATGGATTTTAGATGATAAGATTTTTCGGAATTAATTGGGTTATGCTTATGGAAAGAGATAAGTTACAATTAGTGATTCATTTTGATGAATGATATGTTTGATTTTTAAGAGTGATGGATGCTACAATGTTAGAACTTATGATTTTTAAGAATGATGAGATGAGTTCTTAGATGTTAGATGTTTGATGATAAGGAAGCAAGATAGAGTAATTCTAGGATGTGGGAAATCATTGAGGATGATAGAATGCGATCTAAGAGTGGTTTGAGCGTTAGAAATTCGAAGATGTTGAGGATTTGAAGGTGAAATACCTTATGCAGTCTGCACAACCGATTCGGTTGCGCATGGCAACCGAACGGTTGTTGCCTGATGTCAGTAAGAAACCGATTCGGTTGGTGATCCAACCGAATCCGGTTGCGGTTTCTGAGAGGATTTTTTTTGTGAAATTTTGAAATGTCTATTAGAGGGTTCTCTAACCTTCTTGTTTGTTCTAACACTCTTATATGATCTTATTTTTGTGATTTCTACAGAGAATTATTGTAGGAAGCTCGAGTGGGGAGGAAATTCCAATTAACCCGCTTGTTACGAAGTTTTGTGAAAGGAACGAGAAGAAGAAGGTTAAGTATAGTGTGAAGAAGGAAGCAAATGCTAATTTGAAATTCAAAAATCTCACCGATGGAGAGAAACATGCTTTTCGAGAAAGATTGTCGAAGTTACAACATAGGCAATGTTTAGTTCCAAGGGTGATTGATTGGGATTTATTTAACGAATGTGAGTGTGAAGATGAGTTAAGAAGGATGATGCGAACGTCTTATGTATATCCAGGGGATGGAGATTCGTTCAATGATTTGTCATGGGAAAGAGCATTCAGCGTTAATGAAGAAGTCTACCGAGAATGGTGTATGGAATTCTTTTCAACCATGTATTTTGAAAGAAAAGTAGATGTTCGGAATTTGATGTCGGAGATTTGTATTTGGTTTAGACTTTGTGGTAGGGATCATGCTTACACATTGCCAGCTTTTGGTGTAGCTCTTGGTTTGTATGAACCACATGAGGTAAATCATCGATTATTTGAAACTCACTTTTCTAGACTTCGGAGGTTTGAAAAAGATTACCCTAGTATTCCCGCTTATTGGAATCAAGTGGGAGATCCTACTTGTGCTAGGAGGAATGCTTCAACCATCAGGAATCCGTTGATGAGGATACTTCACAAGTTGATTGTGACCGGGCCATTTAATAGATTTGGAAGCAGGGACAAATGTCAGAAACCGGACTTATGGATTATGAAGTTGCTGGAAGAAACTAAGGATGGTAATGCTATTTGGCAGGTAGCCGAATATTTGTCTAGGAGAGCCCCGGGAATCAAGAGCAACAGTAACATTTGTGGAGGACATTTTGTGACAAGATTGGCGAAGAATCTTGGGTATTATGTTGATGAGGAATTGGCTAAGTGTGGAGAGCCAAAGTATAGTGAAACGTGGACTGCGAAAGGTTTTGGTAATGCTTTGAATAGGAGATTGGGAACCGTAGGGGTATGGATTGAACCAAGACCACAACAGCAACCACCACAACAGCAAGGGAATATACCAATGGAGAACGTGCAAATGGGTACGTCCAGTAGTTTTGATTCAGGATGGGGAGAGTGGAACCAACATCTAGATGAGATTCAATGTAGGGATGTGTGGAGAGATTCGATGATGTTAAGGAACAACTACATCAATGATTATTCGATGCCTATCTTTCAACACATGGCTCGAGAAGCCAATTACGAGTTGCCACCCTACAATCCACCAAACGTTCCACCATATCCTTTTCCTTACACTTCTTATCCTGGACCCTATCCGTATCCATATCCTGGGTACGCACCGTTTCCTGATCCAATACCCCCATATGGTCGATTGCCTGAAGCTGGAGGAACAAGTTATGAAGTTGGAGGATCATCATCAGGAGTTGGAGGTAAGAAGAAAAAGAGGAGATTTCGTTCAGAAATCATTGACGAAAACTATGTAACCGAAAGTGATGATGATGATGAGTTTGACGATGAAGAAGGAGAAGAAATGAGCGATGATGACGAGTGATTATGGGTCATTCGTGGAATTATGGTTTCAAAAACAATGGTCATGATGTGTTTTAAACTATTTCTATCTTTTTGATTGATTTTCTTTAGGATGTTTGGTATATTTGGTTTTATCTAGTTTTTTTTTTAGTAGTTTTGTTTGTTTTGTGCATTTCGTGTTGCAGTTTTTGTTTGCAGGATGGATATGTTGGAAGCTTCTTGATGGTCAAATATTTCGAGTTGGATAACTCACAAGCTTGCTAATGACCCAAAGTGCTTATTGCATATTTTATTCCGTGGTATCTTTTAACTATCTTTTTCCCATTTTCTTTACTTTGAAGTTCATTTTTCATTACATTGAGGACAATGCAAAACTTAAGTATGGGGGAGGGAAGAAAATAGGAAAATGATATGCATTTTTTTTTTAGATAACTTTTGGATGCAAGTGATTAGAAGAAATTCGCCCTTGATGGTCTAATGGTTTTCGCACGTTATTGATAATTAAAATACATAATTTGGGATTTCAATGGTAAAATGAGGTTTTTGAAAATTTTTAGATTTGAACCAAATTACTGAAATAATTCATTTTGGATTCGATAGCATTTTCTAGCATGCATAATAGCCTTTTTCCCACATTTTTGTGAGGTTTCTTTTTGTATGAAACATCTTTTGTTTTATATTTGCTATGAGTGTGCCGGTGATTATGTCGATTCTAGAACTTGTACTAGTTATGCATTACGGTTAAAATCACTTTCGAGTGATCTAAATATTTTCAAGTGATAAGAGGCATTTTAGGAATAACCCAAATGGCCTTCCATTTTTACATTTAATGATATATTAGCTGACCATATCGGTTAGTTAACCACCCACATGGACCCATTTTGTTAGTGCTCATTTTTAGCACTAGATACCCCTAGTTACACCTTCTGAGCCATTCCTTTTCGTTTTTGATAAATCCAGAAAAATACAAAAATATTTTACACCTTTAAACCTTAGCCAACCCTTATCAAGTCTAATGGTTTGTTGCTAGTTGTTTGGAATGATTGGATTGTTTTTGATGATTATGAGTTAGTTACACTTTGCCATTCATGTGTGCCATTTCGACAAAGACGAAGGATGCATACTTCTTATTTGTATTTTTGTGGTAATGCTTATACGAAGTGTGGGGGAGTTGTGATAAAAAAAAAAAAAAAAAAAAAAAAAAAAAAAAAAAAAAAAAAGTGTGATGACAGTTATAGCCAATGTGCTATATTATTATGAAGATGAAGGAAGATGAAGTATGTTTGAGTTATCGATTAGCCAATGTGCTAAGACGTGATATATATATATTTGGTGATCGATATGAGAAGAGGAGTAATAATCATTTTTCGGGATTGTGGTTTGTATGATGACCAGCACCATGGAGGTTTGGACTTGATTTTATTTTATTTTAAACCAATTTCATTAACTATCCCATGCCTTATCCATACCTATTATGAACCCATAGCCTTATCGTTATAACCCGAATAAAAGACCTCTTTGATGAATTTATTTTCTTTGTTTTGATACTTGTACAAGCTTATGGTAAAAAGCATTGATCATGACTAGGCATTGAGTGATATACCCACCTATATATGAGTGTTGAGTGAAATCTAAAAGCCACTTGTGAGGTATCCTAGTTATGTTATCTAAAGTGTTTGGTTCATTTTTAGAAGATTTTCTCATATTATAAGCAAAATAATAATTATCTTTTATGGTAATTGTTACATTTTCTGAAACATGGTGTTATGGACCATTGAAATCAATCTTTGCAAATGTTTGACCTACTCGAGGGCGAGTAGAGCTTAAGTGTGGGGGAATTTGATAACGTCTAAAATGAACATGTTTTTAGTAGCGTTATTGTCAGTTTTGTGCATGATATTCGGCTATATTTACTCATAACTGTTGCAAAAGTGCAAAGATGCGTCTTGTGTATGTATATGTAGCCAGGTATTGCGAATATTGAAGAAATGAAGTTTTTATGCACATTTGGAAGCATCTAAAGGAAGGAAGTTGAGATTGGAAGCTTGTGGACTCAATAATATGGAAGCGTAGTGATTTCGAAGCATCTACAGCTAGGAAAGATCAAGTTTGGCTTTGGAAATCATCAACGAAAGCAAAGAATGAAGCGTAAAGGGAAAAGTCAGCAAAAAGTCAAAAGGAGCAAAACCCAGCCGATCGGTCGCAACCCGCAACCGGATCCGACTGGGCTAATGGTCAAAGCTGTGACCGATTCGGTCGACATAGAAACCGATCCGGTTTCTGGCTCTGCAGTTACACAATTCACATTTATTGTTGTCTTAACTCCCCATAATCATTAGAGTCCGATCATTTCTTGATATTAACTTGGAGAGAACGTTTTTTGGGCAGTTAAGCAAGTGCTTTGGCTATTTAAAGGACCTAGTACTTGTATACTAAGTGTGACACAACAAATAGAGTATTAGTTTACACCAAAACTCATACTTACCCATTTATTTCAACCCAAAAGCTTGGTAGTTACTGGAAAACGTCCAGAAGCAAGGAAGGAACCATTCTTGTCCATTGTTTCGGTAGTTTGGAGTTGTGCGGTGATCCTAGGTGATTGGAGGCACGTGGTTGCTACATTCCACGATTTCTAATTCTTGTAATCACAAAAGATTAGGTATTCTATGAACTTTGTTATGGAAATCTATTCTCTTGAATTGTTTGAATTAACTTGTTATGACTTGTGTTTAGATATGATTGTTTTCATGGAGTAGTTTGTGTTATACTTGTGTGTTGGAATGTGATTAATCATAATAATGTTCTCAAAATGTGATGCATGTATATATGATCTTGTTTAAATAAGTTTGTTGGAAAAATACTAGTCTTGGATTGATTTGTCAATAAAACATGTTTTAAGAAAAAGGACCGAAAGGATTTCTCTTGTGTTTTATTCCAAAAAGTGTTGTGACAAACTAGTATGGGGATATGGTGATTGACATCCACCATGTTTTGCTTATTAAAACAAGACTAGAACGTTTTCATCACGAAGGGTCGAAAGATTCGTAAGAACAAATTTAATGAGAACATGTTGCAAACAAATGGAACTTTTATAGGATAATCATTGGGATAAGGACCGAAAGGATTACCTAAATGTTTTTGTTCTTAGAATGATTTTTACAAACAAATACCATGGTTGGGGAATCATTTGCTTATGATTTGTGCATCATACTAAGAGTATACACCAAACCTTTATGAACATTATCTATGGTTGATTATGAAACTTCACACAAGTATATATATTTTTATTCTTGATTCGTATTTTCACTAGAACACTTATTCGAGAGAGCCTTGACAAGCTTTCTTGTTAGAAACTTTTTAATAAAATCTATTTCAAAACAAAAATCCCTTGGGACGATCTCGACTTACCAAAACTTTACTATTGCGGACGAGTATACTTGCTCGTATGTGTTAAAAGGTTATACGGTTAATTCGTGATTATAAATTTTTAAAACTTGCACCAACCGGAGCACAACAGGATTGTAACTATTTAAACAACTGAGTTTGATACATGTGAACCTGAAATTACAACTTTGAATCTAAACTACAACATTTTATTCTAAAACGACATAAAGGAAAAACTTAAAAACTAACTACTACTTCCTTTCTTCTTCTCTTCCCCTTTTTATACTTCCAATAACTTCCACCTGTCCTCTTAATCCAATCCCACCACTTTATTGAGCCAATGGGAGAGTTTTGGCCGTTTTGGCCATTTCATGATTTTTGGCGGGAAAGGTGCTATTTGACTTATAGGGCTCTGACTTTGCAGCTAGGGGGGGGGGGGGTGGGTTTGTAGGGGTGATGATGAGTGGTGAGAAAGGTGTTGGGATAAGGTGAGGTGAAAAAGGTGAGTTGCAGAGGTTTTGCAGGCAAGTGGGGAAGGAGAAAACCACAAAGGAGGGAAAGTTATCTGTTTGACCAGGGTGGTTTGACCAGGGGGTCAAAAAGGAGAGGTCAAGGATTTTGGCAGGGGTTCAAATCAGTTTTGACAAGTCTAGGCTTAGTTTAATATGACAAGGACCAAAGTGTAATTTTCCAATTCTTGAAGGACCATCTTTGCCAATATACCAAAGTTGTGACAAGGACCAAACTTGACAAGTTCCAATAGTACAGGGACCAGTTTTGACATTTTCCATTTTCCAGGGACCAAACTTGACAATTTTGAAAGTTCAGGGACCTTTTCTGCCATTTTACAAAAGATTTATTCAAGGACCATTTTTGACAAATTAGAATATTTCAGGGACCTTGAATAACATATTTCTTTATTTTAGATTTACCAGGGACTGTTTTTGACAACTTTTGAAACTTGGGGGACTAAAACTGCAATTTTTGCAAATTTGATATGTTTTTCATCTGATTTTGATATTTTTGCATTTAAAACACATAAAACACTGATTTGTGATATTTTGATCATTTTTATGTGTTTCTGAGTGTTTTCAGATGATTTTGCAGTTTATTTTGTACAAAAATGATGAGTATTTAGACACTCATCAGTAGTGCAGTACTTTGACTTTGTCTTTAGCAGTACTTTGAATCTTTGACTTTTTCCAGTACTTTGCAGCTTACAGTACTTTCATATCTTCAGTACTTTCATATCTTCAGCACTTTCATATCCCAACAATACTCCTCGTTTGTAGAATCATACGAGGGAGGTATATAATCCTTGAGGCGAGACAAAGCTTCCTCGTCTACCGAAGATTCCTCACCGGAGATTCCTGCACCATCATCTTTGTTCACTCGATAGCTCCAATTGACTTTGGTGTTGTTGTTGTTTGTTACCTTTTGAACACACCGCCACAACTTGTCAATAATCTCGTCATCTATGTGGGCTTCCTCCTTCAGAAATTTCTCGATCACACCTTTTCGTTCAGTGCTGATGTCGTTGCAACTCTTGTAGTTTTCTCTCATCTGCAGCTTCTCCGTCCTCGCCTGCTCAAACAATTGGATGACGCGTGTAATAGCGTCTTTTCGAGCCTCATCGTCGTTATTGCATTGATTTTGAACGTACGTTTGCATATCTTTAGCGGAATGCGGGAGACGGCACGTCATAATAATCTTGCGTAAAGAGAAGTGTGAATTTTGAAGTTGAATTGTGTTTGAGAGGTGTGAGTTTTTTTGTGTAAATGTTGGTAATATTTATAGAGTGGGTAATATTTGAATTTGAAAAAAAAAAAAAAAAAAAAAAAGGTAAAAAAGTTACCGTTGTGATTAAACGGTAATGTTTTAAGTTTTGGTTTTGTCGTGTTTCTCGTCGTTGCAATGGCGAAACCACAACCGGCGAGCATGCATGGTGTGGTGGCGATGGATGAAACGCGCCGGCGAGCTGGTCACGTTGGAGTGGCGAGAGTGAATCGTTACCACACCCCATGCTCTAAGACAATAAGACATAATTAAATTATGTTTGTATTCCTTATGTTACTACTTCACGTGACCTACAAAAGAGTATATTTTTACTTTACATTTCACACAACCAACCAAATGACCAATCACAAAAAAGAAATATTTTTTTCTTCATCTTCCTTATACCACTAACCACTCCCGACAACTCTTCCTATTTCCCGGCGAGTATACCATTACTAAAACTAGCTCACCTCGTTAACCTTCTGTTTTATCATCACAAGACCATTTTCATCACATAAAACCGATCAAAACACTAGAAAATTTGATGCCCCCATTTGTTTGATGCCCTGGGCCGTCGCCCACCCCGCCAACCCCTAGGGCCGGCCCTGTTCTTAACCATATTTGTTTGTAGACCGAGTTTTTAGTATTTTTCTCTACTTAATTTACTCTTATATCCTTAAACTTCTATAGTTTACATATATGTTTTGATTTTAATTTGTTAACAATTGTATTTAAGAATTATGAATAGTGTTGAAAATATTATATTTCCGCAAATCTAATTATTTCATGAATTAATTTGGATTTACATATAGTTGAAAGGCAAACGAGCAACAAGTTGTGTCACTAGTCCTTTTTGGATTGCAAAATTAATTTTCTTAAAAACAACATTTGTTGATCTAGATATCATATCAATGCTATTCAGAACACGTTGAACTCTATTGAGAAGCTCCATTGCCTCAGGTACAAGAAAACTAAAAGTATCAGATGCGAAAGAAATAAAAATATGTTGATTTTCAATGCAAGCTTTCTCGTGTTTTGTCACTTTGTACGAGGCTCTTTCAAAGCAGTCTGTCCCACTGTAAAACCCCGACTACTCAAACCCACGAGAAGAAACCCGGATTAGATCCACACCACATGTTTCCCTCAAACCCATCCAAAAACTAAAACGTCTGCTAGTCTGAGTGTGGATCTTCCATCCAACGGGTTAGTCAAAAAATTCGCAGGTGCTTTTTTTTTTGCAGAGATCCCGACACGTCTACATATGTCAAAAAGGACGTCCCTAACCATATCGTGTCTTTACTTGAAGCCTGATAACTCTTTGCAAAATGAATCCAAACATGCCTTCCGACAAACTGGGCATATCTCATCAACCGAAAATAAAGGAATCATAAGGCGATAGTTAAGGATAGTACGATATTCCACTGGTGACATATGTTGACCTAGCCTATCTACTGGGATAGGTGGAAGAAAATCTTGGGCATGTGGTGCCCACAGACACTTAAAAACTAATTTATGTCTCACAATCATGTCGAAGTGGACTTCCATAACCTTTACCATTTCACTAAAAAGTGCGCTCGCCAATGTTTGTTGGGGTTTAGAGGGGGCGGCGTTCTTATTAGTGAAAAAAGCTTGAAATCTTATCACGAAGACAATCTAGAGTACAAACATAATCATCATCCATACCACATATGTCTCTGTCCCATAAAATGTGGTCTTATAGCACTCAAGATTGGGCCCTCAAGGCAACAAAAGCATAAGAGGAAACCACTTTTGCCGAGTACAAACCCAATTCTCAAAATCGAATGGGTAAAGAACCGAGTTGCCACTGTAAGTCTCCAAAGAAAGGCCCTCCACAAACATTATGTTCTCGATCGACCCACGCAACCCTTTTTCAAAGAACAAGGCCGACTCTTTTGTGTGTACAGGTTGACAAGTCCTTAAACCAAAAAAGAGTTTTGCAATACCCATACATGATCAAAGCAATCACTATGTGGGTTGTGTAACTGTGGAAGAAGACTCATCAAATCAACAACACTCGAAGCTCTCTTCATAGACAACCCGCTAAAAATCCGCGTCTCTACTAACAACTCCCTTAAAAAGCTTCACACCCAATGACGACCTTCGAATATCAACAGGGAATAAACCCTCACGAAGCTTCATACCAATACAAGAGGGCCAAAATATCTCTGTTTTCTTGATATTAAGTTCAAGACCCAAACCTGGACCGCTTACCTTTATAATGTCTAACACCTGGCCACCTCTTCTGAATTCAATAACGATCCTATCATCAAGATACCAAGCATGAAAAAGAAGCTTGCAATTGTCTATGATCTTATGTACTAGCGGGTACAATACAATAGCAAAAAGAAGAGGTCCCAACCGGTCGCCTTGCTGCACCCCAATGGTAGACCATATATGTGTGTATCCTATATACAACCTCGTTTCACAAAGAAATAGAGGGACACCTCACCCTAACCTCGTGGAGTAATGCTGATCTACCCACAAGGTTAAATACATTCGAGAAATACACTGTAAGTATTGCAAGAGACCCGTCATTATGACTCAACACCATAGTAGCGCTATGTAAACAGAAGAAGATCCTCTCAAGTTGATAGGATCAACTTGACTCAAGTTGGGCGTTTATGAGCCATTAGATTTGATCCAATGGCTCACATAAAAACAAGTTCTTTTGATTTGAGCTATTGGATCAAATCCAATGGCTCATAAATGCCCAACTTGATTCAAGTTAATCATCTCAACTTGAGAGGATCTCTTTCTATGTAAAACAGCCTCAGCGTCATCCGACACTCTGACTCCAAACTGAAAATCACCAAGGTACTTGGCCATTTCTTTACCCACACCTTCCATAGTAACCTCCGAAACCAAACGTCTCCATATAGTGCCTACTGCAATAGGCGGAATCCCATTATCTGGTTTAAGAAGTGGCGCAAGAGGAGTAGAGGCAACAAACTCTGCTAAAACAGGCAGACACCTTTTCGCTAACCACAAATTAACGACCGAAGTGATTGCCTTTAAGAGATCTGTGGAGGTAGAAAATACCTCTACACATAAAGCATCTAAAACACTATCAAGATCTACCATAAGGGGAGGCTCATAAAATGTGTTGCTCAACATGTATAGGGTTGCTTATAAGGATGCTTAGTCTTCAAGGCTTTACGGGTATCATCACATATGGAGCAACACACTAGGAGGATAGCACTTTCACTGCTGCCGTAAAATTCCCATCCGCACCATTGCGAAGACACTGCCTGATGTTGGTGTTACCCGTTGTTCTCTCCTCCAGAAAGTCACCTCCGTCCTGACCCAAAGACCCTAACCCAGAACTATCTAACAAAAAATTAACTAACATTGTAGTACCATCATCTTTCCTCCGGTGCAATTTTGATTGCTTAAAAGAAAAAGTACAATAATCCTCAAATACCCTTTAAAATAAAAAGTACAATTTTGGTACTTAAATTTTATAACAATCATAAAATAAATCCTTAATTTAAGTTTATCACAATAATCCAAATAACTTTTAAGCTCATAAAAGTTAGTTTACTAGTATTTTCTTTTTACTTTGTTACATTACTCACATATATATTTGTCAACATGCTAAAATAGACCACAAATATCAAAAGTTTGCTACAATATACTTTTTCAAAATGGGTTTTGCTAACGTATACTCACTCAGCACGTATTTACGTGTAAATAAAAAGAATGTTATGGTTCATTTAAGTGAAATAATGTTCAAATATAGTAATTTATCAGTTTATTTAATGTGTATTTAGTGCATTTTTTTATTAAATTAAAAAGTTTGTTTTTATTAACTATACGGACTTATGCTCAATAAGCACTTGTTAGCAAAATCCTTCTAAAATTTATTCATAATTTCATATGGATGTAAAAAACCAATTGTCATATTATGAAACTTGACAACTAGACAAAAGATTATGTGTTATAGCCCATTCTCTAGGATATTTTGTAAATTTTAGTAGATATTTCATTCAAGTATCATTATCAGCGTTTTAAAAGTTATCGCAATAATTCTCGAATAACTTTTAAGCTTAAAAAAGTTGTTTTCTACTATTATTGTTTTTTACATTGTTACATATATATTTGTCAACATGCCAAAATAGGGTATGAATAATGCAAAATATCATGTATTGTGGCCATTTCTTTAAGATAGTTTTTGTAAATTTTAGTAGAAATTTCATTAAAATATCACTATCCGCATTTTAAAAGCTTATAGAAAATAATTGATTTAACCTTGTTTTGAAAATATTATATGTTTATTGGTTTTTCCCATTCTTAGCACAAGGATGGGGATCAATTAAAAAGTGACTCAACTCTAAAAAGTCTAAAAAATATTCTTATAGCGACACGTGTTTCTCCTCATTTTCATCTAAGGGCATTTTCGTAATCTTACCCTCATCTCTTTTTACCCTTTCTTTCTCATATATGGGTTTCTTCATCTTTTCTTATTTATATCTTACTTATAAACATTACACCCAACACCACCATCAGATCTGTCCTCCTTCATCCAACTCTCATATTGACGATCTCCGGCGATCTTTCATCACCGTCACCACTGTTGCACCGTCACCAGCACCATCTCCATCACCATCACCGTCTCCATGCTGTCAACATCAACCGTCTTCACGCCGCAACATTACCGTCTCCATATCTACCGTTACACATAACTAACCAACCAATCTTCAAACTAACTATTAATCGCTTGTTCAGACAAACTAACAGATCTCAAAATCACATCAATCAAATACAGTAACTGAAGATCTGTTACTATCTTACTAGTGTTCAGATCTGATCGATATAGTGAAGGTGGGAGTTGATCCGATCGATAAAGGGCCGAGGTTGTGAAGAGTTGCGTGTAAGATATATTTTTTTCGTCTATGATGTTGTGAAGAGTTCTAGGTTGTGTAAAAGACATAGTAGTGCATGTGTTTTGTTACATTGGAGATAACTTCTCTGAGATTTAAGTGAATATATTGTTGATAAAATGGACGAATTAATTGAAAGTGTAATAAGCTGTTGTCTTTTTCTCCTATATAAAAATGGTAATTAGGTGAATATATTGTTTTTGTTCTCGAAAAGAGTATTTATGGATGCATTATCAATTGGGTATGAGAGATGGATGAAGACAGTAGCAAAAAAAAAAAGATAAAGTTGATTAATGTTTTGGTTATGTAAACTTGTACTTTAAAACATAAAGTTGTCTTTTTAATTTCTAGTTAGATTAATGTTCATCAGTTAGTCATATAGTTCATCAGTTTTCTAACAAAAAAGTATCGTTTATCAATATAAAATGTTGTTCATCAATAAAATGAGTTGCTCATCAGTTCTGTTTAATTGTGTTCATCAGTTTTATTACAATGTTCATCAATAAAAAATATTGTTCATCATATACTTTGTTCATCAATTGTCTAAAAATATTCACAATGTTCATCAGTTACATTAGAATGTTCATAAGTTAGATTACGTTGTTCATCAGTTAGATTACGTTGTTCATCAGTTTTCCGAATAAAAAAATCACGTTGTTCATCAATTAGCCCACAATTAATCTTGTTCATCAGTTAGTCTTTTTCATCAGTATTTAAAAAAAATAGTTGTAATGTTCATTAGTTCATCAGTTATTTTTGATATTGTTCATCAGTTATTTTTGATAACGTGCATCAGTTATTTTTTATAATATTCAGCAGTTTTCGAAAAAATAACGTTCATCAGTTATTTTTAATATTGTTCATAAGTTATTTTTTATATAGTTCATTAGTTATTTTTTTTATAATGTTCAGCAATTTTTGAAAAAATAACGTTCATCAGTTATTTTTGATATTGTTCATCAGTTATTTTTTTTATAACATTCATCAGTTATTTTTTTATAACATTCATCAGTTATTTTTGATAATATTCATCAGTTATTTTTTATATTGTTCATCAGTTATTTTTTTATAACATTCATCAGTTATTTTTGATAACGTTCATCAGTTATTGTTATCTTTAACATACGGTATCTCACTCATATCGTGTTAGATTTGAGTGATTCAAATTTCTGGGTAAAAAATGGCCAAAAAACTATAATTTTCGTGTTTTAAGTTTTGCAAATTTCGGCCTTTAAACTAGACAAAAATAGTGCTGAAAATGTCAAAAATTTTAAAAAAATCAATACCCACTTAAAAAATTGAAAAAAAAAAGTTGCAGTTTATATATCATGATGCATACAAAATTAAAGAGGATTAAATTTAAAAAATTATGTTGAAATCGATTTTTGATAAAAATTTGTCGTTTGAAAGTTATTTACGTTTGAAGTTTTGAGGTGGATAAATAAAAAGGTTAAAAGGACCAAAATGCCCCTTAACCAAATTTAATAACAAAAAAGAGAGAAAATAGATGTTGCGAGTGGCTTTTTAATCTTTTTAATTTTCTTTACTTTGTAAAGGATCTCACCTCGCAATGTTAAAAAGATTATGAGCAATTTAAGGCATATAAACTAAACAATATTGAATTAGTATATATTGAGTTGAAAATATAAAATAACACATCACAAATCATCATCTAATTTCATACCGACAAGGGTTTTTTTTTAATAGCTTTTAACTTTATACACGAACAATAAAATCCGCAGCGAAGTGCGGTTTTTGCTACACTCGTCGATTATAATCATGATTACATGTTTTGATATATGTGAAATTTACTTAAATGACCCGTCAGAGTATATCTTGTCTGGCAGAGGACCATTTTTTTCAACTTTTCCAAAATGTCAATACTCTTCGCGCCTACTTAGAACCGAAAACAAAATACACCCGTGTCACAATTTTAGCTAAAAAAAAAAAAAAAAAAAAAAAAAACCATTTCGTGCCTAAATGAAACCGAAATGCAAGAATCCAAATGTTAACTATTACTTGTCAGACCAAGTTGAAAAAGTTGGCCATTTCTTGCCTTATTGTACCAGAAATGCAACAATCCAAACTATACACTATTACTTACTAAAAAAAAAAATGTAAAATGCATTTCGGGCCTTATTGTACCCATAATCAATAAAATTAAAAAAAATATATTAGTGGATTAAAAATTTGTGCAACATTTTATTTTTAACCGTTTAAGCTTTTGTTGGTTTAGTGTTAAAAAGGTTAATTTTTGCAATCTTTAGACACGATTTAGCATATATATATGTTGAAAACATTTTTGTTGGTTGTATAATTTGAGTTCTTTGTGACTAGTTATTCGCAACCATATAATAATTGTTGAAATTGTAGTTAGTATGAAAGAGATATTAAGTCTCAAAGTGAGTCACTTGAATGTTTTGTTGGTTTAGAATTTACGAAAGTAAATTTTCACAATCTTTTGACACGTTTTAACATATATATATGTTAAAAAAAATTTTGTTGGTTGTATGTTTTTCGTTCTTTGTGACGAGATCTTCGCAACCATCTAATAATGCCCGAAAAACGACCCTCAAAAAATGCTACGCTTTCTTTCCAACATTTCTCTTGGGACTCACGTTCATCGGGTATAAGCCGTGCCAAAGGTCGCGCTTCCTAAAAAATATAACCAATATTAACTACCAAATTATATACATACTCCAATAAATGTTATTATGATATAGAGAGTGTAATGATTAAGAACTCACCAAAAGAGCAGGAATCATTGAGCGTAAAAACCTCGTTCTATAACACCAAGCAAGTATTCTAGGATAGCGATTTTCACGTTTATAAAATTGCATGGACCCTACTCGATACATCTCTAATATCCACGTCTAAAAAAAAACACGTGTTTTATTTCTTTAACGTCATACATATACATAACAAGTACAAATTAATAGATGACATACCTTAAAGGCCCATGTGAATCCCAACAATGAATATTTCGGATTTGTAACTTTACCATCAGGTCCAGGAGGTGGTCTCTCATTGACAAACAGAGCTTCCCACCGTTTAGTTATTGCATCAGCTAACTGGCCGTACAATGTCGACCATGCTAACGAACCCCAAGGATAGATGTTCCACGCGTTTATATTATCTACCAACCTAAAACGCCAATCCGGGACAACATACCGTGGCTCGTGACCTAAAAGCACTAAATCTACTACGCCTAACAAAGCAAGGCGAACAACATCTGTATCGCTCAATTCATCAAACTCTTTGCTTTTAAGCTTGTTATACAACATTCTACAATTTATGGCATGTCCATCATAAGATGAATCAAAGACTCGTCTCTTAAAAGGAATTTCACCATTTTTAAATTCCGAACTAAAGTCTACCCCGAATCTTAACCCCGTTACAAGGCAAAATTCCTCCCTCCCAAATTTTAACTCATACTCTCCTACCTGGTAAGTGAAAGGAACAACATCCGTGTCTCCTGGTTCACGTTCCACTTGGCAACAACTAAAAAAATTTATCAGAATACAATTCTCTTGCATATCAGCTATATCTAGCAACCAACCGAAACACGTGCTCCTAAACAATGCTTCCTTACGGGTGTCTTTAAATTTACTTAAAATGTAGGGAATCAACTTTAACTTACTTCTACATGTAAGATCGACAACAACATCCTAAATTAACAAAAAATAAAAATCTATATATTACTACACATATCAATACTAAATAACCAATAATAATAGAAACAAAAAAAAATTATACCTCAATTTGCGCCATATTGAGCCGCAACAATACCAACACCAAAAACCACCACTACCACAGCCACAACACTAACACCACCACCACGGCCAGAACACCAAAACCACCACCAAAGCCACGACACTAACACCACAAAGACAGTCAAAATCAAGCGTTAAAAACTTGTGAAGTCTCAAAATGAATGTGAAAAAAAACCGTGACATTCCTTTATAATTAATTTCGTGCTTGTATTGTCATTCAAAAAGATTTTAGTGTATATTTTGCTTGTTACCGAGGTTTGGCTTCTTATAAATTTCGATTCTCTATAGGCACGAAATGTCCATCTTTTTCAATGGTTGCAGTGAACATTTGGATTCTTGCATTTCTAAACCAATTATTGGATGGTTGCGAAGATCTCGTCACAAAGAACGAAAAACATACAACCAACAAATTTTTTTTTAACATATATATATGTTAAAACGTGTCAAAAGATTGTGAAAATTTACTTTCGTAAATTCTAAACCAATAAAACATTCAAGTGACTCACTTTGAGACTTAATATCTCTTTCATACTAACTACAATTTCAACAATTATTATATGGTTGCGAAGAACTAGTCACAAAGAACTCAAATTATACAACCAACAAAAATGTTTTCAACATATATATATGCTAAATCGTGTCTAAAGATTGCAAAAATTAACCTTTTTAACACTAAACCAACAAAACCTTAAACTTAAATCTGAGGTTAAAAATAAAATGTTGCACAAATTTCTAGGCTACTAATATATATGTTGCATTTCTGGTACAATAAGGCAAGAAATGGCCAACTTTTTCAATTGGTCTGACAAGTAATAGTTAACATTTTGGATTCTTGCATTTCGGTTACATTTAGGCACGAAATGGTTTTTTTTTTTTTTTTTTTTTTTTTTTTTTTTTTTTTTTTTTTTTGTTTTCTTGTTTTGGTAAAATGGCGACACGTGTCTATTTTGTTTTCGGTTGTAAGTAGGCGCGAAGAGTATTGACATTTTGGAAAAGTTGAAAAAAATGGTCCTCTGCAAGACATCGTATAGTCTGACGGGTCATTTAGGTAAATTTCACTTGATATATCGCATTCACTGTAGCAAGAACCAATTACACACATTCATTGTTATCGACAAAAGCACATGAACAAACTTATTAGAAGTGATGTTTTTCTATAGAAAAAGCACTGTATTGCAACAAAAAATAAAGTTTTTTAATTCAAAGTGCTCGGTACAACTTATCGAAAGGGTTTGTGGTAAACCTCATAAGCTAATTTTAATTAAGGTAAACTGCAAATTTCGTCTTTAGAGTTTGCGATTTTCACACGTTAACCACTTAAACCAAATTTTATATTAAATGTCCCTAAAGCCGTGATTTTGTTGCAAAATAGCCATTATGGCTGACGAGCATTACCTTTTTCCGTTAAGTTCCATCCAATTGAGGGCATTTTCTTCATTTCCATTTTCCCGCCCACACAACTCACCTGCCAACTATCACAAACCCCCATAAATCACTTTATTTCATTTTGATTTCATTTCTATTTTCATTTTCTTCCCTAAAATTTCCAAATCACAACCAAAATTTAACAGATTGTAAAATGCTAGCATCTAAATTTGGTCAAAATCGAGCACATAGTTCCCCAATCTGTGATTTAGGAGTCGTTTATGGTAAGCTTCGCTTCCTTTTAATTTTTTGATTATTTTGTTCAATATCATGTTACGAGCATGCAGAGTATGAGTATAAATTAGTTTACGTTTAAGTTAATAGACATTAGTTTTTTTTTTTTTTTTTTTTTTTTTTTTTTTTTTTTTTTTTCGTGTTTGTTGATGTTTTATGTTTTTTCACAGAATCATATCACAACCTGTTTAAGCTAAAAATCCATCACAGTGGAGATTTTACCTCACCACGAGATAGAAGATATTGTTTTGAAGTAACAGATTGGTATTATTTAGTTGACAATGAAAGGTTTTCGCTAAACGAGTATGATGCAAATTTTAGAGGACTTAGGTTTCAAGGATGGTAGGATTTTGATCTCCCAGGAAACCTGGAAAATCCTTAGATGAAGGATTGGTACTACTAATGTCTGACCAAGATGTGCTTAGCATGTTAAAGTATGTTCCTAGATATATAGAAATTGAGGTGTACATTGAAAATGGTGTATCATCAATTCAAAAGCACATTATAAAGGTTATGTTGGGTCAGGGAAACAATGTGGTTATTGAGGAAATTGTGGAGGATAATAAGGTTAATAGAGCTGGTAGTAAGGAGGTTACTAATAGTGGCAGAGGGTTTATTTTTGTTACAATGGCATGATTCAAATAAAGTTGTGAAGGATAGAAATGTTGTTGAGACTCAAGCTTCAACAAGTAAAGCAACTCCATTGTTTGAAGGGTGTAATGATAAGGATGAAGTTCTGCCTCATGCATTTAGTTATAGGAAAATGTGGATGAAATAGATACTGAATTGGATCATGGTGGTGCTATAGTGAATGAGAAGGTTAGCCAAGGAAACTTTAGTCATGAAGAGGTGATGAGTGACTTAAATTCAACTTTAGACAAGGTTATAGAGAAGCTTAGGCAAGATGATATGGGATTAGATGGTGACTTGTTTCAACAAGACATTGGGATCATCAGCCATACCATCACATGGATGATGATGATGATGAAGACTATGCGGACATGGTTGATCAGTTACAGTAAGGAAATGAGGATGTGGTTTTTGGCAATAATGATCAATATGTCGACCAAGAGGTTGTTGAAAGGGATTATGTTGTTTTGGAGGAGACTGAGGAAGCAGAATCTAGGAATGGTGGTGATGAAAGTGATTTTCATTATGAAGCGGATGAGATTCTGTTAGGAATTAGAAATTCCAGGTATTAAAGAGTCGGTCACCTCAAGTATATGTAATCGTTAGAAAGCTCGTAGTCGTAGTTCTTTTAAGTTAAGTAGTATGTAGTTAAGTAACACCGTGGAGGACGGACGGGTCTTTACCCACTGTATGCCTGATCCACAGCCCGATGTGTGGCGATTTATGTAAGACTATAAATACTCTCTACCTCCCAAGGTAGAGAGTTGGAGCTCATAATAATATCTTTCACTTTCTCTCACTAAGTTCCCTAAACCTCTAACTTTCTCTCTCTAGAATTCCACTTATTCGCCACATGGTTGTTATGGTTTGATGTGTATGTGAAAAGTTATATCTTACAATTGGTATCAAGAGCCATGGTTAGATCATATCTTGTACATCTTTGGATTTCTAGTGGTTTTTAGGTGGTTTTTGAGTTTGAAAAAGTTTAGTGGTTTTTGCATCATTTGGTTGATTTCTTGTGTTAAAGTTTGAATTTTGTTAGTACTTTTATGTTTAGAATCATCACAAGTGTTTAGGTTTTCATTTGGTAAGCTTGAATCATCTTGGTTGGGTTGTTTTTGGATTGAAAAGTGATGTTTATATGGTTTTTCATGCTAGCGACTTAGTTCACGGATAATTTTCTTCGTAGCGACTTGCTTCACTAATTTATAGCGAGTTACAGTTTCAGACCTAGCGAGTTACATCTAGCGATTTACAGTACAAGTAGTGGACTCTCCACTACGGGTAGCGACTTGGTGGTAGCGACTTGGTCTGTAGCGAGTTGCTCTTTAGCGACTTGCATCGTTAGCGACTTGAGTAGCGAATTGCTGCCGAAATTTTGCTAGCGACTTGAGTGTTAGCGAGTTACTACTTAGCGACTTGCATTTGTGTAGCGATTTGGGACTCTAGCGACTTAGTGGTGTAGCGAATTAAGTGTTAGCGACTTAGTGCATATCTTCTAGCGACTTAGTGCATTATCTTCTAGCGACTTAGTGCATTATCTTCTAGCGACTTAGTGCATTATCTTCTAGCGACTTGAGTGATTGTTTACGGTTTTCTCTTGATTTAGTAAAATCCCGTGAAAGAATCTATTTCCCGGTTTAATCATAGAGTTATAAAATCCCGTATAATCTGTTAACATGTCTACCAACGTTCCTACTGTCATCTCCACTGTTGCCGAGGATGTTCAAGCTGCTGGCTCAGATACTCGTCCACCCATGCTTGACAGAACTGACTACGATTCTTTCAACGAATCAGACTGTATTGCCTTGGAAAGGAAAATGGTGTCAACATCCTCAAATCCATTGATGAAGGACCATATCGAGTTGAGACGACTAGAGACATACTTGATACTAATGAAGATGGTACTCCTGTTTACGGAATGGACAGACCTAAGATGTATGATGAGCTTGATGATAAGGATAAAAAGAGATTCGATGCAAATATCAGGGCTTCAAACATTGTTCTTCAAGGTCTTCCTAAAGACATCTACAAGCTGATCAATCATAACACTGATGCTAAGGCAGTTTGGGATAATGTTAAGATGCTTCTCTCAGGTTCAGAATTAACTATGGAAGACAGAGAATCCCAACTCTATGACGAATTTGAGCACTTCAAGATGAAACCAGATGAGAATGTCTATGAGTACTATGTGAGATTTCATAAGTTAGTTAATGACATGAGGAACATCAGAATGACTATGCCTAACATTCAGTTGAACTCAAAATTTGTGAACAACATGAATCCCGAATGGCACAAGTTTGTTACCGCTGTGAAGCTTACTAAAGGATTGAAGAACACAAACTATGAGCAACTCTATGCCTTCCTCCTTCAGAATGAGAGACATGCTATGTTTGAAAAATTGATTCTCAATCAGTTCAAAACTAACCCGGGAGAGACAAGCTCGTCTAATGATTCAACTGCCTTCTACTCAAACATCGGAATCACAACCAAAGCTTCACAAGTCATACCCTTGGGTAATGGTAATCACAAACTCATTCCTGATCCTATGTACAAACAAGCTGATGCTGATGCACACGTGGGAAGCTTCATTAATCAACTAGCTCTTCTGATTAGCCAAAACATGAATTCTCTCCCACAAACCAACAACAACCTCAGAACAACATCTAACCCACACAATCAAGCTACTGTTAAAGATGGAAGGATCGTGGTGCAACCAGTTCAGGAAAGACAATATGATCAGGGAAGAGGTGGTGCTGGTAGAGGTTATGTGGGCAATCAGAATCGAGGAAGGAATGGTAACCAAGGTCAAGCTAAGCCGATCAAATGCTATAACTGTGGTGGTGAGGGACACATTGCAAGGAACTGCACATCTCCAAAGCGTCCACAGAATGCTGATTACTTCAGAGATAAGATGCTGCTGGCACAAGCTCAAGACAATGGAGCTGCTTTGAATGAAGAGGAATTGCTATTTCTTGCTGAGGGCAATGCCAAGACCTATGATGCAGATGTGGATGAGCAGCCTATTCAGGAGATAGGTCACAATCATCAGAATGCCTTTCAAGTCGCTGACTGTGATGCATACGACTCTGATGTAGATGATGGACCTACTGCACACACAATTTTTATGGCTAGCATTTCTCCAATGGTCTCTCCCAAGGTCTCTTCTTCACCACAAGCTGGCCCATCCAAGGACAAACTCATCTCAGAGGTATTAAAACTATACGATGATGCTGATGTGCAACAGATGCATGACAAAGTACAACCAACTGAAACTATTGAATCAAATGTTGAAAATATGGGTAATAACAATATTGTCCCATACGATCAATACGTGAAACAAAGTGAAAGTGAAGTTGTACCAAGTGATGCATCTTCTGCAGTCAACAATGACTATGTATTTGATGAATACACTGCATGTGCTCCTGATGATTCCGTAATTTCTGAACTAAATGCCTATAAGGAACGTGTTGCTATTTATGAACAACGTGCAAAATTTGAATTGACCACTCGTGAGCAGGAAATGGATGACCAAGTGAGTACAGTAATTAGAAAAAGTAAGTTTAGAGAAGAAGTATTGAAACAAGAATTACATTCCTTGCAAGAAAAACTTTCTAAAACAGCTAAGCAAAAACAAGAACTTCAAGAAAATGTGAAAATGCTTAAGCAAGAATTTAATGCAAAGGAATCAAAACTCTTGAGAGATTTTTCTAATCTGAAAACTTTGAAAAACAAACTTGAAAACAAGTTGTACATACAAGGAAACACCATTCAGACTGCTCACATGGTCACCAAACATCGAGTCTTAAGCGATAAGCATAGCATTCCCCTTGTTGAGGAACCAAATCCAGAGGTAATTAAAAAGGCTAGAAATGCTCATAAGGTGCTTTATGATGGTAATGAAGTCCTTAAGCCTAGGCAGAAACCTAGTTGCGTTGAGTGCACTGAGGAAGATAAGAAATTAAATGAAATCACTAGGGAAAAGATGAATAAGAAACAAAATGATCCCAAATGCAAAGAGAAAAACATAATTATCTCTCCTCATGATTACAAGAAGGAAAACTGGATTTCCTTGAACAAGTTTAAACCTCAGACTTTGTTGACTCCCGAACAAGTCTTCTGGAAAAAGGATTTAGATAAGCAGAAAACGGAAAATATTGTTGATACAAACCCTCCCCTTTGGAAAATGCCTAGAGCGACTGTGTATCCTCCTAATACACCAATGCATCTTGTACCTAGAACAATTGCCACTAAAAGCAAGACATTAATTAGCCAATACGTTATATTTCAACTATTTGTTGATTTTGAGAAAACTTGCAAGAAAAGGATCACACCCACTGGTATAACTGAAGGAGAAAAGGGTTTTGAACAAATGAAAGAATGTTATTTAACTGAGGTCATGCCCTTCTTTAAACTTCTAAAAGATCACTTTGAGAGTCTTAAAAAGGGGGTAGAAACTGATATTAAGGGTATGGAAAAGGAATTTGATGCAATGGTTGTTGAAGTTAGTGACTATGAGCGTGCACTGAAATATAATGAGATTGAAAGAAAGAACTTGCATACATTAAATGAGAATCTTATTACTGAATGTGTTGCTCAAGATGTGTTTTTCACTGCTTCAAATTGCTCTATTAATGCTTCCAAATTTCATGAACTATCTGTGGCCCTGAAAGTCTCCCATGATCGTGTCATTGAGCTTGAACAAACTAATTCTAAACTAAACGAGAAAATTGAACTGGATGATCACGACAATTTCGTTAAACATTTTTCTAAACTAGAAGTTGAACATTTTAATTTACAACTAAAATATCAACATCTTAAAGAAAATGTCAAAACTTCAAATGTCAAGACATCTTCAGATGCTCCAGAGTCTGATGCAGTTTTTCAAATTAACAAACGTGATGAACAGATCCAAGCTCAGTGCAACACGATCAGAAAGTTGAAAGCCCAAATCTCTCAATTAAAGGGTCAAACGAACAATATGACAGGCTCCCAAATGCCTCCTCCTTTAGATTCTCAGAATTCTCAAATGTTTCATCTTCAAAACCTAGTAAATGCTTTACAAAAGGAAAACGAAAGTTTTCTAGAAGAAAATGAAAAGGTTAAACGTCATTTCAATGAGTTATTTGAATCAATTAAAGTCACTCGTAACAAAAACAACGAACAAATAGCTTCATTGCAAAAGGAAATTGAGAATCTGAAGAGTCAGGTAAAAGGGAAAATGCCAATGACCAATGGGGAGAATGTTGTATCAAAGGTTCACTCTTGTAATAAATATGCTTTATCTGTGACATATGTCCCTCCTCATCTAAGGAACAACAAACTTGCCATTCAAACATACTTCTCATCCCTTAAGGATTGCCTAGAATGTCTGCGTGATATTGTTGAAGAGGATAAGCTAGAGAAACCTCATGATAATGCAATTGGATATGCATGCTTATATGCCAAACGATCTCAAGAAATCTTAGAATGCTTGATCACAATATACCCAAAGTCATTAGGTGAGAGAGTTAATCCTTTGATTCCATGCTCAATGCCTAACGCTAAGTATGATATGCATTCGATTCCCAATGTTTTGAATGTGAACCGTAGCGTGCCTTTAAGTAGTTCAGATTCTAGATCTGTCAATGCTAAGAAAGAGAACTCAAGTGTGCCTTCTAGGAGTACAAATCTCAGTACCTCTAGTTTTAAGAATGTGAACCGTAGTGCACCTGCATGTAGTTCAGATCCCAGCACATCTAAACAGGTGGTGCAAAGAGTAGTAAAACATACTAATGTTCCCATTCCCTCTACAGGAGTAATCAGTGACATTAAAGGGAGCAGGTCAAAGTCTCAAGACAATACAAGGAATGATAGGACCTCGCAAGCTAAGAATGTGCACTGGAAAAGAGTAGAAGAACAATCTAGGAACTTTAAGCTTGAATCGAATAAAACGAATCGTGTTGAGTCTAGTATTAGCCATAGGCGTACTGTAATTAATTCGAATTCTGATACTATTTGCAAACCTTGTACTGATGTCTGCTTGAATTCTGTTTCTAATCATGAATGTGGTGTTACTGTTCTGCCTAATGATGTTAATTGTCCAGTTAATATTGTTAATGCTAAAATTCTTGCTAAGAAGGCTAAAAGACAAAAACGAAAGAAAGTTAGAAAATAGTGGAAACCCACAGGAAGAACATTCAGTAAAATAGGCTTTTATTGGACACCTGTTGGTCTTAAGACTAATCAGACAATACCCACTAGAAAATGGATGCCTACTGGTAGAACTATTCCCTTAAGAAGTGATCACACTGTGAACAGAGCTAATACTGACACTAGTACTGCATCTATTCACAACAATTCCATTGCCTCACTTTCTGATATGAATGCTTCTATTTCTGATGTGGGTGTTCCAAACATTGTTACTAACCAAATGGAACCCATTCTTGCATGGGGATCCCAATTATCCAGTTATCCATTCTTGTCTGTGTTTAACTGCAGATCGTTCAAATCGTTCTGTGGTACCTGGACTCAGGCTGTTCCAAGCATATGACTGGAGACCGGTCGCGGCTCATGAACTTCGTGAGCAAATTCATCGGGACTGTTAGATTTGGTAATGATCATTTCGGTGCTATCATGGGTTATGGAGATTATGTAGTTGGTGATAGTGTCATCTCTAGAGTTTACTATGTAGAAGGTTTGGGTCATAATCTGTTCTCTGTTGGTCAATTCTGTGATTCTGATCTAGAAGTTGCCTTCAGAAAACATACCTGCTTTGTTAGAGATCTTAATGGTAAGGAACTGCTAAAAGGAACTCGTGGGTCAAATCTTTACACCATCTCTATCGATGACATGATGAGGGCTTCTCCAATCTGCTTGCTATCAAAGGCTTCAAAAACAAAGTCATGGTTATGGCATCGTCGTCTCAATCACTTGAACTTCGGCACCATCAACGATCTTTCCAGAAAGGACTTAGTTGTAGGTTTACCTAGACTAAAGTATGAAAAGGATCATCTTTGTTCAGCATGTCAATTGGGAAAAAGCAAGAAGTATGCCCATAAACCCAAACCTACTAACTCTGTCACAGAAGTTCTTCATATGATTCATATGGATTTATGTGGACCTATGAGGGTGCAGAATATCTTTGGGAAGAAATATGTGTTAGTTGTGGTTGATGATTACTCTAGATTCACCAGGGTCAAGTTCTTAAGGACAAAGGATGAAACTCCTGATATCATCATCAAACTCATCAAACAGCTGCAGGTTCGACTAAACAAAACTGTCAGAATTATCAGAACAGACAATGGAACTGAGTTTGTCAACAAACAACTTAGTGAATTCTATGAAAGCATTGGAATCAGCCATCAAAGAAGTGTTCCACGAACCCCTCAACAGAACGGTGTAGTTGAAAGACGAAATCGTACTCTTGTTGAAGCCGCAAGAACTATGCTTATCTACTCAAAGGTTCCAATGTTTCTCTGGGCAAAAGCAATTGCCACTGCATGCTACACACAAAATCGTTCCCTGATTCACACTGTTCATGGAAAAACTCCATATGAACTTGTCCACAACAGAAAACCTAATCTATCTTTCCTTCGTGTGTTTGGTGCATTGTGTTATCCAACTAATGAGGGTCAAGACTTAGGCAAACTTAGGGCTAAAGCTGACATTGGAGTATTTGTAGGATATGCATCAAACAAAATGGGATACCGAATCTACAACAAAAGAACCCGAAATATCATGGAAACAATTCACGTTACGTTTGATGAGCTGACCGGTCAAATGGCTCCTGGACTCTCCAGCTCAGGACCCGCACTTCAAAACAGTCCCATTGGTTCATCCCTTGTTCCAATCTCCTCTCAAGAAACTCCATATGTACCTCCATCTGAAGATGATGTAAAGAAACTGTTTGATCCTATGTTTGATGAACTGTATGATTCAATTACTAATGAGGTGCTGATCCCTACAACAGAGGATGCTCATATTCCAGTGAATGAAATCAATCCCTCAGTCTCAATATCTTTAAGTCAAGAAGCACCTGCTGCTGATCCTTCAGTCTCATCAACAAATCATCATTCTTCAAATGTACATCATGGAAATGTTTTTGTATTCAATGATGAAGTTAATCCCTTTGCGACTCCTGAAGATGCTCCATTTGAAAACATATTTGCTACTCCTGAATCATCATCAGAACCACCTTCTTTAGGAGACATCGACTCTGCTACCTCAGTTCCTCAACAACTGCCACATGAACACCTCAGAAAATGGACTCACGATCATCCATTAGACAACATCATTGGAAATCCCTCTCGTCCTGTATCAACCCGAAAACAACTTGCAACCGATGCCTTATGGTGTTTCTTCAACTCCGTACTATCTAAGATCGAACCAAAAGATGTTAAAACCGCCATGAATGAAGACAGCTGGTTCAATGCCATGCAAGATAAAATTCATGAGTTTGATCGTCTTGATGTATGGGAGTTAGTACCTGCTCCAGACTGTGCTATGATTATAGCTCTCAAATGGATCTTCAAAGTAAAACTTGATGAGCATGGTGATGTGTTGAAGAACAAGGCTCGATTAGTTGCTAAAGGATATCGTCAAGAGGAGGGTATAGACTTTGAAGAATCTTTTGCTCCAGTTGCTCGAATCGAGGCAATTAGAATCTTTCTGGCTAATGCTGCTAGTAAGAACATGGTAGTCTATCAGATGGATGTGAAGACGGCATTTCTGAACGGAGATCTTAAAGAAGTCGTCTACGTCAGCCAACCTGAAGGATTTGTGAATCAAGAGCATCCTACTCACGTTTATCGTTTGAAGAAGGCTCTTTACGGTTTAAAGCAAGCTCCAAGGGCATGGTATGATACACTGTCAAAGTTTCTTCTATCAACCGGATTCATCAAAGGAGCAGTTGATCCTACATTGTTCACCAGGAAGTCAGGAAAACATTTGATTCTTGTTCAAATTTATGTTGATGATATTATTTTTGCCTCGACTGACCCAATGGAATGTGATCGTTTTTCAAATGAAATGAGTTCAAAGTTTCAAATGTCAATGATAGGACAAATGTCATTTTTCTTGGGATTACAAATTTCTCAAAGTCCCGGAGGCATTTTCATAAATCAATCTAAATATGCAACAGAGATTTTAAAGAAATTTGGATTTGATTCAAGTGACCCTGTTGACACCCCCATGATTGACCGAACCAAACTAGATGAGGACCTCTCAGGGATCATGATTGACCAAACGAAATATCAGAGTATGATTGGATCCCTGATGTATCTCACTGCTAGTAGACCAGACATCTTGTTCGCTGTTTGCATGTGTGCTAGATACCAGGCTAAGCCTACTAAAAAGCACCTTGAAGCAGTTAAACGGGTCTTTCGGTATCTCCAAGGAACCATCAATATGGGACTATGGTACCCGAAGGACACCGGTATGTCACTAACGACCTATGCAGATGCTGATCATGCAGGTTGTCAAGATACTCGTCGAAGTACGTCAGGAGGTGCTCAGTTTTTGGGTGATAAGCTTGTGAGCTGGTCTTCAAAGAAGCAAATGAGTACTTCTATTTCCTCTACAGAGGCTGAATACATAGCCATGTCATCTTGTTGTTCTCAAATCTTATGGATGAGATCTCAATTATCTGACTATGGCTTTGAATTCAACAAAATCCCTCTATACTGTGATAATAAAAGTGCTATTGCTCTCTCATGCAACAACGTTCAACACTCAAGAGCAAAGCATATCGACATTCGACATCATTTCATCAGGGAACAAGTGGAAAAAGGTGTGGTGGAACTATATTTTGTGAGGTCTGAATATCAGTTAGCAGACATCTTCACCAAAGCTCTTCCAAGAGAACGTTTTGAGTTTATTCTTCCACGACTTGGCTTGAAAAGCCTTCAACCAGAAACTCTCAAACGTCTTCAGGAGGAAGACGAGGAGTAAAGGTCTATCTTCATCTATCTCTTGTATATATCTATTCGAAAAACAAAATACAAAATTATAAAACCTTCAAAAATCAAATAGAAAAATATAAAACTTTCAAAATCCATAAAAAATTTGAAAAATTCGAAAAATCTTCAAAAAATATTGTCATTTTGTCATGTTTCTCTCGATTCGATAATATCTACGGTCTTGATGTTGTCATTCAAAGAATGACACGGGACTTTAGATGTTGTTCGAATTGTTATATTAAAAAAAAAAAATCAAAATCAAAAAATCAAAAAAATATTTTTGGGAGAAAGAGAAACTATGGTTTATTGTCATTTTTTCAGGCAATAACCCGGTTTTAAAAGAAAGAATAGAGCCATGTTTTATCATGTTTTCAAAATTCCATGCTCTGATTCTAAAAACATTTATCTGCTGAAAACTAAATGCTTTGAAAAATAACTCGATCTCTATTTTTGATAATCATCAGGACTTATTTGTCAAAATCTCTATCTCTCAATCAACAACCTATGTCATTGATTGAGGGGGAGAATGATTTCAATTAAATTAAAAAGTTATTTGGCATTAAATTGTTTTCAAAAGATATTCATGCATGTTTTATCAATGGAGTTTAAAGTCTTAAAATCCGATCCTTATCAGTTAAAACGCTTTCATAATCAAGTCACAATTCCCCTTAAAAAGCTTTCAAAATCAATTTAAATCTATAAGAGATCACAAATCTCAAATGATTTGATAATTGTGATCGGGGGAGAATGTGTGATTTAAATTGGATTTAAACTGATAATTCGGTAAATGGTTTTATAAGGATGTACATGCTATCCTGCCCACATGTGACAAACGATTTCAATTTTTCAATGCACATGTTGAGGGGGAGCATCTATCTTAAACCTATGATTTAAAATGTGATCAACTTATCTCAATGTGCAGGTTCCCTCTAGTATGTGCAAAACTCTTTTCAAACCTCGAGGCACATATTGAGGGGGAGCAAATTCATGGAAACCTCATCCTTCCCGGAAATGCTATACCTACTTGATTTGATATGGGAAGTGATGTTGATATCTTTTAGAAAATGGTAATCAAAGAAGTTAATTCTTTCTCTTGCCTCCGTGTGCAAAACTTTCTCAAATACTTGATGCACATGTTGAGGGGGAGTTCTCGTTCTAAAAATATCAAAAACAATTCAGGTACAAAATGCTTTGATAATATATCACAAGTATCTGAATTGATTTTCAAATGGTTTTCAATTGGTTCCAATGGCAGATGAACAATACCAAATAGACCGACCAACTTTACTTTATGTACGGTGATATAAGGATGATAAGGTTAGGTATGTGTTCCCATGATCCGCCAGAACCGGAGGGATCTACCCAGGGACAATCCACTAGTTAGTGTAGAAGTCCTTAGGTATGATGATAAAAGGAGAAAAATGAGATATGGGAAGAGTGCAGACTAAGACTGAGCTAGTACTGGAATAAACCCAACAAGGTTCTAGCTATGAAGTCTCGGTAAGCACTGAAGGGGTTGAAGAATTAAAAAGAATTGAATGAGGAAAGGGTGAAAACAAATAGCCCTCCATTTATTCAACCTTAGGGCAGAAACCGGGTTCAATTCATATGCTACTGATGGTAACATCAGTATTGAAGACAAGACGTCATGGACCCAGTGACGCACTGCACTTCAACTTTCCAAACCACTCAAGTTCCTCTTAAAAGGACTTGTTTCATTCTCACGGGGAACCGACATTAGCTATCGACTTTCTCTTAGAGATGGTTGATATTGAAGAAGGAGACCCTCTCCCTAGTCTCCGGCACAGGATCCAAATATGCACATATTGAGTCTAGAGCCACGAGATCATCAATAAATCTCATTAGGACACTTTCAATGAAGACTCTCTGTCTCACATAATGTGGAAAGAGAGATTATATCTTGAGTCCTACGCATTATCCTTGTGGTATTGCCAGAACATCTGAGTGATGTGTATACATATTCACAATGAAGATGGAAAGCCTTCTGGAGCCAACATCAAACAAGCTCCTGGTAGGTGGCATGTGAGATCTATCTTATAGATTAACCATGTGACAACTGAACAGAAACAATGGGGCGATTCAATCTCTTGAATCAATCCTGGTTCAGGTTATGGATTGACGGATACCTTTGAAAAACCGGTCATTGTGCTTAAAAACTCTTTTCTTTAGCACATCGACTGTGTACTAATTTTTCAATCCAAAAGGTGTTTTTATGATTGATAATTGATTTTCAATAAAACCTTCGTTGTATTGCAAAAACAATTTCTATTGAGCAATACACGATTGTTTTTCAAATCTCTTTTCATCAATCAGTGGACTTAAAATTCGCTGGTTCACTCACTCCGTGTTGTCTTCTTTGAGATGTTCCGGTTTGAGAACAGCTAGAACAGCTGCGAAACCCTGTCAAGGAGATTCTTAGGAATCCTACCTGATCACAGGCAGTACTCGTACTGATCAACGGGGAACCGTGGGCCGTGTACCTCAATTCAATGAAAGTGATCAAAGACACTTTCGCGCGATTTATTGCTAACTGTTGTATGCAGGTACACCCGACATTTGCAGCTGATCAGAATGAAGCGGTCAATCCATAGCCGCATGCTCACACTACACATTCATCTCAAAAGAAATCATGATAAGTGCATCAATGACTCTGATAGTTTCACTCCATGCTTCTGCTACGCTGCTGCCAATATCATGAATCAACTAAAGCTTCCGCTACTCTGATGAGAAGATTTCATGATCCAGAATGTGAGCATGTCGGTCCTAAAGTCACAACACCACAAAGGATGTCTTAGAGATTTTTGATAGTTGATGATCTCAAAAGATGGCTCAAAATTATTATCACGTGGATCAGTAAAAGACCTCCACTTGGAGTATCCAAACATGCAATGTGAAGAATCAATGACTACGAGCTTAGAAGCAAAGGACTACATCAAGAATGCAAGAACAATTTTTTTTTGTAATATCTATTTGTATTCAATGTAATTTTGGTACATGATTGAGGTGACCTCCCTTAGGGGGAGATTGTTAGGAATTAGAAATTCCAGGTATTAAAGAGTCGGTCACCTCAAGTATATGTAATCGTTAGAAAGCTCGTAGTCGTAGTTCTTTTAAGTTAAGTAGTATGTAGTTAAGTAACACCGTGGAGGACGGACGGGTCTTTACCCACTGTATGCCTGATCCACAGCCCGATGTGTGGCGATTTATGTAAGACTATAAATACTCTCTACCTCCTAAGGTAGAGAGTTGGAGCTCATAATAATATCTTTCACTTTCTCTCACTAAGTTCCCTAAACCTCTAACTTTCTCTCTCTAGAATTCCACTTATTCGCCACATGGTTGTTATGGTTTGATGTGTATGTGAAAAGTTATATCTTACAGATTCCACCAACTGAAACAGACGTTGACATGAATAACTTTCATTTTAAAGTCGATGCCTACATTGACCATGCTAGGACACATGCTGGTAAATATAGGAGAGGATTGGGATTTGGATGCTATTGACTTTGATGACTTTGATAGTGGTGAAGATGTTGGTGCTGGTCAGATTGTGGGCAAGAGAAAGCAAAGGCTGATAAGGTTTAAAATGTACCTTTTTGAGGGGTCGTTTAAGCCCTTATTTGATCACTTTTGTATCCATTATTACTTAATATCGTTCCTTTTCACTTTTTAGGTCTCGTGAAGCCAAATTGCTGGAATGGCACTTATTTGGACGAAAAGGCGCGGATATACGAAGAAAATGGCCAAAGTCAAGAATCGAGACACTCAAGCTGCTGAAATACAAGGGGACGGCGTCAGGTGTTATCTGCGACGCCGTCAGAGCATTTTTGTGACGGCTCAGTAGCCAAATTGCTTATTTACAAGTGACGGTGTCAGGCTTTAAAAGAGTAGGTCGTCGCAACTCAGACGACCTAGATTTGATCCAGACGGCGTCAGAGGCTGAAGAGGACGGCGCCACAAGCATAAGGTGACGCCGTCGCAAGACTAACGTGGCCAAGACGAAACCCTAATGACGACGACCCGACGACGTCACAAATCATAAGGTGACGCCGTCGCGAATGTAATCTTATATATAGAATCCGAATTTTTCAGTTTTAAGTGTGTAGTCTTTTGGAGTAAAAACCTAAACCGAACCAAGGCTGTCTTGTACAGTATTTTAGGGTTCCAAACCCTATCTTACACTAAGATAAGTGCTTTACTTCATTAATTCAATTATGTCTTCAATTATTTGTGTGTATGCTTGCATGTTCTCCATGTCCGGATAATTTACTTGTGTGTTTGCTTAGGGAATATGAAACTTAACTATTGAATAGTGATTGGTTGTCTCTTATCTTAATTGTTAATGATCTAGTAATGCGATAGGTCATTCGTTGTGTAGTTAATGCTTGATTAATCTTTGTGAACCTTAGACTATAACATCTAGAGTAGTTGTAGGCTAAACCATCCAAAGAGTACCTTAGAGTTAGAGTTTATAAATCCTAGAGATTTTGTAGATGAGACCCTTTGGTAGTTTCAAAGAGTTAGGGATAAACGCATACCCTACGACCTTAGACACAAAACGCAATTAAGAATAAGGACGTGACAATTCAACCATCAATAGCAGATAATTAAGGAGTAATAAAACCTATGTAGACACATCTTTAAATCATCATACGAGCACACAATAATTAGACATAGACTACCCTCACCTTAGTTAATTAGATAATTAGATAATAGCGTAATCGGTAGAAATACCAACCCCCCAAATCCAAACCCCGAGATTCGTACCTTTCCATTTCCTAAAAACCATAAAAAGATAAAAAATAATCTTCCCCAACCCCAACCTTAGCGTAGTAACTCCTCACTAGCATTCTTATTCCCCTAGAGAATGATATCAATTCCCGTGGCTTACCCTAATGCTACACTACAACGATTAGGTTCACTGCCTAGGGTGTTGAAAAACTTGCTCGCCGAAAAGGAAGTTCCTTTGACCCCGAACGACGCGTGTAGCGTTATCAAAGGCTAAAACAAGTCAGAAAAGAATACAAGGGCAAATGAGACATTAGACAGGGTGAGTTCTTTGTTTGCCAAGAGTTTGGAAAAAGAAAGGAATTTACTTATAGGGTAAGAATGTTAGCTATATAGTCCATGAGAGCTATTAAGGTGTTGCAGTGTGCTAAGGAAAAGGTGAGAGCTAAATGTTATGGCACTACTGTGGGTTATGCGAAGGGTGTTAGGAATTGGAAATTCCATATTAAAGTGTCGGTCACCCCAATTATAGTCTAGCATATGTTAGCTCGTAGACTTGTCGTTATTTACGTTATTAAGTAGTTAATTAGTTAGTTTGTAGCGTAGAATAGTTTAGTGTAACACCGTGGAGGAAGGACGGGTCTTTACCCACTGTATGCCTGATCCACAGTCCGACAGGAGGACGTATTTGTATGTTACTATAAATACCCCTTCCATCCATGGAAGGGGTGGAGCTTTCTAATCTAACCTTTCACATTTTGTTCATCAAGTCTCTACCAAGAAACTCCCTCTCTCTACTTTCTCTCTCTAAAATGTCTAACATGTATTTTGATCATCCAAGACCACCCGAATCATCATAACACAATAATATTACGATCCTAAAATTGGTATCAGAGCCAAGGTTTTTGTGTTTTTGATGATTTATTGTGGTTTGCTACATGTTTTAAGCTGTTTTTAAACCACTTGTTTTGCATCCGGATATTTGTTTTCAGCTTTTGTGGTGACAGCTTTTGATACACGTTTTTTTTGTATCCTCTATTTGGTCAAAAACATAAAGTCATTTGGTTTCAATGTCAATATCAGTTATGTGTTATTTATGTCCAAATAGGTTGCTTATATTATTTGTATGACTGTTTTTGTTACCAAAGTGTGATCTACCATGTGGTCAAAGTCTTTTTTCTTGGTCAAACTGAGCAAACAAAGCATTTTTATGCAGTTTTTCTGGGTAACTTTGAAGGTGGTCGGAATTTGGTCAGAAAAATCATCGGAAAAAGTCGTATATCAAGTTAGCGACTTGTCCTCAAAATAGTCTAGATGCATTGTATGTTCAGTAGCGACTTGTGCTTGTACCTGGTAGCGAGTTGTTGACTATTGAGTCAACAACTGAAGTAAATTGGCCTAGCGAGTTAGCTTAGCGAGTTGGCTTAGCGACTTGACTCAAAAATGCAGCTAGCGACTTGTTAACAGACCTAGCGACTTGATAATAGACCTAGCGACTTGTTAACAGACATAGCGACTTGTGTACTCAATGCATGTAATTAGACCTAGCGACTTACACAGAAAGGAAGAAGAAGAAGACCAAGACTATTTGACCACGACTTCACACCAAATACCAGGACTCAACACGACCTCGATTACATTACATCATTGGTCCATGGATCTCAAAACAATTTTAGAGTTGCATCGAAGCCGATCTCTACAGAACCGAAACAAAACCAACCTCTACTACAAATCACAATTTATAATTACTCATCCTCCTCTTACAACCTCTATCTCATATCTATCATAACCAAGACTCGACAAACAAGTATTTAAAATATAAATTGATCTCTGAAACTGGTTCATTTTTAATCTTGCAAAAGATTTTTCTTCGAACCTTCATCATCATGGATCTTTCAATATGTTTGAAAACAAAGCTTCAAATTATTATCGAATCATCAAAGAAATAAAATATAACAATTATGTTATTTTTATCTCTTTAATTCGTTCATAGACATAATTAAAAACGCAAAACCACAACATAAACCTACCCGTGACCCTGAAAGATCATGACGCCGTTCTTGATATGCAAGGAAGGATAATGAGAAGCTTTTGTGATTCATTTTTTATTTTTGATGTGATAAGAACTGTGGTGAAGTGATGAGATGAGGAGAGTGATTTGATGGATCTTGGAAAGAGTTGATGTGTTGGGGCGTTATGTTTGAGAAATATTAGGGGAGGAGGCGTTTTATTTTCTCTGATTGTATTAGGGTTAGGTTAAGACAAGTTTCACTCTTATAACCGGATTTTTAATATCAATATGGGTTGGATCGGGTTGGTAACTAAATTGAACCGGGTATACATGCTTTGGTCTGGACGAGTGGACTTTGGCTTCTCATTTGGAGTTGGGCCGTATATGTGGACCCTAATATGATGATGTCGTGGGTTGGACTGAATTCTTTTTGGATAACATTTTTTTCAAAAATTTCGAAACCCTCATAGGTATGATGTCGTAGACTGTACATTATCAAAAGATATTGTCAAAAAATTTATTTTTTGGATAACATTTTTGGTATAATGAATGGTATTGTTGGTATGGTATATTTCACGGAGGATACAAATTCACGGCTTGAGCGATAATCAAAAATGACTACGGAGTTTTTGTATGGTATTACTTTCGAGATATTTGTCGTATCAGGTTACCTCCATATGTGGTCATTACTACTAGCCGATGAATCAATGGAGGTTCATTTTCAGAAATTCCCATGAGATATTCAACGCCACAAAACGTCAATGATACTTCACAGTCTAAGCAAAATCTTTCAATAATCTTCAGCGTCATTCATGATTTTTCAAGATGTTTGCTTATGACAAGAACTTCTCGTACAAATGGTCGTACACGTTATGATGCTTCCGAAAGTTCGAAACCATCATGGGGGAGAAACGTGTACGGTCAACCTTCAGGGGAAAGTAGTGTATACTACTCGACTTAGTATGGTTTGTAAAGTTGTCTACATATGGGTAAAGAATCATTGATGAACCGCTGCATGTTCCCCTAAAACAGATATTCACCGGAACCAAAGTTGTCACAACACATTCAAGCTGACATTGTTTACGGTTTTTTCTTGATTTTGTAAAATCCCGCGAAAGAAACTATTTCTCGGTTTAAATCATAGACTTGTAAAATCTCGTGACAATGGAAACATCCTGGTAATAGTAAAATGCATTTCCGGATCTATCTTACGGTTTATTCTTGGTTTTGTAAAATCCCGCGAAAGAAACTATTTTTCGGTTTAAACCATAGAGTTGTAAAATCCCGTAATGATGGAACCATCCTGGAGAAAAGGAAAGTGTATTTCGGGATCTTTTCTGATGCTGGTGCTACGATTTCTGCTTCGAAGAAGGGATAAAAGGGTGTACTTCATGAATTGGATGTGTGTTTGGATATTCGTCATGGCAGTTTGGTTATTACAAGGTTTTACGGGGTTATGTGCTTTTAACCATGGTCGGGATGAAACCATTATCAAAGTTCATTTAAATGTCAAAGAAGGCTAGAATTGAGCTTTTAACAAGATGTGACAACGGGGTTAATTCACTATTATTTATTTGAGGTTGAAGTGAAATATCACGGGCAAGTGTACTTAGCATCTGAAGGTATCGGGGATGGTTATACTTTTGCTTGCTATTATTTCAGATTTTTCATACTGTGACCCGCGCTTATACTATTGCTTGCTATTATTTCAGATTTTTCAAAGGAAGGAAAGTGCTGCGCTAAACCTATTTTCAAAATATTTTGTGCACTTATCCTAAAACAAAATGAGGAAAGTATGTCGAAGGACTGCTATTCCTACTCAAATATTTTTCCTTCAAAAATTCTTCAGAAAAATATTTGTTTTAACAAAATGGTGGTAAATGAGTTGCTTTAGAAACAATCAGCTTCAGAGTTTTCATAAAATTTGCAAACTCAATCAATGACTTCAGCGCTTTTAAACTTTTCAAAAACTGAGTCATTGATTGAGGGGGAGAATGTTTTCAAATTAATATAATCTAACGGACTTTCTTAATTATGCTATATGCTTAATTAAAAATCATGTTAACCTACGTTGAAGGACTAGGTGCCCAGGATATGATTGTTAGGATTAGATGATTAGAGTTTGATAAACACATAAATCCCATACCTTATATGAACTGATTGTTATGTTGGATTGACTTTTATTAGTCGATTGCTGTTTGGGTGATGTCGACCACCATATATCTGTTTGTGTCTACTAACGTATGCATGTATATTGGTAAATAAGAATGTTCCCGATCCGGATCCCACAAATGAAGATGATTGGATGCCGAAAGGAAAGGGTAACTATATCTTGGGTTGACAAATGAAGAAACGGAGCTTAATTGGACTTCTATGAAGAGTTGGCATGGAAAAAATGCAACGTAAGAGGTCTCACTGCATCAGCAGATGGTTTTCTTCATCAGCAAATGAAGAAACGAAGCTTAATTTGACCTCAGTTGGCATTAAAATGCAACGTAAGAAGTCTCACTGCATCAGCAGACGGTTTTCTTCCAAGCCCTACAGCAACAACAACAGAAACAGCTCAACCACCTAACGTATCTTATGCAGTAAAAGTAGTGGATGGTACCATTTTTCTAAAACTTTGAAAAATATTGTTTTGAAAATGGAAAAATTATGTTTTGAAAATAAATCGGATTCAAAGTTTTGAAATCAACCGGACTTTATTCTGTCAAATCTTAAGTGATTTCAAATTAAATATTTTCAAACGATATTTCATCTATCAAGTCCGTTTGTACGTTAAAATGTGGGGATCTAAAGATTTAATGTTATGTCATGGTATGATTTTCTTTAAAACTCAAAGATCTTACAAAATAAAATTTTTTCTGTTCTTGTTTGATTGTGAAATTATTTTATTTTACTTAAATATCTCTTAAAAACTATCATACCTGACACTAACAATCTTTAATGTCTTAAATTGATCCTTATCAGTCATTTTTCAAAATTAAATGTTGCCACGTCTTTCCCCAAAATTTTCTAAATGATTTAAATCAATCGGGATCCAAAATCTCAATTGGTTTGAAATTTTTGATCGGGGGAGAGATCGTGATTTAAATCTCAAATCAGGTTTTAAAGGGTAATTGTTTCAAAACACTCCTGCCTCCATGTGCCAAACGATTTCAAATATACAATGCACATGTTGAGGAGGAGCATTTAACCAAAAACCAGATGAGTATTTAAACTAGGCACATATTCTTCCATGTTTTCTAAACCGTATTAAATCACTTGGGATCCAAAATCTCAAAGGGTTTGATATTTTTGATCGGGGGAGAATTTGTGATTTAATAATGAAATTTGATAAAAGGTGACCGTTTTGATTCAAATGTGCATGCTGCTCTCCCATATGTGCTAAACGCTTTTGAATCTCGAAGCACATATTGAGGGGGAGCATTTCAAAAGAAAATAAACTATCAAGGTGCAAAGATTTAAATGTTTTATCAAAAGGTACCTTGATTGATTTTCTAAATGGTTTTCTGTATGGCAATGCAATCGTGGAAGTACTTCAAAAACCTCTTGCCTCTATGTGATAAAATGATTTCAAATATCCTACGCACATATTGAGGGGGAGAATTTACCAAGAAAATCAAATGGCTTTTTCTATGAAAATAGTGATCAAAGAAAATATTTCAAAGTCCTCTTGCCTCCATGTGCTAAACAATTTCTAAATCATATGCACATGTTGAGGGGGAGGTTTTCTAAATGATCAAAACTATTAAGGTACAAAATGCTTTGATTTTATATCACATGTACCTTGATTGATTTTTCCAAATGATTTTTCAATTGGTTTCATGAAGGAAAGAACAATACTAAAAGACCGACCAATTTACTTTATGCATGGTGTTATAAGGATGGTTAGGTTAGGTATTCGTTCCCATGATCCGCCAGAACTAGAGGGATCTTCCCAGGGACAATCCACTAGATAGTGTAGAGTCCTTAGGAATATTGAAAAAAGGAGAAAAGTGAGATATGGGAAGAGTGCGGACTGAGATAGAGCTAGAACTGGAATAAACCCAACAAGGTTCTAGTTATGAAATCTTGGTAAGCACTGAAGAGGTTGAAGAATGAAAAAGAATTAAATGTGAAAAGGGGTGAAAAGAAATAGCCCTCCAATAATTCAACCTTAGGGCAGTAACCGGGTTCAATACATATGCTACTGGTGTTTACTAAGGTAACATCGGTGTTGAAGACAAGACGTCATGGACCCAGAGACGCACTGCACTACAACTTCCCAAACCACTCAAGTTCCTCTTAAAAGGGCTTGTTTCATTCTCACGGGGCGCCGACATTATCTATCGACTTTCTCTTAGAGATTGTTGATATTGAAGAAGGAGACCCTCTCCCTAGTTTCCGACATAGGAACAAAAAATGTGCACTATTGAGTCTAGAGCCAAGAGATCATCCACAATATCTCATTAGGACAGAAAGTTAATGAAGACTTGCTGTTTCACACAATGTGGAAAGTGAGTATATAATTAAGAGTCCTACGCATTATCCTTGTGGTATTGCCAGAACATCCGAGTGATATGTAAAAGTATTCACGATGAAGACGAAAATCCTTCTAGAGCTAACATCAAACAAGCTCTTGGTGGGTGACATGTGAGATCTTTTCTAAAGATCAAACTTGTGACAACTGGATAGAAACAATGGGGAGATTCATTCTTGAATCAACCTTGGTCCAGGAAAGGAATTGATGAATACTTTTGGAAAAACCGTTCGATGTGCAAATCTTCTTTTTCTCTAGCACATCGAATGTGTATTCATATTTCATATTCAAAAAGTATCTCTGATTGAAAAAATGCTTTTAGAAAAATCGTTTGATGTGCGAATCTCTTCTTTTATCTAGCACATCGAATGTGTACTCTTTTCAAATACAAAAAGTATTTTTGATTGAAAATTGATCTTTCTCATAAAACCTTCGTCGTATTGCAAAACTCTTTCTTCTAAGCAATACGTGATTGTTTTCAAATCAATTTTTCATCAATCAGTGAATCTCAATTCGCTGGTTCACTCACTCCGTGTTGTCTTCTTTGAGACGTTCCGGTTTGAGAACAGCTAGAACATCTGCGAAACCCTGTCAAGGAGATTCTTCGGAATCCTACTTGATCACAGGCAGTACTTGTACTGATCAACGGGGAACCGTGGGCCGTGTACCTCAATTCAACGAAAGTGATCAAAGACACTTTCGTGTGTTTATTGCTAACTGTTTTTTGCAGGTACATTTGGACGGTTGCAACTGATCAGAATTGAGGAGTCAATCCAAAGCCGCATGCTCACAGCATCCACACTTAATTGAAGAAATCATGACTAGTGCATATCTACATAACCTAGTTATGATATTTTTATACTATGCTTCTGCTACGCTGCTGCAAATATCATGAACCAGTAAAGCTTCCGCTACTCTGATGGAAAGATGTCATGATCCAGAAAGTGTGAGCATGTCGGTCCGAAAGTCACAACATCACATGAAGGCAACACAACTATGGATGATCCAGAGAGATTTGATGTGGCTGATGATCTCAAAGAAAGCTCGAAGATCATCAAAGATGTGGATCAGTTAAAGGCCTCCACTAAAAGTACAAATCAATGCGGACTTTGAAGAATCGCTACTAAAGCACAAAGATTGCGGAATTGAAGAATTAAAGTCTACGATCTCAAGATCAAAGTCAAGAATAGAATGCTAGGATGCAAAATGTATTTCATGGGGTGACCTCCCTTATGGGGAGATTGTTAGGAATTGGAAATTCCATATTAAAGTGTCGGTCACCCCAATTATAGTCTAGAATATGTTAGCTCGTAGACTTGTTGTAATACCTGGAATTTCTAAAATTCACAAAAGACCAAAATACCCCTAAAATCAAAAAGTATGAATAATTAATTTGAAGAATACCAAATAAGTTATGTAAATTCAGAAAATTATTAAGAAATATCCCACATGATCTAAATAAATATTAAAGACTTTGTAAAGGTAATTTTTATAGTTTGCAATTTTATAAAATTCGTTTTGTATTTTATATAATTAGCCGTATATATATTAAATATATTTTATAAAAGAATTTAATTAATAAAAGCCCAATATAAATTTATAAAATTAAGAGTCCATTTATTTTAAGTCCAATACATTATAAAGCCCACAAGAAAAATTATAAATCATATAAAAACACAATATACGGTTCATTCAAAACCCTAACTAGTGATTATACACAAACCGACCTAAAAACCCTCCAAAATTCGACATCTGATTTCCAGGGCTTAAAGCCATTTTTCTTGGACGAGTTTGAAGGTAAAGAAGGTGATAAAAATCTTGTTCGAGGCTCTAAGGTGCTGGATCGATCGTGTTTAGTTTTTCGGTTAATTAGGGTTTCGGCGAGTGGAAGTTTTTGGTTTCTTTTGTTCTAACGACCAAAGCTCATCAAGGGTATGTTCCTAATATTATTTTCAGTCCTAAAAGTCATATAGAACACGTAAAAATTAGTCATGCATAATTAATAAGTCGTATGGAATTTATTTGGAATTAAAACCCTAAAAGCGTATAAAATAACGTATGAGCGTATAATAATTTTTGGGACCATGATATTAATTTTATAAAGACTCTTATATGACATACGACCTGTATAAAATACATATCCATGGATTCGAAGCTGGTGTGATTTGTTTGGGGTTTTATTATTAGATCGCGTATGAAAAAGGAAAGGATTTAAAAAGGAACGATTAGGGTTTATAAAAATTAGGGTTTGCTTGTTATGATTAAGGGTCATTAATACAGTAGTAATGATGAATTAATGATTGGTTTAACCTAGGTTTAGGGCTTGTACTTGAATTATGCATTATTCGGTTTTACATAAAAGTTTTGGGTTGGTTTTGTAAATTATGAAACTTAAAGGTTATTTTGTGAACAGTAAAATAATGGTACTAAACGTATAAAAATAAGTATGGGGGTTAAACGTGTAATTTTGGATATTTAGAGGGCCATTCGAATTGTATTTAACTTAAAGGGTATGTTTTGTAAATTCTAAAACCTTTGGGCTAAAAGTGTAAAATCTGATAATATAAGGTTAGGTCGTATAATTAAAGATGTTAAGGGTGCAATAGGTAATTTTGGGTAATAATGGGTCAACGTGTGTAAATAAATTACGTAAGGACATGCATGAGTTTTGAGGAAACTTCGGTTTGTTTTTCATATACGTTCTAGGTCAAAGTAGAAATCATTAAAAGAAGTAACATGTGATTTAAATGCGTAATAAATGATATTAAAAGTATGGAAACCCTAGAACATAAATAGGAAGTTGATTTAGGGTTAAAAGGATAAGTGTGTAGATTCGTTATTTCATGTGAGAATGGTAAGTCTTGAAATCATTAATAACCATTGATTAGGAGTAAATGAGCTAGTACTAAGCGTGTGTCGTGAACATGCGTGAGTTATAATGAATTAAATTAGAATACGCATGGTCTCATTAAGGTTTGCATTCGAACAATGTTACGTGTGAGTTTTGGTTAATCATGTAAGTTATAAAAGATTATGTAAACTATTTTGAAAGAGAGTCCTAAAATCCGTTATTGACATTTGTAAACCCTATACTTTGAAAGATGATCATATAAGTCCTCAAAATAGGATAATTATCATATTAAACCCTTGAGTTTACCATTTGTCATATGCAACCCATAAGTTTGGCTAATTAATGATTGAAACCCTAAAACATTATAATTCTGTCCGTCACTAAAAATGAGAACAATCTGACAACTCTAAAAGTATTAATGAGATTAATCCGTTATGACATTTATGATACTAATAAGTATTAAATAAATCATAATCCGTGTAGATTCGTTGGAGGAGACGCGGCGTTACATCTTCGTATTTCTACATTCGTTTGCTTTCCTTTCATTTGCTTTAAGGTACGGATATTATGTCTTACTTTAAGGCACTTGTGTTATCGTACAGATATTCTGACCTTTTCAGTAAAGGTTCCTTATGATGTTCTTTTCGTTCGCTTTCCTATTATGCTCATTAGGATTCCCAATGCCATTGCTATGAACCCTTTTCTGAATGTTTGATATGTTGTTTTATGAATTTATGTTATAGTGAACTATGCAATATCTGATGTGAACTTATGTTAGGAAGATTTTGATATGCGCAATTGTTGAACCTTGCTATGGTTGATTATGAACTTCTGATTATGAACTTCTGTTTATGAACATATGATATGCCACTGTGATATGAATTTCTGACTTCTGACTATCTGAATATGAACCTTATGATATGAACTATCTGATATGTTATCTGTGACCTTGTGTTGACTATGATCTGTGCCATATCTGAAAATCTGTTTGACTTAAGTTGGTTGATAATAACCAAATATTTAACTAGTCATGGGGGTTCCATGTCCGTATCAGTGATGCACCTCTGATATGACTCTAGGGCAGTAGAGTGATGTTCTGCCACGTCTCTGGATGGTGAAGCATATTTTTGAATATGTAGGAAGGGGCGTATGGATGCATCCTAGATCTGATCTGTTATCTGGTGAATGATGTCGTGTGCAATACGCGTCTTCACAAAATCTGGGAGCTAGCTACTCCATGTATTTTCTGATGTTACCTTTTGAAGAAGAAAGATATTTCTGATATGATATGTTAGTGAATGTGCTTATGATGTATTTGTTTAAGTGATTATTAGTTGCCATGCTAGGATAGGATTAATACGTTAAAGCCTGATTCGTATATTGATATTATGATTTGTTATTGTTACGTGAATACGTTGATCTGTGAGATGAATGTACTAGTGTACAATTGAGTGTTTTGAAGGTTAATTATCTGTCTGCATATGTGACCTGCCATGTTAAACTCTGCTAAGGTTAGGATTTGATATGAGAACTGGTTTAGCTATTATGTCTGCCATGACCTGTCTGCTATTTCCGCTGCTACAATATTGCATTAAGTGTATTAAATGTTGATTTATTGAGTTGTATGAATGCCATGATTATCTTCTAGGACTGTTTCCGTTAGTCTCTAGACATTCCGTTTGGCTTATATGTAATTTGTTATTCTTGGTATGTTATGTGTTTGGTTGTTCTGATGTGTTCGTGTTTGTGTCATTAATGTGTTATGTGATGTCTAAACTGTTATGTGGTTGTTTGGATTTCTGTATATTTGTGCTTCCACAGAATCCTAAAGATCCTTCGTCATTATTTCATTTTATTTTCGTTATTCGTATATTTGTTTAGTTTAGCTTTTGTTTCGTTATATCTGTTCACTGGGCTTTGTAAGCTCATCCGCACTTTTCTTTTCCTGCGACAGGTATTAAGCATTCAAGATGAGCTTATGGGATAGCTAATCTGGGTTTGAGAGTAGAGCTGAGAGCAAGATTTTGACTATAGAGATCTTAGATTTATTTTGAATATTAAGTTATTTATATTATCTTTTGTAAGTTTTTGTAAAGGCTTCCGCTATTGTACATTAGTTAAAGTTCTAATATGAAACCGTATTGTGATATCTTTACCCTTGTCGGGTTGGGGTGTTACAATTTATGGTATCAGAGATCTAGGTTTTAGGACCCTTAGAGCTTAGGCTATGACCTGTGAGGATTGGGTAGACATTAGGTTTCCGTCTGTTCAGATACTTTTTCGATTCCTTTTGATGGTCGTTCAGATTTGACTTCGATATCCTTTTGCCTTCACTGAATTGGCCCTCCTCTGTTCGCATCGAATTTTGTTAGTTTGTTTTCGCTCGTCCGTTTGTCGATCGTTAGATGGAGACTACCCTGTGGAGCCGAAGAAGATGGTGCCGACCCTGCGTTGCTGCGACGGTTCCTGTGCTGGAGAGGTTCGTGAAGCAGAAGCCACACTCGACTGCCGTGCTGTCGGAGACATCTGGATGTTGTTGGAGGAAGTTGGATGGACCAACCAAAGGCGCAAGAGACGGAGACAAGATTCAACCGGTGGCTGAGAAGATTCATCTACTTCATATGATTTGGGTGCGACTTATGTCACTCTGATTCGTTTGTCATGCGTTTCAAGACGGTTTGATATTCTGATAAGTGATTCTGATCTGTATTGCTTTTCTCTGATTTGTTCTGAACTCGGTGTGAATCGTGAAGTTTTATCGTTTAGCATTCTGGTATATCTCAGCTTTTCTTCCTGGATCGTCAGTAATAAGTCATGAGGAAGAATACGAGGTGGACTCGGATTTAGAATCTACGGCTACTGGTAGGTTTAATCTGACACAAGAATAGGAATTTCGCTTCTGATTAGTTGTCCTCCTTATGAGAAATTTCTGACGTTTGATTTTGAGCTAAGTCCTTTTGTTTTCATTTTGACGTTATCTGGGATTATTAGGTTTTGTTTTGGAAGTTCATCTTAAGACGATTCTGCAAATTTTGTTTGGTTAATGGAAATAAAACAAAATTTTGGAAGTATAGTTCCTGTCTGTTGTTGCTTCTACTAGATTCGTTCAGTCTTCGTTAGTCCTAATAAGTTTCGTCTGCTATGTTTCTTCTTAATGATGTTGTTTAGTTACCGATTGAGGTATGACCATCATGATGGTATACTCATGTGGATCTGGTTTGTTATAGTGTATTACTTTCTATCTGTATGTTATCTGTATGTGGTGTGTTTTGTTATGATATTAGTTATGTGTTTTGTCATGACCCGAGACCGAATATAATGACAATAAGAACTTGTTATGTGATGCAAGTATTATGACGCCTGATCAACGTAATAATACCGAGATCACATAATCTGAACTTATTGAAGGTATACGACGTCTGGGAAATACCTGTAGTTGATGTGTGATAGGACTTTGACTTGTATCTGTTATTTGGTGCTTCTCATGTTCGTTTGAATTCCGTACCTAATTGTGAGATTTTCGTCGATATCTGTTTCGTATAAGTTATGTACGCTTGGAATCCGAAGTTGTTATGATCTGTACGAACCTATAGATTGCTATGACCGCCTTAAACTTATACGTCTCCACATATTTCTACGACTATTGAGGCCCATAGGATTTATTTCGTCTATGCATATGATCTCCTCATCATTAGATATCTGAATAAGTTAGAATTTGTCGTTTGATTTTCTGCGTCTCATCTGTTCTCCGCCATTATTCTGATACGTATATAATTATCTAATATAAGTATTTGACTATTTATTTGATTTCTGAATAAGTATGAGTTCAAATAATCTGATAAGAAATTCATTTGTTCCGAGATAAGATTAACGTTCGTTATATTCCTAGAAGTTCTGAAATCCGATTCGTTTTCTGTTCTGTTCCGTCTTGTTTAATTTCGAGGACGAAATTTTCTTTTAGAGGGGAAGAATTGTAATACCTGGAATTTCTAAAATTCACAAAAGACCAAAATACCCCTAAAATCAAAAAGTATGAATAATTAATTTGAAGAATACCAAATAAGCTATGTAAATTCAGAAAATTATTAAGAAATATCCCACATGATCTAAATAAATATTAAAGACTTTGTAAAGGTAATTTTTATAGTTTGCAATTTTATAAAATTCGTTTTGTATTTTATATAATTAGCCGTATATATATTAAATATATTTTATAAAAGAATTTAATTAATAAAAGCCCAATATAAATTTATAAAATTAAGAGTCCATTTATTTTAAGTCCAATACATTATAAAGCCCACAAGAAAAATTATAAATCATATAAAAACACAATATACGGTTCATTCAAAACCCTAACTAGCGATTATACACAAACCGACCTAAAAACCCTCCAAAATTCGACATCTGATTTCCAGGGCTTAAAGCCATTTTTCTTGGACGAGTTTGAAGGTAAAGAAGGTGATAAAAATCTGGTTCGAGGCTCTAAGGTGCTGGATCGATCGTGTTTAGTTTTTCGGTTAATTAGGGTTTCGGCGAGTGGAAGTTTTTGGTTTCTTTTGTTCTAACGACCAAAGCTCATCAAGGGTATGTTCCTAATATTATTTTCAGTCCTACAAGTCATATAGAACACGTAAAAATTAGTCATGCATAATTAATAAGTCGTATGGAATTTATTTGGAATTAAAACCCTAAAAGCGTATAAAATAACGTATGAGCGTATAATAATTTTTGGGACCATGATATTAATTTTATAAAGACTCTTATATGACATACGACCTGTATAAAATACATATCCATGGATTCGAAGCTGGTGTGATTTGTTTGGGGTTTTATTATTAGATCGCGTATGAAAAAGGAAAGGATTTAAAAAGGAACGATTAGGGTTTATAAAAATTAAGGTTTGCTTGTTATGATTAAGGGTCATTAATACAGTAGTAATGATGAATTAATGATTGGTTTAACCTAGGTTTAGGGCTTGTACTTGAATTATGCATTATTCGATTTTACATAAAAGTTTTGGGTTGGTTTTGTAAATTATGAAACTTAAAGGTTATTTTGTGAACAGTAAAATAATGGTACTAAACGTATAAAAATAAGTATGGGGGTTAAACGTGTAATTTTGGATATTTAGAGGGCCATTCGAATTGTATTTAACTTAAAGGGTATGTTTTGTAAATTCTAAAACCTTTGGGCTAAAAGTGTAAAATCTGATAATATAAGGTTAGGTCGTATAATTAAAGATGTTAAGGGTGCAATAGGTAATTTTGGGTAATAATGGGTCAACGTGTGTAAATAAATTACGTAAGGACATGCATGAGTTTTGAGGAAACTTCGGTTTGTTTTTCATATACGTTCTAGGTCAAAGTAGAAATCATTAAAAGAAGTAACATGTGATTTAAATGCGTAATAAATGATATTAAAAGTATGGAAACCCTAGAACATAAATAGGAAGTTGATTTAGGGTTAAAAGGATAAGTGTGTAGATTCGTTATTTCATGTGAGAATGGTAAGTCTTGAAATCATTAATAACCATTGATTAGGAGTAAATGAGCTAGTACTAAGCGTGTGTCGTGAACATGCGTGAGTTATAATGAATTAAATTAGAATACGCATGGTCTCATTAAGGTTTGCATTCGAACAATGTTACGTGTGAGTTTTGGTTAATCATGTAAGTTATAAAAGATTATGTAAACTATTTTGAAAGAGAGTCCTAAAATCCGTTATTGACATTTGTAAACCCTATACTTTGAAAGATGATCATATAAGTCCTCAAAATAGGATAATTATCATATTAAACCCTTGAGTTTACCATTTGTCATATGCAACCCATAAGTTTGGCTAATTAATGATTGAAACCCTAAAACATTATAATTCTGTCCGTCACTAAAAATGAGAACAATCTGACAACTCTAAAAGTATTAATGAGATTAATCCGTTATGACATTTATGATACTAATAAGTATTAAATAAATCATAATCCGTGTAGATTCGTTGGAGGAGACGCGGCGTTACATCTTCGTATTTCTACATTCGTTTGCTTTCCTTTCATTTGCTTTAAGGTACGGATATTATGTCTTACTTTAAGGCACTTGTGTTATCGTACAGATATTCTGACCTTTTCAGTAAAGGTTCCTTATGATGTTCTTTTCGTTCGCTTTCCTATTATGCTCATTAGGATTCCCAATGCCATTGCTATGAACCCTTTTCTGAATGTTTGATATGTTGTTTTATGAATTTATGTTATAGTGAACTATGCAATATCTGATGTGAACTTATGTTAGGAAGATTTTGATATGCGCAATTGTTGAACCTTGCTATGGTTGATTATGAACTTCTGATTATGAACTTCTGTTTATGAACATATGATATGCCACTGTGATATGAATTTCTGACTTCTGACTATCTGAATATGAACCTTATGATATGAACTATCTGATATGTTATCTGTGACCTTGTGTTGACTATGATCTGTGCCATATCTGAAAATCTGTTTGACTTAAGTTGGTTGATAATAACCAAATATTTAACTAGTCATGGGGGTTCCATGTCCGTATCAGTGATGCACCTCTGATATGACTCTAGGGCAGTAGAGTGATGTTCTGCCACGTCTCTGGATGGTGAAGCATATTTTTGAATATGTAGGAAGGGGCGTATGGATGCATCCTAGATCTGATCTGTTATCTGGTGAATGATGTCGTGTGCAATACGCGTCTTCACAAAATCTGGGAGCTAGCTACTCCATGTATTTTCTGATGTTACCTTTTGAAGAAGAAAGATATTTCTGATATGATATGTTAGTGAATGTGCTTATGATGTATTTGTTTAAGTGATTATTAGTTGCCATGCTAGGATAGGATTAATACGTTAAAACCTGATTCGTATATTGATATTATGATTTGTTATTGTTACGTGAATACGTTGATCTGTGAGATGAATGTACTAGTGTACAATTGAGTGTTTTGAAGGTTAATTATCTGTCTGCATATGTGACCTGCCATGTTAAACTCTGCTAAGGTTAGGATTTGATATGAGAACTGGTTTAGCTATTATGTCTGCCATGACCTGTCTGCTATTTCCGCTGCTACAATATTGCATTAAGTGTATTAAATGTTGATTTATTGAGTTGTATGAATGCCATGATTATCTTCTAGGACTGTTTCCATTAGTCTCTAGACATTCCGTTTGGCTTATATGTAATTTGTTATTCTTGGTATGTTATGTGTTTGGTTGTTCTGATGTGTTCGTGTTTGTGTCATTAATGTGTTATGTGATGTCTAAACTGTTATGTGATTGTTTGGATTTCTGTATATTTGTGCTTCCAATGAATCCTAAAGATCCTTCGTCATTATTTCATTTTATTTTCGTTATTCGTATATTTGTTTTGTTTAGCTTTTGTTTCGTTATATCTGTTCACTGGGCTTTGTAAGCTCAGCCGCACTTTTCTTTTCCTGCGGCAGGTATTAAGCATTCAAGATGAGCTTATGGGATAGCTGATCTAGGTTTGAGAGTAGAGCTGAGAGCAAGATTTTGACTATAGAGATCTTAGATTTATTTTGAATATTAAGTTATTTATATTATCTTTTGTAAGTTTTTGTAAAGGCTTCCGCTATTATACATTAGTTAAAGTTCTGATATGAAACCGTATTGTGATATCTTTACCCTTGTCGGGTTGGGGTGTTACACTTGTCGTTATTTACGTTATTAAGTAGTTAATTAGTTAGTTTGTAGCGTAGAATAGTTTAGTGTAACACCGTGGAGGAAGGACGGGTCTTTACCCATTGTATGCCTGATCCACAGTCCGACAGGAGGACATATTTGTATGTTACTATAAATACCCCTTCCATCCATGGAAGGGGTGGAGCTTTTTAATCTAACCTTTCACATTTTGTTCATCAAGTCTCTACCAAGAAACTCCCTCTCTCTACTTTTTCTCTCTAAAATATCTAACATGTAGTTTGATCATCCAAGACCACCCGAATCATCATAACACAATAATATTACGATCCTACAAAGGGGAAACATGTACCAGACGAAGTCATCTCATCCCCTACAAGACAAGCTGGCATTCCATCCACTTCAAACCTAAAGGGGAAGGCTGGGATATCCAAAACCTGTAAGGGAAAAAAAGGAAAAAGGTGTGAACGTCAAGGGAAAAAATGTACCGTAGACCCTACATGTCTCAAAGTATGTGGGGGGGGGATGTGTCTTGGACTGTCAAAACATTGACTGATGCCCATAAATGCATCCAAACAAGGTATATTAAGGTTGAAACATCAAGATTTCTTTCAAACGAGGCTGGCAGCGCCCTTTTTACAAAGCCTTAGATCCCAACCAAGCTCTCCAAGACCAACTACAAAAGAAATTTCAGATCAATAACTCTAAAACAAAGGTATACATAGCAAAAGAAATAGTAGTGAAGCAGATAAAGGGTGACCATCATTAGCAATATGCCATGCTTAGGGATTATGCGATGGAGTTGAAGGCAAGAAATAGAGACACAACTGTGAATATCCAAGTTGAAACAAACACTGATCTAACCCTAAATTTAAGGGTTTTCAACATGATTTATGTTTGTCTTGGTCCACTGAAAGCTGGTTACATAGCTGGAAAAAGGGAAACTTTAGGATTCGGTGGTGCTTTCATCAAAGGACCATATACTAGTCAAACTTTGACTGTTATCGGTGTGGATAGCATAGGGTGTATCAATTGTTTATGCAATTTTTGAGGTTGAGTGCAAGAGTTCATGATTATGGTTCTTTTCCAATCTATGAGATGACCTTGATTTACAACTCAATTCAAACTACATCTTCATCTCAGACAGAAAAAAGGTATAATAATGTTATGCTTGTTTATATTCTAAAGTATACACATTGATACACTTTCTTTATTGTTTTAGGGGATTCTACCAGCCATTGCTCAATTGTTTCCTGGTGCTGAACATAGATTCTGTGTTAGACATATATATGAAAACATGAAATAGTTATATAAAGAAAGAATCTTCAAGGATCTTTTGTGGAAGTGTGCAACAACATCAATGGTTCAAGTTTATCAAGTAATGAAGGAATTCAAAGGAGTTGACCCTAAATCTCAGAGTGGTTACAAAAAATACCACCATCATCATTGTCTAAGTCTCATTTTTCAGGTTTATTATAATCATATCATGTGTTTCATGGGAATTATTTGAATGGTCAAACTTATACTAGTTCTTTATGTAACTTGTGTAAATGTTGAAACTTATACAGGGAGAGCTAAGTGTGACATTCTACTTAACAACTTTTGTGAAGCTTTTAATAGTAAGTTTGTGGAGATCAACCAATCATTAGTTGTTTGGAGTATGTTAGAGAGTACCTTATGATGAGAATTGTAAATCTACATTATGTGATAGATAAATGTGATGGTCCCTTAACCCCAACTGCAACTGCAATTTTTAAGGTCATGCAGAAAGAGGCAAATGATTATTCGGTTATATGGAACGGGGGTGATACATACCAGTGTAAGGGACCTTGGAATGACCAATGTGTTATGAATATGAGTCTTAGGAGGTGTACATGTAGGAGATGGGAGCTAACTTGTATGCCATGCAAACATGTTGTTGCCACACTTTACAACATGTCATCTTATTGCAAGGAGGTTGAGATACCAGAGGATTGGGTTGATAAATGTTATTGGTTAAACACATGGAGGGAGATGCACCAATTTAAGGTTGAACCTGTTAGTGGTAGCATGTTTTGGCCAAAATGCAAGATCCCTAGTTTGTTACTGCACCTTAACCATCACGTTCCCTTAGGTTGACCATGGAAGAGGGGAATAGTGAGCAAGGATGAGAGGGCTGAAAAAACTATAAAGATGATGGTAAAGGGTGGGAAGATGTTAGAGAAGGGCATTACAGTCTCTTGTGGTGCAAAGGGAAATAATAAGAGAAGTTGTATACGTACAAGAGAACAACAAGTCAGTGGAAAAGGGAACAAAGGAGCAAGAAAGGAAGGTGTAGTAGATGAACTGGAAACTGAGGTATCAGAAACAACAAGTCAGCCAGTGGAATCACAAGCAACAAAGGATGGTGGAACTCAAAGGAAAAAGAGAGCATGTAGTAAAGGAAAGCAACCAATGAATTAACCCCACTTTGATGTTGCTATAGCAATTTTTTTTTTACTTTTATGTAATGGTCATCTATTTGTATGTTTTAAGCAAGGTTTTCATGTATATATGTGTATTGAAGACAATTTAGTTATGGTGTTGTAATATCAGAAGTTATGAAAGCCTGCAACTTGGGAAAATTTTGGTAATTGTAAGGATTTGTTATCATTTGTTGTTTGACATGGTGGTTGTATGCTTTGGTGGTTTAGAAAAGGTTTGTGATTTTACAAATAGTATTAATTAATAGGGTCAAAATAGGATGCAAATGTGATGCTTCGGATTACAACACCCTAAGTTTTACAGTCCTCCTAGGTAGTGTACCTAACCGTTGTAGTGTAGTATAGGTAAAACACGGGGATTGATCGTTCTCTAGGGGAATATGTTGTGAAGGCCGAAGTGTATGACGTATTAGGTCTAGAGGTGTAGGACGATTCTTTTGTATTTTTATATTTTTATGAAAGAAATTAAATCTCGGGGTTTGAAGAGTTGGTATTTAAATCTACTAATTAAACTAATTATAACTAAATTATACTAAAGATACGGAAAAGTAAATTGTTGAACTCGTATGATAGGAAAAACGTGTTTAATTAGATTATATTTACTTCTCAGTTATCTCTTATTAATTAGTCAAATTGTCACATCCTTGTTTAATTGGCGCGTTGTATTCCGGTATTATCGTAGGGTGGTGCCAAATTCCCTAACTCTATGAATGTATAAGTCTCCTTTAAGAAACCCTAGATCTACAAGTGACAATTAATTCATCTCCCTAGAATCTTCTAAGATCTACTAGTCGTAATTCACACAATAAATACAATGAATAAAAACCACCAGTGCACTCAAGGGTATAATGCATTTAGTCGGATTTATAAGCTAACACATATAAGATTACAACCAGTTTTCCTAATCCTAACGCGAGACAACCAAATAAACAAGAGACGGAAATTAATAATTAATAACTAGGTTTCATTCAATCCAAGCAAACACTAATAATCTAGCCGAACATGTTAATTGAAAGAAAATAAACACATATAATCAAACGACACATAGATATATTGAATGATGAAATAGAAATAACTTAACTTTAATTAAACATGGATTTGAGGGCTGTAGAAACCCTAACTAAACTGTAGAATTTCGTCCATCAAAGTGTTCCAAAATACGTGTTACTCTGAATGAAAAATCTATGAAAATATATACAGTTATACAGATGTGACGGCGTCACTTTTTAGTTGTGACGTCGTCAGCTCGCCGTCATTAGGGTTTCGTCTTGTGCAGGTTTTCATTGTGACGTCGTCGCTAAGTAACTTGTGTCGTCGTCATGAACTGTTTCATTGGAGGTGGCGCCGTCAGCTCTCAAGCCTTGTAATATTTCTGAGCCGTCACGTGTAAAATATTCATCAAATCTCCATGCCAAAATACAAGTGACGACGTCACGTTGTAGCATGTGACGCCGTCTGGATCCATTTTCCAGAATTTTTTCGTGACTTGGTCATTTTCTTGTCTAAATTAGCCCAAAAGCTTTTGCGTCCCAAGTACCTAAAATGTGAAAAGGAACGGTTTAAGGCAATAATTGATTAAAAAAAATGTACAAGTTTAGAGCTTAAATGACCCCCTGAAAACACACGTTTTAAATCCTTATCAAATATCCCTTCACTTGGGATTTTCTTGTCCTCAAGCAAATATGCTTTTATCCAATCAGTTTACAAGTTTGGGGCATTTAACATTGGTTTAAAGTAGTTTACAACATCTACAAGCTCTACAATAGTCAAAATAAATACGGAAATTATATACTAGCACCTCACATAAAGTGTTTGGACTCTCTCATCTCTCATGTGTATGAGTCCTATTACATGTATGGAAACGGGAAAATTAAACACTCTACCTGTCGTAGTACATAAATTACCATAGGCTTGAGAAAATATCAAACCTCTACTGCTTTGGCGTAAGCACCTAGGATAAACAATCAAAGAGGGCTTTTAAAGGGTTGTAATGTTAGGTGTAAGGGCATGAAAAACAAGGTTTGGTGGATATAGGGAATTTTACTGCTGGAAAGTCAATTATCTAGCTAATCACATGTAAAACGTAGTATTGCTGAGCCAAGTCTCGACTAACTAACTAGTAACTCTTTTTGTTTTTTTTCTTGACTTAAATAAAAGATAAAAAGTCGGGATGGGTAGTCCGTATGTTTTTCTTTTCTATCTTTCTTTTTTTTTTCTTTTTCTACATTTTTTTCTTTTTCTCTTTTTTTTCTCTATTTTTTTCCATACACTTTTTCCCTACCATACGCAAAATAATACATCATAAGGGATTTATAGTTGTATCCCTACACTTGAAATTTTAAATATATAAAAACTAAGTAATGACCCGAATTGCGAGGATCAAAACACGTGGAGTAGTTAAACATTTACGTAGATATGGGGATTATAATTTTGTCTTCATCCCCATTACTCCATAATAAATATTACTAAACCTATGAGTCTCAATCATCCTAAAACTGTATACACAAGATACGACTCGACTTAGCAACCATGTAATCAACTAGACAATTAACTAAGGGTTTAACAAATAACAATAATGCACTAAAAATGAGTACATACAAGGAAGGCTAAGGCGATTTGGGTGTAACATTTTGGGGTGGATTGTAAACAATGCTCTTTATTAATATTTTGGAATCCACCAATATATCACAAGAACCCCGAAACGGATATGCTCACAGAGGTTAAATAGGGGTATCTTGTACTAAAAATGAGTACATAGCAAGGGTGTGGGGTAACTACTCGACCGGTGTAACCAATGTAATTATAAAACAAGTTTTAAAACAAGGGTTATCCTAATGCCTCTTATCATTTAGTTAATCCTAACTATATGAATCTAGTCTCACTAGCGATCTCGGAATGCATCACAAAAAATATTCCTAAAATCTATATACTACTGATACACTCATAAGCATTAAAAGTGAATGCTTTTATCCTATATATCTAAAGGTGAATCTCACATTTTGGGGGTGAAATTTGAGTGGTAGGGCTTTTGTGCTAGCTATATAACTCATAATTTTTTTAATGATGCTAAAATTACCCTAACAAGTATTTCTTTTGGTTTATCACATAATTACTATAAAACAGGACAAATATCAAGTAAGTGATTAGTTTCTAAGGTATCCCTTTTTTCCTCCCTGCACTTAAATTGAACATTCTCCCTAATGTTCTTAAGAAGTACCAAATATATGATAACAGAAAAAATAAAAGAGATAAGAGAAACTAATATTCCCCTGATTTGATCGGCATAGAAATACAGTTAAATCCTCCTCCAAGAAGATAAGATCAAGACTAAAATACACGGTTAGTCCTTAAACTTGTCACTACGCATCACAATGGGACAAACCTTGCCCTTGTCATCGCGCTGGAAGTCCAAAACTTGGGTTTTATACTCTATACAAGTCCCTTGACTAATTTTCTGTTAGTCAACGTCTGTTATTTTCCCCATGTGTCTTGCACATGAGGGCAAAATGATCATTTCATTGTTTTGGTTAATTATTTTAGTGGTACTGGTACAACCTTAGGGACTAACGGTGTATTTAATCAATAAAATTATACCATCACCACCACCACCCTCTCTTCATCTCTTTTTCCTGCTTCTCTCTCTAAATTTATGCTTATCTCTCTAAAATTAACACCATCACTATTCTCAAATCTCATAAACTCTTCCACAAAAAAATACTAATATATATATATATATATATATATATATATATATATATATATATATATATATATATATATATATAGGGTCCGGATCTAGAGAAAAGTATAAATAGATAGAAAAGTGAGAAAAAAAGTTACAGGGTAGATTTTGCAAACATCACAAACTTCAAGGTAAAAACTATAAAAAACAAATAAAAAGGAGTTCCATACCATATCATCATTTTTACATCTACGATTACTTCTTTTTTCTCTGTAAATCACAAACTCCATTTATCAGAACCACAACCGCCATTTATCACAGAGAAACACCGCCGCCGACACCACCACCATCGAAACTCCCCCTATCATCACAATCAACAGCCATCAAACGACCACCAACATCCTTCAAATCACCATCATTACACCGCGATTTATCTCCGGGAAGAAATGTTACAATCACCATGGGCACCACCACCAATAACCGTGAGAAAATACAAACAAACAGTAAGTGCACATTTTTTTGTTGATTGATTAACCATTTTAATGTTTTAATATGTAATAACTTAAACAACAGTAATAAAAAGCTTATTTTAGGGCATTATTGTGTAAACACATGATACTTGTAATTTTGTTGAATTAGTTAGGACATCATTGTGTAAACAGATGATAATTTTGAATATTTTTAAATTATTTGACATTTTAGTGCATCAATGTGTAAACAATTCATAATTTGTATTATTGTTGAATCATATAACATATTAAGGCATCATTTGAGTGTGATTAGTGCATCGCTAGACATAGGAAGGCACGAGTGTGTATGTTTAGTGCATCCCTTTATATTTTAGTGCATCATTAGACACCTTAGGGCATCAGTGCAGATGTTATGTTTAGTGTATCTGCTTGAATCTTTAGTGCATCATTGGTCATAGTAGGGCATCTATTTGTATGTTTAGTGCATCGTTAGACATACTTGAGGATCAATTTGTATGTTTAGGGCATCAATGTGCATGATTAGTGCATCACTAAACATATTAAGGCATTGCGTATGTGTTTAGTGTATCCGTTTTTATGTTTAGTGCATCGTTGGTCTTAGTAGGGCATCTGTTTGTATGTTTAGTGCATCGTTGGTCATAGTAGGGCATCCGTTTGTATGTTAATGCATTGATGGACATATTATGGCATCAATGGGTATAATCAATGCATTGTTGAACATCTCAAGGCATCAACGTGTATGTTTAGTGCATCCATTTGTATGTGTATCAAAAACAAACACCATCGATTTTGTTGAAAATTGGTTTATTAGGTTTTAGATTAAGGGCTACTAGTATAAAATTTAGGAAGTATTTGGCTTAGCTTATTTTAATAGAATGAGCCAAAATAATAATTAAGAGCATTTTCGATGGATATGGAGCATGTCCATGATGACATGAGGTCTATATGGAGTCTATGTACATAAACTTCCACTGGAACACCAAGTTTATAGAGTTGTCCTTGTACTAAAGAGAGAAGCTAAAGTACGTTCAACCAACTTATTAACTAATGATATAAAGTTAAATTGGTTACTTGAGATGTTTATGGACTATATAAGTCCATAGCATTATAGAAACAAGTTTATATATTTTATAATTCATAAAAAAATGATATGAAAATACTATAAACTTGGTAAAGTTAATACTATCGGAGATGCTTTAGCTGAGAGCTGAAAATGAACTTTTTATTAGACAACACTATGACGAGACTGATTGCTACATGATTATGGCCCGATATGTTTGGCTTCACTTAATTAGTCAATTGTATATATATAAAAAAGAGTAGACTATAAGATCAAGTTTATAAGTTATTAAGAATTAGCTTACGAGCTCATTATTAATAGCTTATAAGATCATGTTTATGAGCTTATAAGCCATAGCCCATAACATATATGGTTAAGCTTATAAGTTATTAAGAATGAGCTTACGAGCTTATTAAAATTTAAATAAGCTCATAAGCCTATCAAATAGGCTAAAAAAACACACATTGATTGGTTTCATGACTGTTTTTACAGGGCATTCTTGAGTTATAATCAAGTGAGAAGTGTTATAGTTAAGGCATGTTTCTAGGAAATTGACATGATTACACCGAATCTTTAGACTTTAAGGTTGCATAAGCAACTCAATGATAAAGCGCTTCCTCATGTTGGTTGCATCATTTTACATGTAATATGCATTTCTTAGGAGTTTAGTTGACTGTGCGATCAAGGTTATTAGACTTGCTTGCAAAAGCTGTCGTATTAGCTCACAAGTAGGGAATGGTTCTGTTTTGGTATTACATCAGCTATACAGAATGATAAAACATTGGGTGAATTGCTGCCCGATATTTTGAAAGCTACTTCTTTGAATATGATCGATTTGAGGCACAACCAATTTACGGGTAAAATCCCTGAAACAATAGGGGAATTGAAGTAGTTGGGTAGCATTCACTTAGATAACAATAAGTTCACTGGTGAAATACCAAAATCGTTATGTTCATGTGAGTCTCTTAGTGACATAAACATAGCGTGTATTTCATTGTTAGGAAAAATTCCAGCAGCCGTAGGGTGTTTACCAACGCTTAATATCACCAACGCTTAATATTTCACGTATGTCAGGCGTAAAATTTCCCTGTTAGTTTGTTAAAACAATATTTCTAGTTGGAATTCTGCACTTTGCATTAAACATGGATATAATACATGTATTATTTTATGAGAACCTTCAAGTCACACCCTTTAAAAAAATTATATTTGTAGTTAAATTATCAGAATCATAAGCGGTTCATTTCATAGCTGAAGTGTGATTATGTCTCAAAATTTGTTAACATATCAGAATCGAATGTAGTACAATATCACTTTGGTTCAAATTCTATATTATTTGATGAAGCAGCCTTAATGGCCCTAAATAATTACGATTTGTGTGAAGGATTGAAACCAATGATGCAAAATTAATCTATGTTGCTTTATCTGGTGTGGAGTAACAGCTTCTATTGGTTTCATGTTACATGTCCTGAAATCGCTCAATGGGATAACTGATATAAAGTAACGACTAATATCAAAAGCTCAGTATGTCTTTTTTATAATCTTACGGGGCTATTATTCTTGGAACTAGTGAAGTATGATCTTACAGCATCCGTTTGTATGATTAGTGCATCGCTAGGCATATTAGGGCATCAGTGAGTATGATTAGTGCATCAACCACTTCCTAAGTAAACGGGTTTTTGATTTTTGAAACAGTTATGGGGTATACTCTCTTTTTCTTACGAAATCAGCTTGGTGTATACTTATTTCTTTCTTTGCGTATAGGCTTTCTCAGAAGGTTTAGAGATGCCAAACCATGAACAACACCCTTCCCAAAATGATCAAATTCCACGAAGACCATAAACTAATTATGATCATAAACCATCTGTAAATGGGCAAACTTTGTTTAATGCACAAATGGGCCACGACTGGAGTCTCATCTTGCTACAAACGAGGAAGTACAAGTATTTTAGACTTTTAATAAACTTGTTAGACTTTGTATCTTTAGTTTAATCAATATCTCTGTGAATTCATATTCATTACATTTTGGTTTTTGAATAAATTGGTAATGCACAATAGAGTTTTTTGCAAATCTCTTCTCTGTTTCATGACACTCTAAGGTTGAGTCATAGAGACAACGACAATGCAAGTCAGGTAAGTTTTGTGCACCTTAAGTGATGAGTGTGTAAATACTCATCATTTTTGTCTTATCTAAGCTGCCAAAACACTTAAAAACACTCAAATATGCAGCAAAATACAAAATATATCCAAGGATTGTATTTTATATGTTTCAGATGCAAAATGTTTAAAATCAGATGAAAAACGAGCTAAGTTTGCATAATTGGCAGTTTCAGTCCCTCAACTTTCAAATCTTGACAAAATCAGTCCCTGAGCATTTGTTTTGAAATAAAAGTCAACCCAAGTCCTTTCAAAATAAAAATTTATCAAAAATGATCCTTGGGTAAAAAGTTTGGAGAATTCACAAGTTTGGTTCTTCAAGTTTCAAAATTGGCAAAAATAGTCCTTGGAAGTTTAAAAATGGAAAATTATCTTTTATGGTCCTTGTAGTAATGAAACTTGGCATGTTTGGCCCTTTTGATAAGTTTGGGAAAATTGCATTTTTGGTCCCTCAAGAATTGGTGAATTGCAAGAATGGTCCTTGTGTTAATAGCTACAACCAAACGGACCCTTTGTATTATTGAGCCAGTCCAAAAACATCCCGTGACCCCCCAACTTGAACCCTCTTCCTATTAATAAACCCCGGTCAAACACCCAGTCAAACCCCCACCCTTTTTCCCTCCTTCTTCACCAACTGCCTGCAAACCACTCACCTCAGCCATGCCTCCAGCTCACATACACCACCCTTATCACTCCACCTCACCTAACAAAACAAGAAACAATTAATGCTTCCTCCTCCTGCGCACTCAATCCCTCCCCAACTGGCAAATATCTTTTTGGCGCCAAAAAGCCAGCAACGGCTTAAATCCACTCTACTAATCCAATGGCTCTGCAAAGAAGTGGGAAATGATCAGAGTACAAGTGGGAGCACTTTTGTTGAATAAATAGAAGAAGAGAAGGATGAGAGAGTAGTAGTTTTTAGTTTTTTTAATTTTCTTGTATGTCGTTTTTAATTTTAATGTATTAATTAGTCTCTAAAATTGTACTGTTAAGCTTCCCTGTTTTGAACTAAAGCTATTGTATCAGTTGTAATTCATTTCAAGTTCTAATTTAAATTTTGATTAAAGTTTCTTATTTTTAAGTTTTCTTCTCTTTAATCAGTCTTCATTGTCCTAAATCCGAGCTTCAATAAGCTTTATTATAACTTAAGTGAGCTTACTAAAGCTGTATATAGCTTTTAGTAAGCTCAAGAATCAGTTCAAGTAAATTGGGTACCTGGTCAACAAAAGTCAAACTGGAACTCAAGATGGTTTTTGTAATGAAGTTGGGTTGATTCTGAGTTGGATATGGGTTGAGATAAGTTAGGATAGTGGTACCTTTTGAGCTCATAAGCAAACCATAGTGGTTGGACCTTTTGTGAGTTTTAACTCTTTCTTCCTTTTGAATCTGCTTTATTTCTGTTCTATATCTGCAATATTAGATCATATCTGTTTCTGTATGCTTTTGCTATTTAAGTTCTGATGAGTGTGCAAATACTCATCATTTTTGTACTGTTTAGAATGCCAAAAACATCTGAAAACACTCAGAAATGTATCAAAATGATAAAAATATCACAAACATGTGTTTTATGTGTTTTAAATGCAAAAATTCCAAAATCAGATGAAAAATGTATCAAGTTTGCAAAATTGGCAGTTTTAGTCCCCCAAGTTTCAAAAGTGGTCAAAAATAGTCCCTGGTAAATCAAAATAAAGAAAAATGTCATTTAAGGTCCATGGGATTCAAAAGTTGTCAAAACAAACACTTGAAATATAAAAATTGCAAAATGACAATTTTAGTCCCTCAAGTTTTGAAAATGTCAAATATAGTCCTTGGATTTATTAAAAATGGAATTTTATGCATATTAGTCCTTGTACTATTAAAGTTTGGCAGGAATGGTCCTTATTATAACTTTGGAAAATGGACACGTTTGGTCCTTTAACTTTGGCCGAATTGCAAAGTTAGTCCTTGTATTATTAAACTACCAAATGGCCCCCTTTTGTATTTAGAACCCCAGCCAAAACAAAAAGAACCCCTGTCAAACACCTGTGACCCCCCTAATTTGGACCCCCACTTATTAATATCTGGTCAAAAAAGGTCAACGCGCGCCTAAAACCACACACACTGTTCATCTCCTTCTCCACAAGCTGAATCCCAAAACCAGAGCTATTTTCCACTTCTCCACCTTTCCACCTCACTCCTAACACCTGTTTACCAACTCTTTAACACCTCCACATCTTCCAAAATCCAATTAATGCACAAAACCTGCTCAAAAGAAAAATTGGCGCCAAAATTGCCATTTGTCAAATCTGATGATTTGGATGAATCCAACGGTTCAAGATTGGTGGGAAATACTCAGAGGTGTCGACAGAGATGAAAAAGAGCTTTAAAAGCAAGAATGGTGCAATGTAATAAAGTATCTAGTGTAATTTTTAATTTTCTATGTCGTTTTAGTTAATTTCAAATTTCCAGTGTAAATTTAAGTTTCCAAGTACTCTGTTTAAGTTATTTCAAGTGAATGTGAATCTTTTTCAGTTTCAATTTCAGTTTTAACTCAAGTTTTCATGTTATGCAAATTTACCTTGTTCATAAATCTCATGAAAGTTCAAATGTTGTTTTTAGTTGTTAGTAAGGACTGATATACCCACATAAGCTCCTATATAGCTTATCTAAGCTATTAGAAACCCTTTAAAATCAGTTTAGTAGTTAAAAGCAAAAATACTAAAAAATACAAAAAAATCAGTCATAAATCAAAAATCATAAGAAATAAAGAAAAATGCAATGAGCAAGGTGAATTCTGGATTGCCTTGGGTTTAGTGCTTATTGGGAAGCTTTAGGTTGTGTTTGTATACCTCAGTTCTCAGTTTGAGCTTGGAAACCACTTGTAAGCCCTTTTGATCCATTTTGGCATTTCGCTATTTAAGTTGGTAATTAGCTTGAATCTCTGTGTTTACATGTTCATTAGTCATAGTTAAGCATAATTAAACAATAAAATAGTAAGCTTGTTCTTTAAAATTCATAGTTGCTAAAAATCTTATTTTCACAGTTAAAATAGTATAAGTGTAATTTGTTAGTTTAATGTTGTTAGTACTATTGTTTCGTGCTTATTTAGTCTTACTATATGATATTACAAGGTCTGTAATCCATGGCATGGTCTCAATTTGTGTTTTGCTTTGAAAAACATCAAAACAGTCTACTTAAAAGGGTGTTTGGATTTGTTTATTAAACTGTGTTATAGGTTGTTCTAGCCATTGATCTTGTTTGGTGCATGTTTCATTAGGTCTTATTAGTTCATATAGACAAGAAAAATCAGTTCTCATTTGGTAAAAAGTCAAAATCTTTTGTAATATCACCTCAATTAGTTAACTGTTAGGATTTAATAGGTAAAACTCATCATAGCTATTTAGAACTTGGTAATTTAGCTTATTATAGTCTTATTATACCTTAACTTAACATAATCAGTCATTAGATTTGATTACAAGTTCATTTTAGTCAACTTAGTTAGTTTTTATAAAAGTCAAAATTTTCCATTTGGTCGTTTTTGAATAAAATAGATTATTTAATATAAGGCTTAATATTAGTATTCAATACTTGAGCTTTTAGGATATTAAAATTTAGTTGCTTATCTTTATCCTAGTATTTTTCATATTTTCTGTTTAGCTTATTTAACTGCTTTTTTACTAAGCTTCTTTTGGACACCTTTTCAAATATGTGCCATGTGCACAGTTTTGATACCATTTTCACAAGCTCTTAATAAGCTCTCTAGTTACCCTTAGCTTGTGATCTTTGGCTTTTTGGGAAGCCCACCTAGCCAGCTTGATCCCTCAGTACTTCTTTTTAGCTTTTGAGCTTATTTGATAAGCTAAAATAGCTTTGGAAAAACTCCACAGGACTGTTTGGTACAAGGGTATCTCATAAGTGCTTATTAGCTTATAAATAGCTTATCAGTGTGCTTATTTGTATCTTTTAGCTTCATATAAGTAGCACTAGCTTATTTTCATCTTATTTCAGCTTTTGTTCCAGTTTGTAAGCTTGTTTGAGCTTAAATACATCAAATAAGCTCATAAGCTTCATTGTTGAGCTTTTTAGCTTGTAAACAGCTTATTTTTAATTTGTAAAATTTTTGTTTTCATTAAAGTTTCATATTATAAGTAGTTAAACAGTTTTCAAAAATAAAAACCATAAAAACATCTTTTTTAAAATAGTGATAGCGTTTATTTAATAGGAATTAGCTTTTTGATTTTTCTTTTCAGCTTATTATTAAGAAAATTCTGTTTTTATAATTTTCTTAGCTTTCTGTCATTATAAGTTATTTTTAGAAAAAGTTTCATAATTTTGTCTGTTTATTTAGTATTTATTAAAATTCAAAATAGTTAATAAGTATTAAATAATTATTAAAAAATAAATAAAAAACATAAAAAATATCTTTTCAGTTTTAAAATTAGTTTTATAATATTTTAGAATTTTCTAAGTTAAAATTTTATTTTTCCAGGTTATTTTTATATTTTCTTGTATTTAAGTGTATTTTAAATAATAATTAATTAGTAATAAATAGATAAAAAGTGTAAAAAATATATTTTCATTTTTAAAATAAGTTTTATAATATTTTAGATTTTCTTAAGTCATAATTTCATTTTTCTAGCTTTATTTCATATTTTATTATATTTTAAGGTATTATTAAATAGTTAAAAATAGTTTTTAATTAATAATAATTAAATAAATAGTTATAAAAATAATTTTCTTTTATTTTTAGGATTCCAAAAATATCATTTTCATATTCTTAGGCCTTTTATTTCTTAGATCTCACTTTTATTTTGTACGTTTACGTAGTTTTTAATCGTACGTGTTTACGTTTGTCTTATCTGATTGTTGTGCTTTACAATTCTGTATCCAATATCCATTCCAATCAATCAGTAGTGTAATTATTCATCAAAATCCTTACTGATCACTATCCTTAGTGATTATTCGACATCTGTCTGTGTTAAACACCATTCATCCTCCGTGGGACTTAACGACCCAAGAATCCACTATATTCCTCTGATCTTAATTGTATTGCTTTCTGAGTTGTTTTAAGTTTATTACGGTTGACCATTCACAAGTGGTTAGCTTGTGTGATTAAACTTGACTGTTCAGGACTCAACCAAATTTTGGCGCCGCTGCCGGGTAGGCTGTAAGCGTGTTCTAAGCATTTCCAGACCCGTACTTGCACATATACCACCGTTTGTAAACAGTTTTTTGTAAAGTTATCATAACTCAAAAAGTTCATTAACACTTTTCCTAAAGTGTTAACAACACCAAAAATATATAAAACAACAAAACAATCGTAACGTTTTCTAGCTTGTGTTTCCTTTAAGGTGATTCTTAAAGAGATACGATTTGGTTAAACGAGACGATACCAAAAATATTTTCCAAAAGTTTTTTAAACCATCAGCACATATCCATACCTACGTCTTTTCAGTGGTACTTAAATACATAAAAATCAACCACCGCAAATCAAGGCAGTACACCTACTAACTGGGGGTGTGACCATAATAAGTTCCCGAACAACAGATCAAAACTTGCCTTTGTGTCCTTGTGATTTGGTGTACCTTTTTCAAAGAAGCCATTTCATTTGTGATTATTGTTTTAAGTTCACTTGTCGTTTTGCCTCGCATTTGTTTTGAAAACTGATTTTTATACTTAGTGCATGCGCACTCGTTCTTCCAGTTCTACAAGTCCACTTTCTGAGCTTGCAAATATTCCTCGTAGACGTAGAGGACGTTCTGCTCCTTCAGCCGTGACTGAGGAACGTCTACCACCACCGCCCCCTGTCGTAATGGCAGAAGACAAGCCTATGAATGAGCTTCTCCAAGCACCGATCGAGGGTTACGGAGATGCCATTATTGTCCCAGCCATCGTGGCTGATACCTTTGAGCTCAAAACTGGGTTGCTTAATCTTGTAACCCAAAGCCAATTTTATGGTTTTGAGCGGGATGATCCTCATGCACATATTCGATGGTTTAACAAGATTGCATCTACCATCAAATACAAGAATGTCCCACATGAAGCAATTAAGCTTCTTCTGTTCCCATTTTCTCTAGAGGGACAAGCCCGGAATTGGCTTGAGAAACAACCCCCTCGTTCCATTGAGACATGGGAAGATCTAGTCACCAAGTTTGTTAACGAATTCTATCCTCCATCCCGAACTACAAGTCTTAAGAATGAGATAATGAAATTTTCTCAAAGATTTAATGAATCATTCGGTGAGGCATGGGATCGTTACAAAGAATTGCTCCGCAAGTGTCCGCATCATGGTTTTACCGAGTTAATGCAAATGGATACTTTCTACAATGGTCTAAGACAAGCTGACCAAGACTCTTTGAATGCCTCCGCGGGAGGTAATTTCTTGAGCAAGACCACAAAAGAAGCCTTGCAAATCATTGAAAACAAGTCCCAGGTCCGCCCTTTCCGCACAAAGACATATCAGATTCAGTCTAATGCTGGACCTTCTACTTCATCTCCCGTGAGTACATCTAGCACCGATGCTAAGATTGACAAACTCACGGTTATTGTTCAGGCTTTGGTTCTTGCTAACCAAAAGAAAGTCACTTTCACTCAGACACCATCACATGGTGAAGTGAAGAAAGTTGAAGTTTGTGTTACTTGTGGTGGTCCTCATGCATACTACAACTGTACTGCCACCGATGGTAGTCCGTTTGAAGCCAATGCTATAGCCGGTACTTCAAATCAGGGAGGTAATCAATACCGTCCTCAAAATGAACCAAACTACCGTGCTAATACTTATCAGGCACCACCCGGTTTTAACCATAATCCTAACATACAAAACCGGAATCAGAACCAACCTAGCATGAACCAAGGTTATCAAAACCAAGGTAATTTCTATCCCGGACCCAATCAAGGTTTCCAACATCAAGGAAACCTTAATCAAAACAATTTCAATCGAGGGAATCAATTTCAGGGAAATGTGAATCCTAATCAAGGGAATTTTCAACAACAAGGTCATAATCAAAACATCCGACCTCATAATTTCCCTCCACATCCTCCAGTACCATCATCTGATGAGTTATTGAAGCAATTCATGAAATCCCAAGATGAAATGAACAGGTTGTTGGTCAGTCAGATCGCTGATCTAAAGAAGTCTTTAAATGATCAACCCTCGGGCTCAGGAAAACTTCCGAGCAACACGATCGCGAACCCGAGGGGCGATGCAAAGGCGATCACAACTAGAAGTGGTGTTTCATATAATGGACCCGCTATTCCTACTACCTCTTCTTCTTCTCTCCCGAAGGTAGTGGAAAGTGAACCTGAGGCAACAAAGGACAAGGAACTTCCTATTAATAACGGAGGTACCAACAATGTCCAACCTCAAGTTGTCCCGAAACACAAATCCAATCCAGGAGTTGTTTTTGAAACACCTGTAGCACCCGTTGAAAACCCCAAATCCAAAACTTCTATTCCTTACCCATCACGTTTGAATGAGCAAAAGCTCCGCGAAAAAGTCAGTCATCAAATGGATAAATTTTTTCAAATTTTCCAAGAACTACACTTTGACATAAGCTTTGCGGATGCTATCATGCTGATGCCCAAGTTTGCATCAACTCTCAAACACATGTTAAGCAACAAGGAAAAGCTGTTTGAAATGGCTAAAACTCCTCTGAACGAGAACTGCTCAGCAGTTATCCTGAAGAAGCTTCCAGAAAAGCTTGGAGATCCTGGAAAATTTCTCTTACCTTGTGTATTTCCAGGAATGGTTGAATGCTTTGCCTTAGCCGATCTTGGTGCAAGCATCAATCTAATGCCTTATTCAGTATGGAAGAAACTTTCTCTTCCGGATCTTACTCCTACATGCATGACTCTCGAGCTTGCAGATCGTACAATATCCCGTCCTCTTGGCATTGCCGAGGACGTATTTGTGAAAGTAGGAAAGTTCCATTTTCCAGCTGACTTTGTGGTTGCTGATTTCGATGCCAATCATCGGGTTCCTCTCATTGTTGGACGAGGATTCCTTAGAACGGGCCGTGCTCTCATTGATGTATTTGAGCAAGAAATCACATTACGTGTTGGTAATGAAGCTGTCACCTTTAACCTTGATCAAACTTCGAGGTACTCCGCAAACTATGATTCTGAGTCGGTTAACCGAATAGATATCATTGATGTTGCTTCTGAAGAGTACTCTCAAGAAGTTCTTGGTTATGATCATAATTCTTCGAGTGATAATCTCACTCATTCATCTCAACCTATCGTTGCCAATTCTACTCCTTCTCTCACTCCTTTTGAGGAAAGTGACTTCATCTTGGAAGAGATTGAAGCCTACTTGTCTAGTGATTCTGTTCCATGGGAAATTGATCACGCTCCCATCGACATTGATGGGGACATACTTCTCATTGAGAAGTTGCTTAATGATGATCCATCATCGCTCCCTCCCGTCGAGCTTCATAACAAGGAAGTCAAGTCAGTTGAGAAAACTGAAGAATTTCCTGAAGTCGAACTTAAGGACTTACCGCCTCATCTCGAGTATGCATTTCTTGAGGGTGATGATAAATTACCCGTCATTATTGCTCGAGATTTGAGTAAAGATGAAAAGACTTCTCTCATAAAGGTCTTGAAGTCACACAAGCAAGCAATTGCTTGGAAACTCTCCGACATTAAGGGTATCAACCCTGAATGAAAAGAACTAGGAAACCTAGTTACCCCTAGACTTTCATGGGGCTCTTTGGTAGTTCCTTTGTTATCATAAGTAAGGGACGATTAGAGAGTTCGTAAACCAGGTACTTCCCATCTCCTTTTACCAGAAATGCCCACCGCAGTAAGTTGAATGCTATCAGTTACGTTTGTGCGGTAGGGCATTGGTTAGCTCAACCTTAATTGAGCAATAGAAGTAAACACTGTTGTCAATACGGTGGGAAAAATCCTTGTGTTACTTAACCCGATTGGGTTCCTGATAGACTCTAGCCCATTTAGTTAGGACGTAGTTCTTCAAACTATTGGAGGACAAACTATTGTAGTACCTAAAAACCTAAATGAGAAGAGACTACAACTTGACGACCGAACTTCAGTAGGAGGTAGTTCTAAAACACTCATGTTTTAAGTCCCAACTATGGGAATTACAGCCTCTCAAAGGTTCGTTAACGAACGAACACACTGAAGTTCTGGAAATACTCTCTTCAGAAAAGTAGAAATGAGTTTAGAGCTCGTTATTACTGCCCATTAAATAGTAGTGGGAGTTCTTTACGTATGAGCTCTACTCCGCCATTCAGGAATTCAAGCTGAAGTCCTTTAAGAAGTCAAAAGAGTTGACTGAACTGAAGGAACAATACTTCGAGCTGCCCTCCCTCGCTACTACCTAGTAGTAATTCGTTGAAGAGTTACTCTTCATACAGGGGTAGTTACAGCTACCCTCGCACTAGTTAAAGGGTACCTTGTCTTAGTGATCTGTTCATCCGAAGTTAGAGAAGGTTCTACTTCAGTGAAAGGAGTTTTCCTCACTCTCTTCCTCATCTTAACCGT